>JAMFQS010000024.1:155091-354683 GCA_025503055.1 Sordariomycetes sp. B11D1 | reverse complement strand
CGCGCCCCCCCCCCGGGCGCCCCCCGCCCCCGCCGCCCCGGAGTCCGTCGTGATCAGCTGCCCCTGAAAGCCGTCATGAAAGCCATCACAGGCTCACTCGCTTCAATTGGCATCGTCGCGGCTTCATCGCGATAATGGGCATATTCAGGATGGAGGGATAATGTCTTGGGGTTGATAATCACCTTGTTCGTCGGCCATTGCGAATGACGTAACTGAGAGGGAACTTCAGCGCCGCACTGTGCCGAATGCGACTCGCGAAACGAAAGAAGTCGAGAAGAGGAAAAGAGTTCTCGAAAGCTGTCCAGGAGATGAAAAGCGGACAATTTGGGTGCTGTTTATGGATGCGAGTAGGGTGGTTTCGAGGTGGTTTCGATGGGTTGTTCGGGTGTTGCGGGTGCTAGGGAAAGCTCAGGAGAGAGAGGGGAAGAGAGGCAAGGTTGGTGTAAGAAGACGGACGAGGTCAAATGGGCTCTCCCAGGATGACAGGGCGGTGGCACAGAGGCTTTGCCGCGGGACGGGGAAAAGGTTGGGGGGCCACTGGCCACTGGAGGTAGCCGACATTGACCGGTAAAAGAGGAGCTGATCGCTCGGGTATAGAGCTCTCTCTCTCTCCACCGGAGCTTGGGGGGAGGCGTAACGCATCCCCATTCTGGGTGCGGCCTGGAGACACTCGTACAACTCTCAGGTGACGGCAAAAAGTAGCGGCAATCTGGGGCGTGACATACTCTACGCTTGTGTCATAGGGGCGTCAGAGGTACCGGGGCAAACCTCGATGGGCCGGGGAGGTATGAGGTAATGTACCTGCCGTCGCACGGATCCCGGATCTCGCATGGAGACCGGTGGGAGCTTTGTCTAAATGCATGGGCGGGAGGGGTCTGTTCCAGCTCGTCGCACCAACGGTTGGTTACGCAAGATCGGCGGCGTCGCCCTTTGACACATGACGGAGGTAAGTTCACACCAGGGAGAGACTATTTGATATATATCATTGGTGACATTGGAGTCTCTGATGAAGGATAGAGACCCCAGCTAATCCTCGTTTCGAGTAGACTTTCCGATTCAAAAAACAGCTGCCGAGTTAGTGTTGTGTCGGGGAGCCTGGCGAAAGCGGCCGGCAAGGCGGTGCTCATGCGCGCGTTCAGATACGGTTGCGTCCTGTACTGTACCCCGTACTGTCCCTGGTCGTTCCAGTGCTTTCGATTCGTGGGCCAAATGTGGGGCCCCTGGCCGGGCTTCTCTGGTTGGCGCGCCCATCGATCCAGCGTTCATCCAGCTGCAAGACCCCGCTGGCTTTTGAAACCCAAAAAGGTGCTTACGTTGTTGCTATGTACTGAGAGGAACTCGGTAAGTCTCTGTAAACCAAGTGATCGAATAAGTGCGTGCATTCAACGGTGTATTCAACGGCACACTGCATTAAGCGTTGTAAAGTTAACGACCTTGACAGGCGAGCACTTCTCCTGCGCTGAGAGGCGCCAGTCTCTGCTGGACATGTCTTACAGCCGCCCACCGGGAGACGTGCTACGGCCACGCTGCCCTGATCGGATGGCGAGGGCGGTGATTCTCCGGCTCGATGGTGGCGGCACCACCCCCGTTGAGATCTACGGGTCTGGCATGTAATCAAGTCCCCACGCCAGCAGCACGGCAAGCCACAATAAGTCGGCAACACTCAAGCCGGCACACGGCTAGATTGGCTAGTAACTGCCCTATCGGCAGAGGGGAGCTTCTACAGATGCGGCTTCCAGATGTCAGTAGTAACTGTAGATGAGGACGGGCCAGCCAGGTAGGTACCCCCTGCATACGACGGCCTATATCTTGACCTATAGCGCAGCTTAATCCTCCGTTGGTTGCCAACTGGCTTGCAGTAGCTCGGGTACCCCGACTTGATACCGCTGTACGGATAGATCCTGAGCAATATATAGCGGGTATAGCGGAAATGCCCGACGCGGGATGTACCACTCTTATATAGTTGCTATATGCCCTACACGGCGCGGGCCCCTGCTAATCCCCGGCCACGGGGGCTAGAGCTACCGTGTCAGCAACTGAACGTGTGTGAGGTAGACAGAAACCAAACTGCACCCTCTAGCATCAGCTGGACTGGGACTTGATTCGCAGCCAACATCAGACCAACTAACGTGTGCGCAAGTAATAACAGGCATTGTTACCCGCCACAAAAGCACCAAGTATACCGAGATGGATCAGAGTCAGATCTCACGCCGAGGTAAAAACTAGAGCTTCAGGGCAAATGTTGAATTTATTGCGTAAACGCCTGCCAGCAGCGTAGCGTGTGTTACACGAAGAATGTAATGGTAATATGGAAGTGAAAAGTGACAGAAAGCCTCTGTCCCTTGGGGCATAGCGGCAAGGGCACCGAGGCACAAATCTCTCTGCAACTTCTCCGTCTCGTCTTCGGCGCTGCCACCCCCTTCCTCCGACTTTCACAGGCCCTCAGGACGAGACGGGCTGGATATCTTCATGCGCGTTGATGGTGAGCATTCGGGCATATTCGTTGAACCAGGCACCAGCCTCAGGGGCGCCCTCCATCCCGCACTCGCCGTCGCTCTCGCCCCCGAGCTTGACCCACACGATGCTATCAACATGGTCGTTGCCCGTCTCGGTGGTCGGAGGCTGGCCGAAGCCGGCCTCGACGTTGCACCATTCCTCGCCGGCGTTGGAGAGGGCGACGCGGCTCTGGTCCACGACGAAGCGCCCGGGGAGCCCCTGGGCCTCGACGGCGGCAGCCAGGGAGCTGGCGTAGCTGCTCTCGCTGAGGGCGTCGCCGTCTTGGCTTCCGGCGGAGAAGGGGATGTAGTTGGAGACGTTGGTGGAGAAGCCGCGGATCCTCGCGCCGGGGCCGGCCTTGGAGACGATGTCGGCAAACTCGGCGGCGGCTACATGGGGTCCCGGTGTTAGTTGGCGGACTGTGCATGTGTTTGAGGACTGGGTGTCGGATGGCCTTACCGCTCTCCATGTGCTCCTCCGATCCCAGCCAGCCCCCGTTAGAGGCGTCGATGTACAGGTGGACATGGTCGGCCTGGAGCTGCTGGATGGCATACGCGATGCCCTCCCGGTGTGGCTCGGCGGCGTTCGCGCAGATGTCCATGTCCTGGCCCGTGACCATGTTGCCAACCGCGTCGGGCTCCAAGACGATGCTGAACTGGAGGTCGTCCGCCTCCAGAACCTTCTCGGCAAACGGGCCGACGTACTCGTCCATGTAGCGCTCAAGGCCGCCGTCGGCCAGGCTCAGCTCGCCCGAGCTCTCACCGGCGCTGCAGTCCCGGTCGGGTAGGTTGTAGAGCACGAGGCCGACAATCTGCTCCTCGCCCGTCTCGTCCTGGGCGGAGCGCGCGCCCTCGATGGCGGCGTCAATGTCCCTCAGGAGGCCGATGTTGGAGACCCAGACGAAGGTGCCGACCCGCTCCTGGACGAACTGCACCTTTCCGGCATTCTCCGCGTCGCCGTCGTCAAGGAACGACTGCCTCGTCACCTCCAGGGACTCGGAGTAGCCCGTGTTGACGTAGAGCTGGCGGTTCTCGAAGGGGTTGGGGTAGCTGTCGGGGCCGGCCTGGCGGGGTGGGAGGAGAGACGCGGCCAGGGCGAGGTCGGCAACCGCCAGGGGTGCGAAGACTGAAAGAGCTGAGCGCATGGTGACAAGGACAGAAAAGCGAGATGACAAAAAGGGAAGCGAAGGATTGTAATGACCGTGGTGTGGATTGTCAAGGAAAGGAAGTGTTATGGAAGCCCTGAGGTTGAAGTTGAGAGGTAGGTAGCATCGTCTCCATTTATACTCATCAGCTTCACTCAATACGGTCTACCGTTCTCTCAACCACGATAGGGATCGCCGTCCTCGGTCTTCCATCGACGCAATCCCCCGCCGGAGACAGGTCCGTCTAGCCACCAGCAACGCGTAGTATTCATCTCTATCCTTAGGTGAAGGATCATGGCCGAGATCCACCTTGATACAACCACCACCTTTTTGGATGCCAGGGCCGTTAACGATGATTCCCGGGTTGGATCGCGGGAGTGATGGAGCTGAGCGCCATCGGTGTCCTTGTCCCCATCCTTTCAACCCCACCCCCTCGGCATAAGCCTTGATCCTATTATGCCGCGGTAATGCCGGTACTATAGCTAAAAGAGACGGTGCGGGTGGGAATGACAAGGTTAAGCGTTGTCAACCCCATGTCCTGTTTAAACGGGGTGGCGATCTTCGGAGGTGTTGGCTCTGATGCCGATGAGTGCCGTCCGGCATTTCTCCAGGTAGCGAGACGTCGGACGACGCTCCGTAGGCGGGCCGGCCGGGACTTCGCTCCGCATCTCAAAGGCCAGGGCAAGAGCTAGCTTTCTCTACCCTCGTTCTAGCCGTTGTAGGAGAACGCTCATACCCACATACACTGCGAGACAGACGTGAGGTTTGGCCGAGACAGTACATCCTTCCGACGATGCGCTTCCAAACGTTCGGGTTAGCTTGACGAAAATGGGTCCAGTCGACACTGGATACTGTGCCGTTGACGTCCGCGTTAAGCTCGGCAATGGCTACTATCTTCACGGACGCGACGCTAATTCTCTACCGAGCATGTCTCGCCACCTTTCACGATCTGTCCGTGTCCAGCTGTTAACGCGCGGCCCCACTAGGCACGTAACGCTTGCTATATGCAGAACCTGCTCCGAGACCGAGCGTATGCCGGTGAACTGAACGTCCCCTTCTCGCTCACCACAGGGCATTGGTTGTAGGGTTCGGCTCCAAGAGGAACTTGGGCCCCTGACAGCCGATATAGACGTCGCCGTTCCCTGACGGACCACCTAGCAATAAAGAACAAACCACCGTACGACATTAACCCGCTCTCGGTGCCCAGACGTTAGTGAGAAGACTTGACTGTCGGGCCTCTTTGCTTGGGCCGGAGACCAAGGATATCCAGGTTGTGGGATGCAGATCGCAGCCCAGTGTCGGATCGGCATAGGTCAACTGAAACGCCGACGGCCCGACAACCGTACAGAATAGTCGGGGATGTCGGCGGTAGTTATCGCCGACTTCTCGCGAGCGACCGTCCGCCGCCCCGAGCCCCGCTCTTTTTTCCGCATTTCCCACGAGGATTGGATTCGACCCCAGACGCCAGTCCAGCACCCGAGAAACTGGGCTCAGATTGCCTCCCGCATATCGGCCCTTTTCCCGTGACGACATTAGCGCAGCGGCTCGTGGGACGCAGCACAGACGAGCATCTACCCCGCACTGTCCCTTCTTTGCTTAGCTGGCGATGCAGGTTCGAAAGCTTCGTCCGTTCATCTCCTGTCAGCCCCACCTCCCATTCACGTCCATCGCGTCACACGGCCCCCGTAGACAGTGCGGCCGTAGACGCGCCGCGGCCCGGAGGTCCGTGGACTTCGCTTCCCCATACACAGCATTCCCTGTTCGGCTGTGCGAGTGTAGGCTTCAGGGAACTCGTCTCCGCTCAACTGTGGAGATGGCACCCACGGACCCGGCGATAGCCTGGTTTTGGGGAGTCGTCTTGAACAGGAGATTACGAAGGGACGAGCTGGGCTTCCATCGTCTGGAGTGCTCACCTGGGTCAAAGAGGCCAATGCGGGCACGTGCCGGCAGGTGATCAGATGACCGCCACCAGGATAGCGAATCCATCCGCTTAGTCACCACGTCGCGGACATTCAGGAGTCGCGAGAGCACGGAACGGACCACGTCGCGCCGGCCAGGGGAAAGGGAAAGCCAACGAAACGATATCCAACTTCTCGACGCTCCTTCCCACAACTTTTAAATCCCCACGACGCGAACGCGCTCCCGCAGCTCAGCGGCCTCGTCGATTTTCCACAATGGCGAAGAACAAGTACTCCGTGATTCTTCCGACCTACAATGAGAAGCGCAACCTCCCCATCGTTGCTTGGCTCCTTAACAGGACCTTCTCGGAAAAGTACGTCGGCTCCATCCCGTCTTTCCTTTACTCTTAATTATCTGGCCTTATAGATGGTGCCTTTGGAGTTTTAGCTGATTCCTGTCCTGCAGCAACCTCGACTGGGAACTCATCATCGTAGACGACGGCTCCCCCGACGGCACCCAGACGGTCGCAAAGCAGCTAGAGGAAGTCTACAAACCACACGTAATCCTCAAGACTCGCGCCGGAAAGCTCGGCCTTGGGACGGCCTACGTGCACGGCCTGCAGTTCGTGACGGGCAACTTCGTTATCATCATGGACGCCGACTTCAGCCACCACCCCAAGTTCATCCCACAGATGGTCGCGCGGCAGAAGGAGGGCGACTACGACATTGTGACGGGGACGCGCTACGCGGGCGACGGCGGGGTTTTCGGGTGGGACCTGAAGCGGAAGCTGGTGAGCCGCGGGGCAAACCTCTTCGCGGACACGGTGCTGAGGCCCGGTGTTAGCGATCTGACGGGAAGCTTCAGGCTGTACAAGAAGGCGGTGCTGGAGAAGGTCATCATGAGCACGGAGAGTAAGGGGTACTCGTTCCAGATGGAGATGATGGTCAGGGCCAAGGCGATGGGGTGCACTGTTGCCGAGGTGCCCATTAGCTTCGTGGACAGGCTGTACGGTGAGAGCAAGCTTGGCGGCGACGAGATTGTCGGGTACCTGAAAGGCGTATTCAGTCTGTGGTTGAAGGTTTGAGGGCCGTCTCTTTCATCTTTTCTTTTTGCGTGGGGTGAGCTGGTGGAATAGGGAGGTTTGGCGTTGGAGAATAGGGAAGGATCTCGCAACCGACTTAACAAGGCATATTGCGGGCTGCTACTGTACAATACAATATCATTTCTCGTTCCGAAGGGGCTGGCGTGGTCCGCCGCCCAGTTGCTCCTGAAGCCGAAAGCAAGACAGGTGTTCATGAAAGCGCCAGTTGATCCAATGTAATTTCCAAAGTTATGTGGCTGGTGGATTATACATTCTCCTCCCAGAGAGGGCGCTCATTATGCGATACTAATAGCAACACAAACCCCCAACCCCCGGTCAACTCGGACATCCAGCCTCTCTTACACGCTGTCTTGCCCACGATATCTGTGGGTGATTATGTAAGTCAGCTCTACTTTAGCGGGGTGCTTCACTGCGGCGCAAGTTCGCGGCTTGCGACAACGTCACCCAAGCAACCCAAAATAGCCCCAAGATGCCCTCCCGCGGTGGCAGGTCTTCGTCCCATGCCTGGGGCCGCCTCCGGGCCCCCGATCTCGACCCTTTGGAGAGCATGGGCCTGCCATCCAAAGGAGACAACAGGTCCGTCTGCCCCGCGGCGCTAGAGATGCGAGCTCCGCAGATCCCTGTCCGTCGGAGCTCTCCAGACGGCGTCTGGGGCTTGCTAACGTGTTTATTGCAGGCTTTTGGATTTCAAGACGCAGGAAAGGTATTATACCAAGATTGTGGAGCGGTACATGACGTTTTGCTCCGACTCGGGCGAGCGCGACGAGCTGCTCCGGCGCTTCGCGGCGCTGAACCTCGACAGCGGCGGCGGGCCTGCGGGGCAGGACCCCTCGTCCGCCGCGGCGCGTGGCACGCGGGCCCTCTCCACAGTGGTGATGGCGCTCCGGAAGCTACGCGAGGGCATCGTGGCCTCTGGCCGCGCCGACGACTTTGCGGTGCAGTCCTACCTCTTCTGCATCCGTCTCAGCGTCCTCGTCAAACACCCAGAATCGTACCACCCCGCGATCCTGCATCTCCTACGCAACATCCACCCCATGCACCCCCTCACGGCCCTCGAGGCGCACGAGGTGGGCGCGTACCTCGTCCTCGACGCTGCCTGCAGGCGGGGCGACCTTGCCGAGGCATTCATGTTGCGGCGGAAACACGGGGTGCGGGATGGGAAGGTGGACGCCGTGCTGAAGGCGCTGACACACGATAACTACGTCGCGTTCCGGAAGGTTAAGGGTGCGGTGGATGGGCATAGGGCTAGCTTGATGGAGACGGCGGAGGGGGATATGAGGGTTCATACGCTAAAGTGCTTTGGGAGGTCATATTTGTCGGTGGATAAGGGGTTCTTGGAGAGGTGTACTGCGACGAAGTGGGATGTGCTCAAGGCGAGGGATGGGGTTGGGTGGGAGCTTGATGGGGAGAAGGTGGTGATCAGGAGGGTAAAGGGGAGGTGAGGTGTGTTTTGTTTCAATACCCATTGGGTTTGTTGTCATGGGTGTAGCTGGCGTTTTGGGCTGTTGGTAAGCGGGCGTGCTAGAGTATAGAATGGAGTTTACGGAGTATCCTCTTGACTAGATAGCTACATGAAAGCGGGTCGTTCTGGTACGATGCTCACTAACATCGGTGGATTCTCACCTGGATGCTCGGAATGGGGTCTAGGTAGAGCTGCAAGAAGTATCCGGTTCCAATCGCGCTAACCCATACTAACCAAGAAAAGTGATCCCGGAGACGAGATTTCCATTCTTGGCTCCAGATCGCTCTTCTTACTGACGTCAAGCCGCATATGAAGCATGCCTGCAGTGAGAAGGCGTTGGATTTCACCTGGGCGCACCCAGCTTAGCATTCCTCGCAGCTGTTGGCATGACCCTGGATGCAAGGGCGAACAATCCTGCATCTGCTGGGCAAGCTGAGGGTTGAGGGACGGCTCGGAGCAAGAAGTACTGATGAGGTTTCGGGTTTAGGTCATCAGGCCTACGTGTCTAAACGAGGACGGGGCGTCGAATCTAGATCTCGGAAAGAGAGGAGGATGTTTGGATATCAGGTTTCCGTAAGCCTGGACCACGATGCCCCTAAGGATTAGAAGCTCTTCAACCCTCGATCCGTATTTCCTTTATATGACTCTCGAGCTTCCACGAAGCTACCGCCTCGAAAGCCAAGGGTCTTGGACGTCCGTTCCTACTATCTGATACCTTTACCGTGCTATATGACGGATGTAGACACCATACAATCATTTATAAACGAACCAAACGCCAATGGACTCAAACAACCTCTTAATGCCCTGTAAATCTCCCACCATCGTTCCCGCCAAATGATTCCCCATTCATCCCTCAGTATATCCGCACCCAAAATCGATAACTCACGCATCGTCGTTGTTATCAACCAAGACATTCTCCGCCTTCACATCTTCCCAGATAATGCCGGCTTCATACAAGCGCTCAACAGTAGATTTCACCTGGTCCGTCCACTTACGCCGCAGATCAAGAGGGGTGTCCGGACCCGCACAGGCCAAGGTCTTGCTCCCACAGTCGATATACGTGAGAAGCCCGAAGACCGGACCTTCTTCTTCGTCCTGCACTATATAATCGAGAAACATGCAGCTCGTCCTAGAATTTCGCGTCTTGTCTCTTTTCGTAGGTGCGCAGCTCCAACTCCGCAATGCGTTAGTCGCCAACTTGCACTGGCTTGAGGAAAAAGAGGGCAGTGCCATCCACGGACTTTACTTTTTTAGGTGTAGCTGATAGTGCATTGCTGGATTCTTTGGCAAGGATATTGATCTCCGAAGGGAGGGAGTGTGTTCATGACGAACAGAACTAGCGCTCCCGAAGCCACGCCCAAGATGTAGACCATCGTCTCCGAGAGGAAGAAGTCATGAAGGGCTGGTTTAGCGTGTTGGTTAAGGGGCGGAATGCGGTGAAGCAAGGGCAAGAACGGCTAAAGAACCCAGTCGTAGAAATCGTCGACTGTGTAACCCTCGAGCCCGAGGTCATCGACAGCACTAACGAAGAAGATGTATTCCTCTGTCAATGGAGATGATTCCGAGAAATTATCAGCGGCCTATGAGTAGGTGCTTCCCATTGCACATGACAATCACTCGGTGTCGGTGTCTTGGTCGCTGAGGAAGAGCTCGGTGATGGCATACATGGGCTTGTCTTTCGCAATTTTATGGGCAATTTCTGCGGCGGATGCACATTCAGCAACATCGCCATCGGCTTTTGGGCTTTGCATGGTAGCCGTGCCTTCATTCCCGGATCATAGAGTCCTTGGTGAAGGATGACAGGAGCGCCCGAGCCAGCCAGTGAGATCCATCGAAGGAGACAGAGGGTGGAAGTGCTGACTTGCCATGCATCAAGCGCAGGACTCTCTTGCCATGATTGGCCCCTCGTAGCACATGGACACATCCTCATCTGCCGTATCAAGTCCTTTCCAGGATCACTGATTGGATTGGTGTGTGACGAGGTGGTGTGCCAGGTCATGCAGCCGCCGTCATGGAATTTCCCTGCAAGAGAATAAAACAGGACCCTTCGCTGTGCTGCGCCTTCCGTCTCAGATTGCTCAGTCATGATGGGTTGCTCCTGCTGTGTTGCGGCTCCCTGCATGGTTCCTACCCCGCATGCCATGGAACAAGCTTGACTTGGAAGGAACGAACGAACCATAAAACTCGGCGTCTAGTTAGCCATTCTCCAAGTATTCTCGCTCATGCGAAACGACGTCGTCCTGAGCCCCTTGTCGGATGTCAACTCCAATTTCGGATAGGAGAGGCACTCAACTCATTGCGCCATCGCGACAAGTCTACCTTCTATCGTTCGATGACTTACACGCGACTCCCCTCATGCCTGCGAGACACTCGAGAGGCGCTGCTTCGGCCCTTTGGGAAACTCTCTTCGATAGCACGCGGACAGTTTGTTGTTGTTCGAGTTTCCGTCTACACGTCCCATACGTCAGGTCATCGGAGCGGCTCCGGATGACTTTTCCATCCTCGACAGCTATTTTAATCGGTTGCGCTTCAACGTTCAACAACAATCTAACTACTCCGCACCGATTTCATTCCATTTAGGGTTAAATCTAAGTTCACACGTCGGCAAACGTCCTCTTTCCTCGGCGCTTCCGGCGACATTTTCTTCCTTTGACAAGAATTAAGCCGACAGACTACTACGGAATTCTTATCAACTTACACCTATTACAATGTCAAATTCACCAAATACTCGTCCTAGTCGGACTTCCGGCACCAAGAGCTCCAGGTCAGATCTGACTACAGGCGATTCTACTCCTCCCTCCGACGGAGAGACCTCGAGATTCCACATCACTCTTCAACCCTTAGATGATGAGCTCCTGACCATAACCGCGAGGCTTCGGTATGGCGCGCGAACGCGGAGTGTTGAACGGGCGGTGCGAAAATACCTGGCCTCCGCCATCCAGGAGAGCGACGCCATTCGCATATACAGGGCTGGCAAGACCCTTCAAGCCGACGACCGCCTAGGTGACGACACTCAACTGCTCCATTACTGCGTCTTTCCCTCCGCGAACGCTGTCGCTCTCCCCACAGAAGCTCCCGGAGACCAAGATGTTGGCGAGCCTCCCAACCCAACGTGTCCAATCCCGCGCTCGTTTTTCAGAGAGTGCGTGACCGTAGCGCACGTTAGGGACGCTTGCGCTCGCGTGTCCGAGACCGAAGACCCAAGGAACATCATAGTCTCACTCGTGGGTGGCCTAAGAGCGGGAAATTTGGAGGGAAACAGTTGGAAGTTCGACAAGATTGCGAGATGGCAAAGCCGGGATGCTGTGTTCTCCGTCTGTCGCCGGGATCGCTACCTCGTCGTTTGCGGATACGGCAAAGAATATCTATTACAGGAATCGCGTGACACTGGGGACGGGGTGAGCGCCAGGGACATCAAGCGATGGCTGAAAGATAGGGTGATCCGACAGGTGCATCCGACGCTAGAAACTCGAAACCCAGTTACTCTTGAGGACATCGACCTGCTTATGGGTGAAAGGCTCATCCCAAAACACACTCCCTTGATCCCATGGAAGAAGGTGCTCCAGTTTAGGCTTTCCCCTCATGTGGAGGAGGCTTTCTTTGAGGAAGAGGAATGGCTAGATTCATCCTTTGAATGCAGCGTGTGCAAGGAACGATCACTTAACAGGGCACCTCGCCTCAGCGAGGGTTGTACTCACGAGAGAACTATCTGCACGCCCTGTGTCCGAAAATGGGTGTCGACACATCTCACCGAGGACAGCTGGGATAAGGCCAGGTGCCCCCTTTGCTGCCATCCACTCACTTACCATGAGATCAAACCCTATGTCACCAAGGAGGTGTTCGCAAGGTATTCTCCTGCTATCCGGCCTCGGCGGAAGTGTTCGTACAGCTAATCCTTGTCTAGGTACGAGATGCTCGCGACAAAGGCCGCGCTGGGGAGAATTCCTGACTTCCACTGGTGTCTCAAGGAAGGTTGTGGATCAGGGCAGATTCACGATCCAGACGAGGGGAATCCGGCATGCCCAGATACCCTTTTCGTCTGTCAAAAATGCCGCGGGCGCCAATGTACCCGGCACGCCGTAAAGTGGCATGAAGGATTGACCTGTGAGGAGTACGAAAAGGGGAACTCTCTAAAACTCTGGCAAGAGAGGGCGTCAAAATCGGTTGTCAAGGAGATATCCAAGCCATGTCCGAGCTGTCAACGGAGCATCAGCAAGTACGTCGGCTGCAACCACATCACATGTAAGCTCTGATCCCGCTCGACCCCTTGCTCTCGACCACCGACAAGCGGCTTAAGACTAGCCTCATGAGTATGCTCGCCCACCTGAGGACATATTATTGATGTTTCTTGTAACTAGGCGTTTGTGGACACGAGTGGTGTTACCAATGTTTGGCTTCTTGGACTCAATCCCCGAGAACTAATGTCCCTTATTGCGAACATGGCCTCTCGTGTCCCGAGTGGAATGCCAACCCGTTTATCGGGCCGGATTACTACACGCGGCCCAACAGCAACATGCATTATCTTGTCAACGACGTCCCGTTCGATCCCTACACTGAGCCTCAATATTCTTATTCCCAACACCCTATGCCTCATATCGTGCATGGTGTCGGATCCTACCAACAAAGGCACAACCCCGTTTACCCCGTGGCCTCAGACCCCACGTCTCCACACCGCGGATATCGCCACGCATCGACATACCTTTACGATCCGGGGTTTGTGCCTCTGCACGCTACAGGAAACGTAGTCAATTCCAATGCCCCTCCTCCTTCCGGGCCCGCGCCATCATTCAGGGCTCCCGATGCGGTCGACCCGCGGCACAACACGCGTCATAACCCCTTCTCCTCCGCAGGATTGCTATCTGGCAGCCCTAGCCCTGCACAGATGCCAACCGGTCGGCCTGTTAGTACCGCCATGGCACTGGCACGTAGGAGAGAGCGGCCTTCATCCAGTTGGCCCCCGCTAAGCTCCAGGGAGCGGGAACAGACAAGGCAGAACCTGAAGGATGAGACGGAACAGCCAGCGAGGACTACGGGAGAGTACCAGCGTCCGTCTGTTGAGGTTGGAGGGTGGATGCGAGAGTCGAAGAGCTATTTTGATGAAATTGACTATGATGCCACTTGGGCTCGGGTGGAGGCAAAGAGACCGCGAGTTAAGGTTTCCACGAGACAGGGGGGATGAGGAGGAGAGGTTGGAAACGGCTCGATAGGCTGGGGTTGGAGATTTATCTGCGGGCGTGGTCTATGGAGGGTTTGAAGCTTCATGTTGGCGTTACGTTTCCTGATCTTTGATTTTTGAGTGGAGTTTCTCGGAGGCAACTGGCAGGTCTTGGCATGATAATTGGCTTGCGGCACCAGTGATTTTGGGTGTAGCAGGTTGGAACAACATCTGCTGCTGTGTTAGCGCAGGGTTTTGATCATTAGAGGAGCCCTTAATGGGACTTGGTCTGGAGCAGGTGGGACTATGAGCGATTGATGGAAGAACATCTAGCGGGCAAATGTCGCCGAATTAGTTGACAATATCAACCGAGACTTGCAGCTGAGACTAGCATGAGATACATTCGTCGCGATATGTGAGGTGAGATGCGTGATGTCATAATATTTGCCGATGATTATGGGATTCGTATCTTATTGCCATTCATCCCATTGCTCTCAACGCGTCTCCGCGCCCGACTCGGTTGGTTTAGTAGAGGGCCCTTTCACATGTGCAAATAGGCCCGTGCCGGCTGAAGCCGTCGTGGGGTCCCCGGAATTCCGGTCAAGTGTCGGATCCCGGTCACGGGATCCACCCCATCCTCCGCGTGCGGTTGTTCCTCGGCTCGGAGCTGTCTGCCATCTGGCCGATTCACCTGCCAACCAATGGCAACAACAACATACCTCGGCCGATCCGCAGGGGCCCCCCCTGCGCATGCAAGTCGGATTGCGCCCAGCCACCCCGGGCTGAACGCTACCAGGGCCCTCGACACCTGGACACCTGAACGAACCCCTCAACTACAAACGCATTTCCGAAATACCCAACGAACGAGATTCGAACCCGGCGGAGTAAACCTTGCGCACACTGATAGATATTGCGAATTTATACGGTATATTAGGCAGCTCCGCATCAGCTCCACAAGCCCGGATCGAAGCCGCTGAGGCGGGACGGCGCATGCGACCATGTCCGACGGCAACGGATCCTCGCGCCGCAGGAACCTCCTAACCCATTGGGCGCCCCTAGCCGTGACCCTGGCTGTCGCGACCGCCGGCGTCGCGGCCTGGGCGTGGTACCAACGCACCGAAGACGACGAGGACGACCACGATGGACTAGACTACGGCGGCGGTCCGGCAGACACGACCTCGCGCAGCGGGCCCGGCGCGCCCGGCGCGGCGGCGGGTGGTGACGATGCGCCGTCGTGGGGGGCTAGGGTCGCAGAGAGGTTGAGGAGGACGCCGAGTCCGCAGCAGGTGCTGGGGAGTGCGGGTAAGACGGTCGCGGCGGGGGTCGCGGCTTTTGGGACGGCGCTGAGCTCGATTCGGGAGGAGGACAAGGCGGCGTTTGCGGACCATGAGACGTGGTCTGAGGAGGCGGACAAACTTGATCGTGGGGGGAGTGCGGGGCTGGAAGGGAGGGAGAGGAGGCGGGTTGCGGTTGTTGTTTCGGCGGATATTGTTGAGGAGGAGGGTGAGGAGGGGCTACATGCTGTGAGTATCGTTCTATTCCTGCGCTTTTATTTGGTGTTGCTGCACGATATGGGATGGCGTGGTGGATGGAAACAAGAAGTTGCTAATCTGTCACTGGACAGTCCATCCTGTCGCATATCCCCAAGAACGTGGACTTTTCGACTACCAAGCTGTACATACTCATCTACGCGCCTGATCTGAAGGAGGGCGACCAGGATGGTGAGCAGGACACCACCGGTAACAACCAGCCGCCACTCTCTCTTGGGTCGTCATATTCTAACATTGGCCATGACCAAGCCCAACCGGCCGAAGACTCTAAGAGCCCCGCGTAAGCCCCGCGCACCCCCTCCCCGGAACACTATACCCTGAAACATCATAGACCTACGGATACTAACACCCTCGCAGCGCGGAACAAGTGGCAGGAAACCCGGCCTTCAATGCACTCAAGGCCGAGGCCCTCTCCCTCGTCGAGGACGAGGCCATGGTCCTCCCCTTCACCTCGCGCAACGGCCACGTCTACATCCTGCGGCACCTCCAGCCCGAGGTTGTCTACCTGCAGGAGTCGCTCGCGGGCGACAACGGGTCGGCCGTCACGCAGATCCAGTCGTGGCTCCGGCACGAGATTGTCCTCGTCGTGGGCGCCGAGAGCGGGCACGGGGGCCTCGCGGACAGCGAGTCTGAGGCCGAGACGAAGGAGAAGGAGCAGAAGTGGTGGGAGAGGGAGGATAGGGTGGGGAGGGGGAGGGGCGTCGTGGTTGTTGACAGCATTAGGGTCCACGACGACTGGGCGAGGCGCGTGCAGAGGATCGAGTGAGCGATGGACTGTTGGCAGTTGGGTTTCTTGGGTAGTCTCCTCTTGTGTTTTTTATTGGGGTTGGGGGGGGGCTCTGGCCTGGCTTCGTTGTTTATATAATGTGGGAGGCACGGCTGGATGCTCTCCATGGGTTTTATGTAGCGCGGCATATAATCGCTGGCTTGCGCGTATTGACTTTCTGATGCCCCTGCTGGAATTTACGCTTCTTTGTCCTCTTACACGTTTCTTGGCCGGGGATGCTTGCATGCGGACGACAACATCAAAACTCCACCACATGCATCCAGACAGAGAGGTCTATTGAATCCGAGTCTTATACCAGTCTAAATAACAGTATATATATACTTCGTCCGTACCCAATATATTTCTCTATATCCTCGCCGATTGGGTTCGTGTTCGGAGCTGTTAGTTTGTCTCTCTAAGTCATCACGTGACCGCCCGGGTGACGCCCGACGCGAGCTTTGTCCGGTCCGCTGGTAATTCCGGAGATTCATGACTTCACTTGCCAACCCCACACATCAACCGCCATCAATCCTGCGCCTCTCGACATCATACATGCATTCCTTACCATTGTTAGCCAGGTAGCTCACCAACCCGCGACCGATACCTCACTCTCGGAACCTCCACCCGCCGGCAACCCCCTCCGATTACCGTGCACCGCCCCAGCGAAGCCGCCCACGTCACACGCTCGCTCGAACGTCCATCAGATCCCTTGAAAGGCGCTCCCCGTCCGATGTTGTCGCTCTAGTGCCCGGACCCTCTCTGCGAATCAAACAACGGACCCGGATAATACGACCGAACGCGTCCGCTAGCCCTGACGAACCCCTCGCTTACCGACGCTATGGGGCCAGTCGCTACGGCTGCGCCGCCCCCCGTGCCGGCGGGGAAAGCCAAGCGACCGATACCCCCCGGAATACAGACGAACGGGACTGGGCCAGCGCGGCCGTCGCCGTCGCCTTCGCCTTCCATGACAGCGAGTAACGCGCCGACGAGCGCGAAGCCGACGGTTAGTGCGGGCCCCACTCCCAATGGGACCGGGAGCCACCCCCCGCGACCACAGAACCGCGCGCGCCGCGAGACGTCGGTGCAGCTCGGCCGTAACTCCAGGAATAGCGCGGGCTTGCGATCCGCGTCTGTCACCGCCGAGGCGACGGCCCAGCCGGTCAAGCCTCCAACAAGTATGTCGGGCCAGAAGACGTTGGGTCTAGGGCCGCATTGATGCTGATCTGCACGTTTAGGGAAAACCGCGCAGGAGATATTAAAGACATTCGCCGGCAACCCCCCCTCACTCGTCATCCACCTACACACCACAAATTTCCGCTTCGACCAGCAGGACGGCGCATTCTCATACTCGTCGCCCATGAAGGTTTTTCTTGAGCACATCAAGAACAAGACGGTCCCTCACGAGGTCGACTTATTGCGGGATCTAATCCAGGCTGGCGTCCCGTTCTACGATGGATGCCTTATCGTGCAAGTGCATGACCACAAGTCTACGGCCCAGGTCAACAATGCGCCTAAGGCCGCCGCCAACGCGAACTCGAACACCACCACCGTGTCCACTATTCACAATCACACCCCCTACCTTACTCCCTCTACCGCAACCTACCCTAAATCCGAAACTCAGCCCGAGGCCGACGGAGATGCTGGCGCCGATGGAAAATCGACTGAGAAGGCATCCGACGACAAGGAGAACATGCCGGCGCCGTCATTACCTACAAACGCGAAAACCCAGCCACCACCAAAGCCTCGCGTATTCACTACTGTTCTTTTTCCGACGGCACAGAGTCAACAGACGGATCTTCTCATCCTAGCGACCACGCCCCGCGCGGTAACTGATGGCAAGGACGATGCCGCCCCCCCGTCAACTCCGCTTACGGCGGGTCCTCAGACGGCCTCGGCGAGCATGCCGCCGCCGGCCAAGCGGCAAAAGCGGGAGATTATGGAGATTGACGGCTCCAACATCCGCGCACTAGAAGGGCAGATCCTGGTGGCTACCTACCCCGATATCGATCTGGAACCATCGTCCAGCAAAGAGGAGACGATAGCACGTCTCGAGAAGGGGGCGAAATTGCATCCCAGGCATTGCGAGCCGCCGCCGGAGCCCAAGGCGAGGAAGCGCACAGTGGCGGAGATGGCCGCCGACCAGGCTCTCATTGCCGACCAGGAACGCTACATGCTCTTTAACGACGAGCGGCTCGGGCCCTCGGCCAACGGCGCTCAGGGCGCCACGGCCGGCGGTGACGGGGAGATACGTGCGGCGTTCGAGCCGAGGTTCGAGCGGCTCCAGGTCATCATGGACATCAAGCGGCAGCACGCAGAGAAGAAGGAAAAGGAGCGGATCCAGCAAGCGGAGAACCAGAAGCGGCTGGAGGCGCAGAGGCAGCAGCAGCAGATACAAGAGCAGCACGCCGCGGCGCAGCGGCACGCGGAGCAGGAGAGGGTGCGGAGGGAGGCGGCGCAGAGGGAGGCGCTCGCGAGGCAGCAGCAGCTGGAGGCGCAGAGGAAGGCGATGGCCGCGCAGGTTGCAAAGCAGAAGCAGCAGCAGCAGGCGAAGAACTTGGCGCAGGCTCAGAATGCGAAGGCCGCGGCTGCCAAGGCCAAAGCGGCTGCCAATACCGCGCCGAACGCCCCTCATGCGAACGGAATGCAAAGCGCGCAGGCCACGCCGAGGTTCCACCAGCAGGTTGCGCAGCCCCAAGCGGCCTCTCCCGTCATGCGTCAGGGAACGCCGCATTCCATGTCGTCGCCCATGGTTGGCGGCGTCGCAATGCAACCCTCGACCTCGAACATGGCCGGCAGCCCACCCCGGCCTCCATCGGCCGTACAGACCCACACGCCGATGGCCGCTCCCATGTCTCACAGTATGTCTGCGCGTGGTAGTCAACAGAGCCATCACACTGGCACGCCGCGCATGGCGAACAACACGCCTAATATGGCGCAAACCACCCCCATCAATCGGCCCGCGAACCTACAAACACCACGTCTGTCGCAGGCTGGCTCGCCTCCTGCCATGATGCCCCAGGGCTCGCAGATGGGGCAGATGATGGGCAATCAGGGGATGGCCCAGCAGGGGATGCCGCAGAATCCCATGGCGGCGCAGCTTGTGGCCCAGCAGAAGCGGCTGTTGGCTCAGCAGCAGATGAATCAGGCGGCGCAGAGCGGCATGATGGGGAACCTGAACTTCCAGAACCTCACGCCGCAACAGCAGCAGCAGCTTCTGCAGCAGAACAGGATTCAACAGCTCCTGATGCAGCAGCAACAGCAGCAGCAACAACAACAGCAGCAGCAAGGGCAGCACCAACAGCAGCAGCAGCATCAGTCACAGCAGCAGCGTAACGGCATGATGAACCCTCTCGCACAGCAGTACGTGCAGTCCATGAATCAGATGCAGGGCCAGCTCTCTCCGCACATGCAGATGCAGATCCAGCAGCGCATGAATCAAATGAACCAGCAGCAACAACAAAACCAGATGGGCAACCAGATGGGGCGGGGCGTAGGTCAGAGCCCCGGGATGATGGGCAACGGCGGGAGTCCCGTCAACATGCAGGCCGCCATGATCCAGATGCAGCAGCAACAGCAGCAGGCAGCGCAGCAGAACCAGAACCAACAGCTGCAGCAGCAGGTGCAAGCCAGGGGCCAGATGCTGTACCGGGGGAACATCCTGAAGATCGCGCACCAGTACGGCGGGGCCGTGGAGAACATCCCTGCCGAGGTGCACGAGAAGTTTAAGAGTGATTGTCTAAATAGGGCGAGGGCACAGGTTGTGCAGCTGAATCAGGCGAGGATGCAGCAGGCGGCGATGCAGCAGCAGCAGCAGCAGCAGCAGCAGCTTGCTATGCAACAGGGGATGATGGGCGGGCACCAGGGGATGTAGAGCGCCCGGTGCCATAGTTGTTGGCTCGCGATCCCAAGGACCTGGGATAAGTTGGAGCCGCACAAGTCTTGGAGAAAGTTAGTCAGGAGTGGATGCTGCGACAAAAAGAGGCGACGTGTGTGAGTCCCTCTGTCGTCAAGCTTATCCCGCGAGACTGGACGGAGTTTTACGCGTTTCTTTCACCACCAGGATAGGTGTTTTGTCTTTCTTGCCTCGGCTGTTTTATACCCGATTTTCTGGGGCGAAAGTTCATTGGTCGGCTCTCCGTCATGGCTCTGGGTTTCCCCGTCTTGTTTTATATATGGCCAGGTGTTTTTGTTCCTCCTACGGCTCCATACTCCTTCTCGGGGTACATTTATACCTCTCGTCAACCCCCGTTCTCGTTTTCTTCACACTTTTGCCGTTTTCTCCTTGGAGCATCTTTATACTTGGCGCATTGGGAGAGAGAGAGGGTCCAGGGCAAAGGAGTTTTTGCTTTTCTGGGTGGAAGCGTTTAAAAAGGGAGAGAGGGCGGGGGTTCTTCTAATGGCTTCTTCGAAGTTAGGTGTTTCTTGAGGGTAGGGATGGGATATAACGGTTGATTGTTACGATTATCAGGCTGCGAATATGAACTTCTTTCGGCTCCGTGTTATTGTTTGGGTGGAGTGCTTCGTGGGTGAGGGTAAGGGGATATAATCCACCTGGTTTGAGCCTAAATACTACAGCATCATCTGCGGACTTGAAATTATGATGAGGATGAGAATAAAACCCCAAGTGAGGTTCATCTCAAGCCAGGAGCTGCCATGTCTATCACCATTTCCAAAACGAGGCCTAGACCGAAGCCGTTGAGAGTGGAGTCACGTGTCAAACGGACCCACTTTCTGCCTGCTGCTCTATCCCCCTTCACCGATGACGACACTTTGCCGGACCAGCAGATGAGTGGCTTACTTTTGGCCCGTCTTCCCCTGCGCTTTCAATCCGCTCCTGAGCTTCCCGCTAGCTGGGTTCACAAGCTGTATCGAGCTCACGTCTTGATTCTTCCCCAACCACCCGAGCTTCTACGCCGCGCTTGGACTTTTTGTTGATTTTTTTTCCCACGCACGTTCTTTTGCTTAGGTTCGACGGAGTCTCTGTTCGTCGCGGGAGTTTCTCCGGGAGAAAAGGAATCGCGGTACGCTGAATAACCTAACCGAACACCGAGCACCTCTGAGCCACGAGACCACGAAACGCCGATTCATCGCGCCCGGAACCCGAGCGATAGCTTCTTTCCTCCACCCCCATCAAGAGATAGACATACTGCACGCGCGAAGATGCAGATACGGCTCATAACGGCCCTCCTGGCGGCGCACGCCTCGGCCGTCGCTTTCAACTGCGACCACGTGCGCGTGGACAAGACGGACTTTAACCTCGAGAAGCTGGGAGGCCCGCACTCGGTCGTCACGACGCTGCGGCAGCCGCCGAGTCATAGTAATACGACGTACACGGTGGACATCTGCAAGCCGTTGAAGAGGAAGGGGGAGGTGCCCAAGGGAGAGGAGTGTCCTAGCGGGACGAGAGGTACGCTACCCAGTTTATGCCGGTGTCCAGCTCCGCCCGCGCTACCCTCGCCCTCATACATGTCTGATGAAGAGGATCTCTTTTCTCTTTTTCAGCGGACCATGTAAACTAAAGTGGGCGATAATGCTAACAATACTAGTCTGCGCTATACAACGCACCTACAGCTCAGACGAGGACAAGGGCCTCGTCCGCAAAGTTGTCCCCATAGCCGGCGAGCTCGCCGACCAAGGCGGCTCCGAGTTCGAGTACGAGGCCTCCCGCTTGAAGGCCACCTCGGACTCCCAGCGCGAGGGCCTCCGCCTCACCCTCAAGGGCGGCGCCTACCCGCTCGACGGCCCGGTCGAGAAGCGCAAGAAGCAGCGCGCCGTCATCGACTTTATATGCGATCGCGAGTTGGAGGGGACGGAGGGGGAGTGGGCGACCGAGGAGGAGTACGAGAAGGATGAGAAGGAGAAGGAGAAGAGGAGTGGGTTGGCGGGGATGGGGGAGGGTGGGCTTTTTGCGGCGCGGGCGGATGGGCTAGTGGGCGAGTTTGCGGATGGGGAGGAGCAGCTTCTGAAGGAGGGAGCTGCGCTGAAGTTTGTGTCGTATGGGGTTGAGCCGGACGGTGACTTTGAGGAGCTGAGGTTGGAGTGGAGGACCAAGTATGTGTGCGAGAGCACATTCGAGGACGAGCGGTCTGCCGGCTGGGGCTTCTTTACGTGGTTCCTCATCATGTGAGTTCCCCCGTCCCCTTTACATTCCCCTTTTCCTGCCCTCCAAGGCCGGTTTTTTTTTGGTTTTGGCAACGAAACTAACAACTCGAAGCCTATTCATGCTCATCTCCGCGTACCTCATCTTCGGCTCCTGGCTAAACTACACCCGCTACGGCGCCCGCGGCTGGGACCTCCTGCCCCACGGTGACACGATACGCGACGTGCCCTACCTCTTGAAGGACTGGACGCGCAGTGTGCTGAACACGGTGCAGGGGTCCGGAAGCAGGGGCGGGTACAGCGCGGTGTAATCAGCTTGCTTGTTTCTAATTCGAAGTTTGTAGAGGGCGTTGGAGAGATGTAGGGGTGATTGGGTGAGAGTGAGGCCCGAGGTGGCCTAGGTTGGGCCTCTTGCTTGTCCTGAGCAGTAGGGTGAGACGTGGTGAGGATGTTGGCTTAGAATGGCGTTCTTGGGGTTGGTTTCCTTTGGAGTGTACGTGTAAATACATCGAGCTTTGTGGCGTACCCTTGAGTTGCTCTGTTGACCACCTTGCAAACCCGGCTCAGTGGTGATCTTAGCTTATCTGACCTTACAAGCCCGAGATACTCAGGTGTTTGGCGCCGAGGGATTCAGCTACTCCATACGTTGGATGATACGCCAGGACTCTCCCAACTTACGGATTCTAGACCTCACATCAGGATCCACACAGGTCATCCAAGAAGCCGGGAGAAACCCCAGAATAATGCATTACGACGCAGCAGCCCTCGTCCTTCCAAGCCCCTCCCTCGCGTAATAATCCATAGGATACACTCCCTCCCCCCACCCCTCCTTCTCCCCCAGCGCAACAAGCGCCTCATAAGGCGTCAGCAACGGTCTCGGGAACGCGTACCCCCAGTCGATGCTCAGTCGCGGGCACGCGACCTGCACCCAGCACTCCACGTCCGCCATGGCGGCGAGCCTCCCCGGGAAGATCTCGCTCATGAGGAGGTACACGCAGGGGATCCCGCGGTCCTTGAGCGCGCTCTCTATCAGCGCCATGGTGTGCGGGTTGCCCTGGCGGCCGAGGGACCCGAGGATGAGGCCCCACTTGCGAGCCTTTTTCGCGGTGGTGATAGCGTCGCGGCGGAGGTCGTGCATCTCCTCGTGGCCGTACTCCTCGCGCGTGAGCTTACGTGAGTACGGGTCGTACCTGTACGCTGGGATCGAGGGGTTGTGAATCATGATGCTCTCGAGGTGGAAGCGGCCGTCGCCGAGGTACAGTATCAGATCTACGTTATCGTCCTCCAGGCGTGGCGACGTGCAGCCCAGGATCTCGCCCTTGCTCAGGGGCGCGATCTGCGGGACTAGAACCTTGAAGCCGGCCTTCTCCAGCGTCTTCTTGACACCGTGTATCGTCGCGTTGAACTGGATCGTCCCGACCATGGCGATCGTCTTGCCGCTTGCAAAGTTCCGCTCGAGGCTGGCGACCAGGTGCGCAGTGTCGATGGTGATGTCTACGAAGACGTAGAGCGTCTTGATCTGCGTGACGTCAACGGGGATGAGGCAGCTGTGCGCGTAGTGCACTAGCAGGTCGCAGCCCAGGGCGCGCGCCGTGTAGTCGTCTATGCAGCAGGCGCCGTACGTCACGTCGCCCATGATCAGTGTCTCGACGCCGGGGCAGAACTGCGTGAGAATGTCGGAGATGGTGGTGGCGAAGAGGAGCAGGCCCTCGGGCATCTGCAGGGCGACCCTCTTGGCGTTGAGGGTGCGTATCCGGTGGATCGTCTTGGGGATCTCGAAGCTGTAGTTGGGCGGGAGGAGCGACATGGCACTCTTGAGCGCGGGGTCTTCCAAGATATCCTTGGGGACCTGGTTAAGAAGCCTGGGTGGCCGGCGAGGGGCAGCCCCTGCGGAAGGTGAGCGGAGGCTAGGCCGTGAGATAGGGTGCGTTCTTACGCTGCACTTCTGTGCCATTGGAGGTGGTGGTGCTGGGTGACGCCTGGTCGCCCTTGGCGGCGTCGGCCGCCCTCCTCCCGACGAACCTCTTTTTTGGCTGTCTTAGCGGGGCAGACTCCGCAGGCTGGGATGAAGGCTGCGGGAGTTGTGCAGCCTCGATGTCGGCGGCGATGCCGATATCGGTCTCGGCGCGGTCTTGCTCCATGGTGCACAAGGCGTATCCAAGGAGTGAAGGGGAGTCAGGGTATCGGCGGCGTCGACTCGGAGGTTGCGATATCAAATTCGAGGATGCAGTTCGATACTTTTTGGCCCCTCCCCCACTAACGCCAGACCCCGACGACGCGATGGATTACTAAGCCAGAACCGGGGCCTCCACCGTTGCAACACGAAGCTCCGACGCGACCTGGGCTGGAGTGCAGTTGCTATGCCACCTCATGGCTCCCTATCGGCTCGGGCCTGTCCGAGAACAGAAGCTTATACTTGATGATCTCCATGACCTCCAAGGCATTGCCGGACTCCCCAGCCTGCGGCGACCGGCGCACGATAGCAACAGCCTTGGACAGCTTCTTTACCTCGCCCCAGACGCGCATACCGCGGTCAACGTACATGTAGACGTTCTTCATCCACGCCGTGTCGCTCTCGTCGCCTCCGCTCTTGTAGTCTGGAAAGTGGATGGTGCCAATGGGTATCCGCTCCGGCGCGTCGGTCTCGGGGAGCCTGAACACGCCCTGGAGCTCAAGGAACGCGAGGCCCGATGGCGTTTGGATCAGTTTCGGGAGTGGGTTGACGGTACACGCCCGCGCCGGGTCGGGCAGGTCGATTGGGATTGCGTTTTCCATTGTGGGGGGCACGCTCGTCGGCGCGTTCAGGACGGATGCGGGACGAGCATGTCGTTTTCCAAAGATAGGCTATGAGATGTACAAGGTACATCGTAGAAAATGACTAAGCACCTTGGCTCTCGGTTAAACTTGGGGGCACAACTTCCAGGAAGTGCCTGAGCGGGGCTTCCGATGCCGACTCTCATTGGACAGCACCATTTTCAGCCCGCCAACCCTACCTAGACACACATCTTAGAAAACCGCAATTCTTTCAAGCGAACTTCTCGAACATCACCACCCTCGACCTCGACACCCAGTTCAACGCCCAGCGTCCAGCCGCCGTCGACTAACCCACAGCCGGCAAGATGAAGGTGAGCAGCCCACGGAGGATCAGATATTCGAAAATCCGAACGAATTGCTGGATCCAGTTCAATCACGCTCCGCCCCCGCTGGCCCGTGTTTTGCGTCGTGGACATGTCTGACGAAAGATAGTTGAACATCTCCTACCCTGCCAACGGCAGCCAGAAGCTCATTGAAATTGAGGATGAGCGCAAGCTCGCCGTCTTCATGGACAAGCGCGTGCGTCCCGCCGACCCCGAACTCGCCGACCCCCGACACGCGACTGACAGAATCAAAAATAGATGGGCGCTGAGGTCCCCGCCGACTCGCTCGGCGATGAGTGGAAGGGTTACATCTTCCGCATCACCGGTGGCAACGACAAGCAGGGTTTCCCCATGAAGCAGGGTGTCATGTACCCCCACCGTGTCCGCCTCCTCCTCTCCGAGGGCCACTCGTGCTATCGCACTCGCCGCACGGGTGAGCGCCGCCGCAAGTCCGTCCGTGGCTGCATCGTCACCGCCGACCTCTCCGTCATTGCCCTCCGCATCGTCAAGCAGGGCGAGGGCGAGATCCCCGGCCTGACCGACGTCGTTCACCCCAAGCGTCTCGGCCCCAAGCGCGCGACCAAGATCCGGCGGTTCTTCGGCCTCAGCAAGGATGACGACGTAAGTGAGGTCCCGATCTCCAGCAGGGCCTTCCTCGTCATCGCCTATCCCGGTCTGCGGCGGGGGATTATGCAGTCGGGGTAGAGTCTGAGAGGAAACCACTGGTGGCGCCCTCGTTCTTCCCCCGAGGGAAAGCGCCGTGGTTTGGGCTATACAAAATTTCTGCTAGGAAGCAAAGCTAGGATACCCCGTCAGGTGGCTAATGCGCCCGTTCGGCTATACAGGTCCGCAAGTACGTCATCCGCCGCGAGGTCCAGCCCAAGGGTGAGGGCAAGACCCCCTACACCAAGGCTCCTAGGATCCAGAGGCTCGTCACCCCCCAGCGCCTCCAGCACAAGCGTCACAGGATCGCGCTCAAGCGCCGCCAGGCCGAGAAGGTCAAGGATGAGGCGGTAAGTCGGATCCCAGTTTCAGTCAGTGGGCGCGTCGGTACTAACTCCCGGTCCAGAACGAGTACGCCCAGGTCCTCGCCAAGCGTGTTGCTGAGGCCAAGGCCCAGAAGGCCGATGCCCGCAAGCGTCGCGCCAGCTCCATGCGCAAGTAAGGAGATTGAATGCCGGGGTGAAATCGGGGCGTGGAAGGGGGCTTAAAAAAAGGGACGGGCTGTTGTTGGGTGTTATCGTTTCGTGTTTTGCATCCGGGAGTATGGTACCTCACGACAATTAGATGAGTTTACATTCCAGGACCTGGCGAGGCCTCCCGGACCGGGGAGGGTCGCAGACCCCCATGTTCTAATACCACGTCCTGCCTGGGTTTCACGAGCTTGGATGTAGTGTAGCTTGCGTGAATTGGCTGTTGAGTAAGGCTGTCTGTGAAGAGTGTATGTGTCAACTAGGTTGTCTATTCTGCAGCAAGCTCGGTGGTGTGTATGCCATGCTACCATGCATTCCTCGATATCTCCTTTTTCAGCCAAATATGCAAACGGCTTGTTTGGGGTCGTCACAACAACTCATCTACCGTTTCCCCCCTCCGTGACAATCCTACCTTCAATCCGCTCCCGGCACCACAATCCCATACTTTGCATAATCAAACTCCTCCAAGCTCCCCAACTGCTCGGCCCACCCATCCCCCACCTCTCCCAGCAGGTGCTCATCCCCGATTGGTACCATGCCCGTCCGCCCCGCTAGCACCTCTCCCTCTCTCCCTGCCAATTCCGCCGCCAAACCCGGATGCGGCACCCAAACGACCCTCATCCCCGCGCGGCGCCCCGCCTCGACGCCCGGCACCCCGTCCTCGAAGACGAGGCACTCCGCCGGCGTGATCTTTTGGTCCTCGGGGAGCGAGGCGTTGATGGTATCCAGTGCAGCAAGGAAGACGTCCGGCGCGGGCTTCGCCCGTACACCGGGAGCCAGCATGGAGGGACTATCCGCCAAGACCCTCCTATCCCCCGGAATCAAGTCCAAGAACGCCTTGGTCTTGGGATTCGACTGCTTGAACTTGTAAGTCTTGCTTTGGCTCCCGGAAGCCAAGGCAACCTCCGCCCCACCTCTCCTCTGGCCCCCACTCTCCCCCGCACCCTCACCAACCTTCCGTCCCGTCAGCGTCTCAAGAAGCTTCACGGCACCGGGAAGCGGCTCGCAGAGAGGGAACATCTTGGCCTGCTCGGCATCTTGCTCGAGGGCGTACTGCTCCCGAGAAATGGGGAGCTGAGCCCAGGCGTGGAAGGTCTCGCCGGTGCTGGAGCCGGCTACGCCCATTAGCTGGGCTTTGACGGACCATGGGAGGGGCGGGCGGCCGTGGCGGGCTAGGATCGTGTCGGCGCACTGCTTGTAGATGTCTTCTGTGTTTATGAGGAGGCCGTCTAGGTCGAAGATGCAGGCCCTGACGGGCGGGAGGCTGTTTGTGGTGAGTATGGGGTGTGAGTGGGGGCGGGGTAGAGGGAGGAAATTTGGCAGTGGTTTGCAGGAGTTGGTTTGTATTTTACCTTTTGCTTGCTGTCATGGTTCCGGACATCGAAGTTAGTTCTCAGTACGGTACGAAGTACTTCTGATGAGACTCGAGTAGGTTAAGAGGCCTGGGGGTATATAAGTAGGAGGGGCGCCTGACTCAGTGAGACGAGGGGTCATCACATGACCCACAATGAGCTCCTCCCCACCAGCATCTTCACGCGGCGATTCTGGACGTCGAGACGCTTCAGCAAATGCAGTGACCGGAGACCGTCCCGCAGCGCCGTTCTGCTTCGGAGGGCAACTATTCATGCTGCGAAGGCGGCACATGTTACCTGCAACCCACCTTCCATGCCATAGGCCGGGTACAAGCTCTCGGTTCCATTCCCAAGCAAGCATCCGTCGTCGACTCCTCCGTCTCTTGGGAGAAAACAGTCCAGATTTCAGCTCTATTAGATACGCAGCATCAAGGCGCTTACACGAGAACAGACAACATACTTACACGCCAAAATTCGATGCCGCCTGATTAAAAATGCCTGAGCGTCGTCCGCAGCACGCCGAGAGCACCCCACGCCATGTGCCTCAAGCTCGCAGCTCTGCTGTCCGGATACCACGGAGAATGGAGGCGGCTGGTTATATGTACCTTGAGAATAACGCTTTGCATTATCGGAATTGGCCAGCGTCGACACGGCCCGCTGATAGATGCGAAGCATCCACCCGTCATCCGACATAACACCCAGGCCCTCGCAACTTCCCTCATCTCTCCCGCACAAACGCATCCCCGGCCCCAAGCTCAACAGGTCCGTCCCGCTTCGGAACAGCTGCCAACTCGCTCACCACCACACTCCTCCTAGAGTCCTCGAAGTCCCCATACGGCCGGGGATCCTCGTACCCCACCCCTTGCATGTTCGCCTGGCTCACGGGAGCTGACCCTCCCCGCTGTCTCCTCCGCAGCACGAACCACACGCCAAACCCGGCGAGGGTGGCGGCGAAGGGTATCCCGAGACCTAGGCCTACCTTGAGGGCGGTTGAGTCTGAGGGGTTAATCGGGGAGGGCTCTTCGGGTGACGGTTCTTCGGGCGATGGCTCTTCGGGCGAAGGGTCGGCAGGGTCGGTAGATGTATCCGACGGCAGGTCCACCGTGTCGACGATGTTTCCCTTGGCATCAAGGAAGACGCCGTCGCCGTCGGAACAGCAGGATGGCTCGTTGTTACAGCAGTAGCTCCCGTCGTCGCAGCGTCTTACACGGGGGTAATAGCCTCCCGTCTCATCTGCCAGAAGCCAGTCAGCCAACATGAACCCTACACATTCCTACAATGCTCCTAATCCCGTCTAGCTACCGACAGGAGATGGGGACTTACTATACACGCATACCTGCGCGCATTCCTCGTCATATGGATTCTCTGCACACGGGCCCCGCACAAAGAGGTCCTGGTCGTCGCCGGGGTTGTGGCATAGCCGGTTGTCGAGGCACGTCGAGTCCTCGCTGCAGCAGGCCTTGGAGCCGGGACACACGACCTGGTCTGGCTCTTCCTTGCCGTTGACGGCGTAACAGGTTGTTGACTCGGATAGGGCGGTCAGGGCGAGGAGGGCGAGGAGGAAGGTGAGTGGCGCGGCCATCTTTCTCTGAAGCCGGGGCACCCCGTGACGATTCCGAAAACACGCTCGAGAAGGGGAATGTTCAGGAGCACGAGAATTGTCGGGGTCGGCTTCTCGCCGTGGGCCACCCGTCGGGCTCAGTGGGAGGACGCACGGCACATGGGTCACCTCTCCCTCCCCCAACAGCAGGGGCCCTGGCTCAAGAGCCCATCGCCAAGACGTAGGATTATCGCGGCGAACGCCTGTATTGAGAAGCCGTGTTGGCCCCGGTCGGGGAAGGCGGGTCGCTGCATCAAGGGGACCGGCCCGGGGCCGGGGAGAGATGCGGCGAACGCGGACCCGAAACGCAACGCAGGAACATGGTCATGTGCGCATCTTTGCGTCGCCATTGGTTGGTGGTGCAACCTGTTGGTTCGAGCCTTCCCCTGGATGTGTCATTCCGTACATCTATCCTCGCAGCAGTCATGCAGTAGCCCTCAATGTTCTTATTTGGTTCGTCACACTGTAACCCTCCGCCCAACCCGGCCACCGTGCTGCCAGGAATACCCAGAAAATTGTGACGGCTAAAAAGAAAGAGAGAAATGGCGGGGAGCAGGGCAGCGCACGCACGCGAGGCGTGTAAGCGGGCTTGCAGTAGTCTTATACCATTGCTAGTACCTGATCCCATTCCTAACGACGCTCCCCAAGCCGCGACAAAACCACCATTAAAGCCATGCGAGCAGAAATTACAAGCCATCAGCGAGCGCCCTGCAACGTAGATCCTCTCTAGACGGCACGCACGACCGTCGTGGAAGAGGCGCATGCTCTTCACGACCCTTCCGCCACACGCCCGGTACCTGGCCTAGATCCCGGCTGCTGGCTGCTGCCCACAGCTGGTTGATAGATGACTTTGCCTTGTTGAACGCCAACTACAGTAATTACCACGTTCGTACTGGAGCCATGAAGGCGACCCTCACAACAACCTCAACTCATTGGAATCATTCTATCCCTCGGGCTCATGGGTTGCAAAAATGCCAATGAACATCCCGGGGTTTTACTATGGTACGCTATGCACCTTGCGACCCCCATGTCCGTCCTGATCCCCCGTTCTCACTCACTCTCGCCCATCCTCCCATCTCCATCTTTCCAGGTCTAAGCTCCAACATATATGTTAATGGTACCTAGATGAGGCCAAGGGCAAGTACTTCAAGATCGAGTCCCACGCCACTGCCCCGCCCACAGCCCCCTGGTCCGCCGAGAACGTCCGCAAGCGCGCGAGGAAGGAGCGCGAGCATCGGCGCAAGCGCGGGCGACACTCTGCGCGCCCGCCCGTCCGGCGCGGGGTCCTAGCTCCTGGACGGAGCTTTGTCGGTGATGGGCTGAGGTTTGAATGTGAGGGGTTCACCGGGGGGGCGATGGGGACGGGAAGGGGGAGGGGGGTTGGAGATGCAAGGGCGGGAGCATGGGCTGGGGGATTGAGGGGCGCGGGGACGGTGGGGTTGGGTGTTGGGGGATGCGGGGATTTCGAGGTTGTTACTGGGGACGTGGAGGGGCTGGGCTACGTTTATGCTTGTGGGTTTACCTTTTGAGGGAGAGTCGTTGGGTTGGTGCTGACGGGTGTAGTGGCGCGGAGTAGGGGGCTCTTGTCCCTCGTGGGGAGATATGTCCCGACAGACCCCAGAGGCCGGTATGTATTCCTGGCTCTAACAACCCCAAGATCCCCTAGTCTTCCGCCGAGACTCCCCTCACGACTCCCGAATGGCCAGGGGCTGACCGACGGCAGTATCTCCTTCAACCCCGAGGAGGCAGGCCACACGAGCTACCCTATCGACACGCCTCCCGAGTGGATACCGGGCCGCCACGAGTTCTCCTCCCTGGGCTACAACCCCCACAAGAGGGTTTTCTTCGCGTCGTCGCTGGCATTATCGGCTGGCGGAGCCCCGACGGGACGGACGCTCGTCTGCGTGGCGGGCGCGGACCCGCTGCGGCCTGGGCCTGCGGGTGGGAGGAGTCCCATGCACTTTGGTATGTCTGAAAAGCCTCTTGTCTGCTTTTCATGTTCCCCGCCTGGATGTGTCTGGGTGACGATTACCCCCGTTCCTTTCACGCTGTTTACCCTTTGCCTACCCCTGGCGGAGCGAACACCCCAATCTAACACCCTGAAGTCTGCAACACCAAACTAACACCCTCAGACAATGGACTAACCACCACGCCTATCCGCCACAACCACAAGCCCATAGAAACCTACGCCTCGATATCCACCCCCGCGACATCTCCGTCCCTCGGCCTCCTCGGCACCAGCGCCGGCGCAGCCCTAATCCACGAAACCGGTCACCCGCATTTCCTCGCGCACGCCCACGGCCCGACCTTCGCCCTCGACACCTCACCCCTTTCCCCTAACCTTGTCGTCACCGGTGGAAGGAAGGGCATCATAGCCACCACGGACCTCCGCGCCTCTTCAGCCGGGGGCTCATTCCGGCTCGGCACGGCGGCTACGCACCTACGGGTTGCGCCAGAGGGGAACGAGCATTCTGTTCTGGTGGCGGGGGTGGGTGACACCATGGCCATCTACGACCGTCGCTGGACGGGGAGGGGCACCGCATGCCCTGTCGTCGGGTTCCCGGAGTACAAGAACGCCGCGAGGGTGAGGATTGGCTGGGATCTGTGTAGGGAGGCGGGGGTGGTGGCTGCGGCGGAGGAGGGGGCCGTGGGGCTTTATTCTGTGTTTTCGGGGGGCAGGATAGGGGAGCTGTCGTTGGGCGGAAGGGGGAGGGAGGAGGGGCCCGTGGGGTGCTTGAGGGTCGCGAAGATTGGGGGGGAGGCGGTGCCGAGCGTTTTTGTTCCGTCAAAGGGTGGGATCGTGAAGTTTTCTTGTAATCTTGGGGATGATGACGATGGGCCCTAGGTAAGCCGAAGAAGACGGCTAGGAGGGCGAAGAAGATTCGGCTCGGTTGCGCCGAAGTTACAGGCATTGGCTCGTGGCTTTGCATCAGGGGGCGTTTGGCGTCAGCGGCATCTAGTTTCTATCAGGCTCTCCCGGTCAAGGTACGGCACGGACACCAACAAATACCAACCTCCAACCATGTGTCTCCACGGCAAGGGCCCTGTACCCCGCCCCCCCCCCCCAGCGGCCCCTCAGGACCACAAGGCGACAAAACGAAACAACAACACCGAAGACAAAACCATCTTTCGTTACAAGCTAGTCCCACACCAAAACACCCCGTCCCATTCCACACTCCACCCTCACTCCGCCGACGCCCTCGCAAGCGCCTCATGCACCCCCGGCGAGAACCGATACCTCAGCTGCCCCGTAAACGCCACCAGATCCCCCACCATAGCCCGCAGCCTATTCACCATCATGTTCCTGCTCTCCTCGTTACCCGTGAAGTTGCCCTGCAGAAGCTGCTCCTTTTGCCGCACGCAGCACGTGATGGTCCAGAGGAGGAGGTGCGGGACGTTGGTGGCGACGGTGGGGGGCAGGGACGCAAAGGCCGTGGCGTACTTGCGGATCTGCGGGGCGGTGGAGGGGGAGTTTAGGGGGAGGATGTCGAGGGTTATGATGCGCTTTTTGCCGTGTTAGCATCATTCTTTTTGGAAGCTGGGGGGGGGGGGGGGGGGGGGGCCGGGAGGGGAACCACAGCGGAAGGGGGGCGGGGGAAACCTACATCCAGACACTGAGCCCACTGCCTCGTCTGCACCAACCCCTTGACAACCCCAAACTCCAACAACAACCTACAAGCCTCCTTATTCTCCTCCTTGATCCGCCGGTGGAACATCGCGTCCCGCGAGTACATGGCCGTCATGGTCCTCGCCAACTCGACCGGGTCGTCAATCGCCGCAAGGCTAAGACTGCTCCCCGGCTCCGCCGCCGCGCCCGACCGAGGCTTCACCGGCGCCAGGACCATGGGGTCCTGCCCAATCTCCAGCGCCACCGCCTCGCTCAGCGCCCGCGCGACGATGGCTACCACGGTGTCGTACTCGCCCGCGAGGTGGTAGAGCAGCACGGCGTCCGTCGTCCGGCCGTTCTCCTCCGCGAACGCTGCAGCCTGCAGCGTAACGGCGTGGACGAAGTCATCCTCGCCCTTCAAGCCGATTAGTGAGCCGCGAACTTCCACCGCCCCGCGGATGCGCTGCCCGTCGGGCTGGATGTCCCCGATGAGCTTGCTGAACTCGCGCGTCTCGAGGACGAGCTCCCGGAGCGCCTCGTGGCAGAGCTCTGTGTGCCGACGGCCCGACTCGCCGGGGAGGTCCCCGTTCAAACACACGAGCGCCAGGTAGTCGACGGCCGCCTCGGCGTCCGCCGCCCGGAAGTCGCGCGTGTAGTAGCCGAGCATACGGCCAAAGTTGATCTGGGCGCGGCTCCGGCTGTCGGCGCTGCGCAGCTCGTTGTCGGCCGTCAGGGGGTCGCTGGGCCTCAGGAGACCATAGTACGACAGCGCGATGCCAAAGTGCACGGCGTCGACGTACGAGAAGGGGTACAGGTAGGAGACGGCGTCCTCGAACTGGCCCGACAGCGCGAGGAGATAGAAGTACATGCCGAAGCCGCCGTTGTTGTCGTCCGACGGCGCCTTAGGGAAGTGCTTGGCGCCGATCTCGCGAATGCTCGCCTGCAGGTCCGCGAGGTCGTACATTTCGTGCGCCAGCTCGCGCGTCTTGTCCGCCTCGCGCGCGAGGTTGAACTGCAGCCAGATCCAGTCGTGGATGTCCGAGTTGAGCCCCTCGAGACTGCGGTTGCTGACCTCACACCGCCCGATGACCTTGTAGCACGCCATCCGGAACGGGTCGATGGTGCCCTCGGGTGCGTTGCGCGCCCGCTGGCTGTACTCGCTCGCGCACCGGTCCTGCAGCATCCGCTTGAGGCGGCGGTCAGGGCTCGACGCGTAGCCGTTGAGGTACGTCGAGAAGGTGCGGTCGATGCCGCGGAAGCTGCTCAGGTTGTCGTGGACGTACCGCGCCGCCTCCATGACGTGGCCCGACCGAAGGAGGTAGAAGACGACGGCCCACACGTACTCGCCGTTGACCTGCTGCAGCCCCGAGTTGTCCGGGACGAGGTCCTTGCGCGCGGACCGCAGCCGGATGTAGGCCTTGACCTTGCTGACGATGTCCGGGCGGCCGCCGAGGTTGGCGTCTTGGGGGTGCTTCTTGATCAGGGACTCCATCTCGGCGACGAACTGGTGTTCAAGGAAGCGGTTCGCCCCGGCGAGGATCTTCGCCCGCATCTCCGCCGACTCGGCCGAGTTCTTGTTGTCGTTGAGGTACATGCCGACGAACTGCCTCTCCTTGGCCGTCGCGTTGTTGAGCGACGTCTCCGCCTCGGGGTCCTCACCAACAATCTCCATGACGGCCCTGTACGCCTGCGTGACAAAGGTGGCGTGCGGCTCGGGGGACCTCTGTTCGATCTCGGCGAGCTCGGAGAGGATGGGGTACGGCCTCTTGAGCACGCGCGCCTCGTTCAGGTCGTGCACCTTCTTGGCGAGCTTGCTCTGCTTCTCGCGGATCGCGCGGTCGTCCGAGGAGGCGACGCCGCCGAGCTGGCGCGAGGGCTCGCTGGGCCGCTCAACGTCGACGAACTCGGACTTGTGGGAGCCGATGCGGGATGGTGTGCCGATGACGGAGCGGTGTAGGCTCGCGTTGCCGAGGATGGTGCTCCTCATGGAGCGCGCGGGGGTCGCGCCGGGCTGCTGGGACTTTCCGCGGCGCGAGCGGCCGAATCCAGCCTGGGCGGTCGACTCGCCGAGGGCACCCTCGCGCTGCTTGATGCCAAAGTGCTCGTAGATACGCTTCCTCTGCGCCTCCCATTCCAGCGCCATGTTATCCTCGAGGAAGTTGTCAAAGTCCCTCGCCGACCTCTCCATACCGTCCTGTATCATGCCCAGCGTCGTCTTGGTCTGCAGGTTCTCGAGGTACGTCTCGACGTCGATCTCTGGGGCGCCGCCCTCGCCCGCGTGCCGGTCGACCTTGCTAGGGTGGACGGCGAGAGAGCCCAGGTCCTTCGCCGCGGCGCCGAGGTCTATTCCCGACGCGGCGAGGACGTAGTGCGCGCGGCCGTCAATCTCGGTGTCCGCCGTCTTCCCTCCGAGCCCCTTGAGGCGCTGACGCAGGTCGCCCAGGCCCAGCTGCAAGTGCGGCATGTCCTCGGCGCCGGCGCCCCCGCGCTTCTTGGTCATGGCGAAGAGCGTGTCGAAGTAGGCGCCCGCCGGCTGCTGCCCACTCTGGCTCTGCCCCTGCTGGCCCTGGTTCTGCGTCGAGCCGAGCGCCGAGAGCCCGAGGCTCGGCGGCGCGGCGCTTAGGCTCGTGGGCGGCTGGTTCGTCGAGGCGGCGGTAGAGCCGAAGAGAGAGGGCTTCGCGGCCGTGCTGGTGGCACCGAGGCCGCCAAAGACGGACGACTGCGGTTGGGTCTGGGTTGTCGAGCCAAAGAGCCCGCCGCCGGCGGTGGACGCGGCGGGCTGCGTCGAGGCGGTGCTCTGGCCGAAGAGGCCACCCCCGGTCGCGGTGCCGGGCGTAGCGGTCGCGGTGCTCTGGCCAAAGAGATTTGGCTTCGGCGTCGTCTGGCCGAAGGCGCTGGTACCGGAGGCCTGGGGCGTCGCGGTGCTCTGGCCGAAGAGGGAGCTGCCCAGGCCGGTCGACTGTGTCGACTGGCCGAACGTCGACTGGCCACCGCCTCCGAAAATGGACGACATCTCGCACGCCTGTCTAGCGGAGATTCGTTGAAAAGAGGGGGGGGGGTGGGGGTGGGGGAGGAGATGGGGGCGCGGATTGACGTCGAATGGGTGGATTTCGCGGTGTTGCGAAGGGCCGTGATGGTTTGGGCCTGGTTATGTAAAGCGTCGCGCTCGGGGCGTGCAGAGCTGGTAGAAATTTAATGTGGGCCGTGGAATGTTTGCTTTGAGTGGTGGGCCAATGGGAGTTGCTGGTTGGGGAGAGCTCGCAGAGCCCAGGCAACGACAGCTGCAAGCATACGCTGCAGCGCGCCTCACCGAGCTTCACCGAAGTCACCAGGTAATTGCAAGACGAGGACACGGCACTGGAGAGATGAAGCACCCGAGCGAATCGTACATTGTATCAACAAAGTCTCCCGAATTCTCATAGAGTCATTACTTCACGCCCTCCTGTGGCAAGAAGGTCCCGGAACACCCACCAACCTACTTCGCCAGCGCAGCATCGACCTTCTCGCGGTATTCCCTCTGCGTCCGGCACTGCTCCAGGAAGATCTCGTACTTGGCATCCAGCAGTCTCCTCCCCGTCTCATCCTTGTTCGGCCAGACCACGCTCCCGGGCTTGCTCATCCTCCTCATGATGCTCCACAGGTCCTCCGTCTTGCCGTCGGCATCAGCCCCGGCCGCCTTGGCCCCCAGCATCGCGGCGCCGTGCACCACCGCCGCGCCAATGTACTCGGGGATGACGACGGGCTTGTCGCACGCCGTCGCGATGAGGTCCATGAGGATGCCGTTCCGGCACTGCCCGCCCGACATGAAGATGCTCCTGATGTTGTGGCCCGCCGAGTTCATGGCCTCGACGATCTGCCGCGTCTGCATGGCGATGAACTCCATGGTCGCGTAGTACATGAGCGCGAGGTTGTCGACGCTCGTGTCGCTGTCCAAGCCCACCAGCGCGCCCTTCATGTTGGGGTCCGCGATGGGCGACCTGTTGCCCCAGAGGTCGCCGTAGAAGAAGAGGTGGCGCGCAAGGTATGCCACGCTGGGCGCCTCGGCCTTGACCCGCATACCCTCGAGGTGCTCGTTGAGATACGTGTACACCGACTTGTCGCCCAGACCACCGGGCGGCAGCGCAGAGCCAGAGATGTACCCGATATGCGACTCAACCATGTGCCGCAGCAGCTCCCCCGTCGCAGACTGGCCCCCCTCCGCCATCCACTGCCCCGGGATCAGCACATCGCGGTAGGGGCCCCACACGCCAGGGACAAAGACGGGCTCCTTGGACATGACGAGGTGGCACGTCGACGTGCCGGCGACGGCGGCCAGCCGCGTGGTCGCCTCCTCCACAACGTCGTTGCTCGCGCTCCCCAGTCCGTCGACCTTGACGCCCACCGTCCCGATCCAGCCGGCGTAGGCGTCGATGACGCCGCTCCCGACGGCGACGCTCGTGGGGAGGCCGAGCTCCTTGCTGGCCTTCTCGCTTAGCTTGCCGACCAGCTCACCGGCGCTGAGGAACCTGCCGTTCTACGGATCGTCAGCATGGAAGTTCAGAGGTGAGAAAAGGGGGGGTGAAAAGGGTGGGGGCTCACCACCCCATCGACGCCGCCGACTCTCTTAAAGTTGTCCTCCACCAGGTCCTCGAGCCCGATTTTCCTGTAAAAGTCCTCCTGCCACCCCTTGACGCTGCCGTCGACGCCAACAGGCACGTACCCCTGCTTGCACACCGCACTGCAGAAGCTCCTCGTCTCCCCACCCGTAGCAAGGTGCGTCAGCGCATCCGCCAGATCGTAGAACTTGCAGCGCGCAAACAGCTCAGGCGGCATGTTCCGCTTCAGCCACAGCACCTTGGGCATCTCCATCTCAATGTTCATGGTACCCCCGACATACCGCAGGAGGTTGTGGCCCGTGGCGTTGACCTCCTCCGTCTCCTGCTCCGGGCGGTGGTCGAGCCAGAGTATGACGTTGCGGTCGGAGCCGTCGTTGGTGAAGTCCGGGCCGGTGACGGAGACGGGCTCGTCGGTGTCGTGGGTGAAGACGCAGAGGGAGCAGGTGGCGTCGAAGCCTAGGCCCTTGACCTTCTCGGGGGCGACGCCCGAGGAGGCGAGGACACGGCGGACGCAGGCGCAGATGCAGTTCCAGATGTCCGTCGTGGATTGTTCCTGGGCGGGGGGCGGTTAGCCGGGGGATCTGGGGAGGGCAGAGGGTGCGATGGGAGGCCCCGGAGCTCCCGGGAGGAGAGGAAGCGAGGAGCAAAGGGTCGAGGGAGGGCTGGCGTACATAGTACCCGACCTGCGGCTTCCACATCTTGATGTTCTCCGACGCGATCCCCTTTATCGTCCCCGACGAGTCGACGATGCAGGCCCGGGCGGAACCCGTGCCGACGTCGATGCCGATGTAGTGGTCCTACAGGCCGAAGCAGTCAGCAGCTATCGCCAGCAGACTTAAAATCGCCAGGAAGCAGATCGCGAGAGCTGGGGGCGCCTCACATCTGAACTGTTCGGATCACGGGTCGTCAGCAAGTCGGACGATCTCACAAGAGTGTCGGGGTCGGGTTACGTACCTCATGTTTGCGATTTACACGCCTGTCGCGTATCGATTAAGACAAGGAAACAGGAACAGCTCCAAGTTCAAGCTCCGATCTATGCGATCTCGAATCCCAAGAAAAAAGCAGAATTGCCCGGAAGAAAACCCGCTCACTTTATTATTGAAAGGATCGTGAGACACGCCGAGAAAGCTACCTTGAAGTACCTCCGGGTCGGATAAAAACGACATCATGTTTGAACGTATTACCCAACCTTTACCACTAGCACCACGAACACGACGCCCCCTTCCTTCCAAACCCCCTCCCTCCCCCCCCCCCGCCGGCCACCCCCCTTCCCCACATTACAGCCCAGGGATCCCCACACTGACTTTCCCGAAACGTCATGCCCTCTTAAGCGAGCCAACCCGCGCGCGCGCTTCCCGTCGCTTATCCCATCCAAAGGCCCCAGCATATGAAGGCGCGGATTTGCCGGCCGAGCGGCCGACCCCCGTCCGACACCGACGCCGAATGCCAAGGATCGTGAAAAATTTTGAGGGCCGATTCCATGGAGGTTTGGGTGAAAAAATGCTAGTTTCCACTATTTTCTTGCGTAATATGTAATGCGAACATGATAGTACATCCCCTTCCCACCTGACCTTCGCGGGGCCCCCTTTCCCCCCTCTTTCCACCCCTCTTTCTTCCCCTTTAGAGACTACACCACATCCACACATCTTCTCCCAAGGATACCTAGTTCCCCCTCCTCTCCCTCTCCCGCTGATCCATCCCCTGCATATCCCTCGGATCCTGCATATACCCGTGCACATGCCCCATGTGCCCAACACTCCCGACGCTCCCGGAGTGCGAGTGCCCGTGCCCGTGCCCCGGCGGCGGCCTCCCATCGTACCCCGCCACGGGAGTGTAGCTCCGCCCCTGCATCTCCCTCGGATCGTGCACAACCTGCGTAGTAGGCGACCCGTAGTGCTGGTACGGCGGCATCGACTCTCTCGAGGGCGTGGGTGGGTACTGCCCCTGCATCCTCCCGTGCACGGGCTGCGGCGGGACCCCGTGCTGCGGCCTATACATCCCCTGCTGCACCCGCTCGTCGCGGAGCGGCATCCCGTGTTGCTGCGACCACGCTGCCCCGCTGGGGTGCGGCTGGCCGGCCCACGCCATCTGCTGCGGCGGGGCCTGCGTAGTAGCCGGCGGCATAGGGGGCCCCTGAGACACCGCCCACCCGGGTTGCTGTATGCCCGCCGACGCGGGCGCGGGACTCTGCGGCACGAGGGGCTGCGGCGCGGGGGTCCACTCTCGTGGGGGTCCCTCGCGGGGCCGCGCTCCGGTCTGCATGTGCATCGCGTACTGCGGGGGCGGCGGTGACGCTCCGCTTGGCCGAGGCGGCTGCGGCGGGTACTGTGTGTACGGTGGTTGAGGCTGATACTGGGGAGCCTGCGAGTGGGGCGGCACGTGGTGAGGTCCCGTCTGCGGAGAGCCCACCGACCCCGCCGGATGCTGCGCTGCGAACGCGTGTTGGCGGTAGTACTCGCGTTCCGCGGCGCCAGCTGCCGTTGCATCGTGCTGTTGCGCCATGGACGGTCGCTGAGCGCTCATTGGCTGCGGCTGCGGCGAGGCGTAGTTGCCCAAGGCCTGCATGCCGGAGGATGGGCCGGGCGCGTTGCGCGCGTAAGGATACCCAGCTTGCTCCGTCTCCCTTCTAAGCGGCGGACCAGGCTGAGATTGAGACGGTGGCGGGCGAGCGGCCATCCCTTGGGGCTGAGGAGTGGGCGCAAGGGTAAAGGCCTCACGCTGGGGAGTTGCGGACGGAGCCGGTGCTGGTGGCGGCGGCGGCGGGTCGTCGTTCAATAGAGCCATGAGGCTCGACTTCTTGTGTTCTGTTGGCTTGGGTGCCGGGGCCGGAGTCGCCGGTGCCGGAGGCGGGGCCGCGGGTGCGGCCGCTGGCTGCGGCGGAGGAGCCCCGAATCGATCGACCGGAGTTGCAGTAAGAGGACGAGGCGCATGCATCGGCGAGGCAGGGGAGTGTACATCGCCCATAATCCGATCCACTCTGTTTCTCGACCCACCCACGCGTGGCATCGGCTCCGTAGCCAGCGGCGTCCTAGGCCGCGACCCAGGCAACTGACCCGCCTCTGGCCGTGTCTGGAGCCCCCTTGAGCCGGGGTGGCCCGCGTAGTCGTAAGGGCTCTGGGGAGGCATGTCCGGCTCCTGCTTAAGATGGACAGACTGCCGTTGATCCATCATCCTAGCGTGCGTATCAACCTGGTGACCCATGGGCGGGGCAGAGGTCGTCACTGGCCGTTGTTGCGTGGGGTCCGACACAGGCATGCCGCCAGGAGTCTGCGATACCCTCATGGGCTGAGACACTGGGACCGCGCCAGGCTGCTCTCTCTCCCTCTCGGCTGCATATCCATACGGCTGCACCGGGTTGCGTAGGGAAGGCATCCTGGGAGACATTGTCTGGGGCGGTGTCGGATGCGCCATGGGATGGTGAAGAGGAGGCTGCGGCTGCTGCGGAGGCATCTGCCCTTGCATCGACGCCCGACTTTGGACCTGAGCCTGAAGTGGCATTTGCTGCGCATGTATATGGCTCTGCCCTTGTACTGGCTGTTGCAGCTGGCCCGGGTGAGCCTGCGGGTGCTGTGGCTGCTGCATCATCATACCGGGGCCCTGTGACTTCTGGGGCGACTGGGCAACGGGCGACTGGCTTGCGGCTCCCTGAGCAGGCGGCATGGTCGAGTACAGCATGAACTGCGGGTTCGGCTGCTGTGCCATGGCAGCCCCAGTTTTCGGTGGCCGAAGTGTGGGCTCCGCTGCCGTTGGCTCAGAGGCGGCGGCAGCTGCAAGAGGGCGGTGTGACGGAGTTGGTGCGTGATCCTGTCTCTTCTTCCCCCCGGGGGCCGAAGGCGGTGGCGGATCGGGCCGCTTTTCTCCACGACGACGCTTTTCGTCAGCCTCGATAACCATTGCCTCCCATCCCTCGTTCTTGTCCTTTTGTCTGACGAAATAGTTTTTAACCTGTGTTGGGACAAGTCAGCTCTGCTTACTTCAGGGCATGTTTACGCAACTTACCATCACTGTCGTCTTGGACCCCATGTGGTTAGCAATGGCGCTCCAATCCGACCCAAGCGCTCGCAGAAGAGCTGGGAACTCTGTAATCTCCGAAACGCTCCAGTAGCTCGAGGCCTGGTTCTGTGCGCGCCGCTCCGTCTGTGGTTGAGTGGTGGGCTGGACGAAATTGAGCGTCGACACAACGGGTTGAGGGGGCGGTATAGGTTCGGGGCGAAGCTGCGGCGGGGCGAGCGCCGAGGGCGGTGCCATCAGGTCCGACATGGTCGACGTTTGCATGCCGGGTCGGTCACTATGAGACAGTACAGCCTGTTGTTGAGCCGGGGCCAAAGTGGGCGCCTGGATTCCGGTAGGTTGTTCGTAGGTGGTAGGCAGACGAGGGGCCTCGGCTGCCCCAGTGGGAACAGGCGTATCTGCGTTCAAAGCACGCGAAGTGGAACGAGACCGCCCACGACCAGCGACCGGCGTCGTTCCAGCGCTCTGGCCACCCCTGGACTTCGGTTCCTTGTCCTTGGCCGCTTTCCGTCTGCCCTTCCTCCCGTCGACCTTTTCCGGCTGATTCTCCTTGGCTCCATTGCCTCGTCGTCCTGTCGCACCAGGCGTAAGGCTATCGGAATCATTCTGCTCAGACGAGCCAAACGTGGGCGCCGCTGCGCGGCGGGGACGGCGTCTCTCTCCGCCTTCGGCGGCATCCTGGTTCTCTTCCGTTTCATTCTCGCCGTTGCCAAGTTCCGAGACAAGCGCACTAGATCTCTGCTTCCCACGACTGCCCTTCTTTCTCCTCTTTGGCTGCTTCTTGAGCTTCTCCTTGAGGTTGAGGTCCTTCTTCTTGAGGTAGTAGTACTGGATACACGCCCTGAAGTCCCTGTTAGGGATAGACTCGGCCACGGGGCCCCACTGCTTGGGCCGCTCCAGATAGCTCTTCTCAAACGCTGCCGCCTCTTCCTCGGTGAAATTGCTGATGGGCGGAAGACATTGCCAGGCGTATGCGAGCGCGTCCACAGGAGTATAGCCCGTCGTATCGAAGAAGAGATTGTCCTCGATCTCCTTGTCATTCCAGTACATGGGCGGAATGATTGCCTCCTTCTCGCTGCGGTACTTCTCCTGCTGTAGTTGAATCTCCCTCTGTCGGCGGTCTTCATCCTCCTTCATGGAAGCCTGCAAGACTCGTTCCAGATCCCTCTCCGTCGCAAAACGCCTACCCCCACTCCGGCTCTCTGATCTCGACTCAGACGCCGAGCCCGCGCTAGCCGCGGACTCTGCTGGGCCGTAAACTCTTTCGCGGTGCTTCGTCGCTACTGGGTCGTCCGACAAGGTGAAGTCAAGGTAATTGCTGTAGTTTCGCATGTACGTCTGCCTAGCTTCATCTTGTTCCACCTCTTTCTCAAGAGAAATGCTATTGAGTTGGTCCAGGATGAACGAATCAACTGCCGAGTTGGATTCCAGGGTTTGAAGGAACTTCGTGTCCTGTTCCCAAGGCTTGCAGTAGAAATCCGGGAGGCTATCGATAGGAGGTGTCTTCATAACCTCGCGGATGGAATCACCAAGCATCAGAGCGACATCATCAGACTCTGTCTCATCGCCTTCGTCTTCCTCTTGCGATGGAGGAGTCGGAAGCTGGCTCCCTGGCGAAGCACCATTGTTGAGAGCGGGCCCGAGAGGAGTATCTCCCATGACACGGCCGATCTGATCTGACAGCGATGGCTCGTTCTCGGGCAAGGGCGAGGCGGCGGGGACATCACTCATGGGAATGTCGCCATCCTGTGCCTCACGCTTCGAAACGGTGGTTGGCGAAGGCTCAGTCGCACTCACATCCATAGACTCAGTTTCCAGCTTAGGCGTGCTGGGTACGAGTGTTTCGACTGGGCCGTCGGGCTTGTTTGGCGTTTCCACGGGCGCAACCTCTGGCTTCGCTAAATCCGACTCGATATCTTCCCGCGCATGGCTAGCTGCCTTTTTCTGCTGCTCAACTGAGGGCGATGGCGGACGCATCAGCAAGGCCTGCTCTACCCCAGGGGGGATTGGCCCCAAGGCCGACAAGAATCCTTCATTCTCCGAAAGGATTTTCAGACATATGTCGTGGGACAAGTTGCCGAAGCGGTTGACAATGTCCCAGGGAGCATCCTTCTTCTCCAGATCTCGAAGGCTGTTCCCCACCTTAGCAAGCTCGTTGACAAAATAGTCGCCGATATCCTCATCGTCATCCGAATCCCCAGACTCGGCAGTTGGCATTGAGCTCTTAGGGGGTAGTTGGAATTGGACGGCCGGAACACTCAAAGACGGCTTCTCTGCTTTAGCTACCTGTGTTCGTGCTTCTTGGAATGGACCCGCACTGAAAGGTTCCTGACGAGTCTTCATATCTTCATCTCTGCTGAACGCGCGCTTGGCTGAAGGAGGGGGTGTGCTGACGATCTCACCATCGTCTAGATCATCATCTTCAGGCGCATGCGCTTGGTCCAGCGACATTGCAGCGGATAATTCATGCCCCAACTTCGGGGCGGATTCAGGCGGGACCGATCGACGTTCGGGTTGTGCGGGTCTATTCATAGAGCCGAGTTGGAAATCGGACTTCGCGCCACTACTGCGAGGCCGCTTCTCGTCGTCGGGGGGATGTTCCGAGCTGAAGCTCTCGCGCCGTGAAAATGGACGATGCTGAACGAAGCTTTGGGATCTCATGGTCTTCGGCGATTCAGGGACCTTCCTACCGGTCATGTTGGGGTTAATCCACTGCTTGCTTGACGGGCGCTGCTGTGCCCGAGGGCCAATCGGGATGGAGGGGACGCCCTCGGCCGGAGGTTTTCCATGGCTCGGAGCGGACGATTGAGGCTCGTTCGCACTACCCTGACCAGCTGAACCCGGGCGCTCCGAGAATGCCCGAGGTGCCGTCGGCGGTGGCTTGCCCGACGCGCTCAGAGGGAGGTTGTCAGATGCGTTGGCAGGGCGGGCTGGAACCGTGCCAAAGGCAGGGGCGGACGGCGCAATGGGCGGAGGAGACACGTCTTTCGTAACCGGCGGATGTTCGTGGGGCAGCGAGCTGCGGTCAGCTTTGGGTCGGAACGCTTCTCGGTCTCGAACGTCGCGGTCGTCCCTATCTCGCCGCAAGTCCGGATCCGGGAACCTATCGGCCCTATCACGGTCGTCGCGGTCCCGCACCCAGCGGCCCTCTTGAGACCTACTGCGTGGGGGCCCGTAGCGATCGTCGTAATGGCCCCTTCCACGTCCGCGGCTCTCCCACTCTCCACGCCCGCGACCTCGCCCACGCCCAAAACCACCCCGAGGAAACGTCACCGTGGCGAAAGGTGGGTCGGACGAAGACGAGCCAGCTGATGGCGGGCCCCCATCTCGCGACCCGTGCCTCGCCCTCTCCGCGTCTACTCCGAGTGGTAGATCCCGAGAACGGAAATCGCGCGCCGGTGGTGACCTAACCCTGCCCGGCGACGGGCGACGAGCCCTGTACGTGTCACGGTCGCGCCAATCCCTATCGCGATCCCTTTCCCTATCGCGGTCGCGTTCCCTGTCTCGCTCGCGTTCTCGATCCCTATCTCGTTCGCGACTCCTTTCATCCCTGTAAGGCGGCTCTCTTCGCTCCCGAAAGTCCAAATCGCGGTCCCGTCCCCTCTCTCGACTGGCATCCCGGGACCAACCTCTTGCGCCGCGGCCCCTCCCTCCCCTGCCACCTCTCACGAAATCGCCGGCAAACCCGCCGCCCCGGGGCGCACCTGGCATATCCATCAATGCCTTTGGACCTCTCGGCGGTTCCCGTGGGAGGGCATCGCGGTAAGAGTCGCCCCTGGCGGGGACGAACGGGGGCTGGTGGAGACGCGGCTCGACCGACGGTCGACGCCTGTCTGCGTCGCCGTACTGCGAGGGCCGGTCATATCGGTCAGGCGAGCGAGAACGAGACCGACGTGGCTCCCCATCGTAGCGGGAATATCGTGACCTGTGGACGTTGGGTTAGAACTGAGTGCGACAAAGTCTCGAAACGCGCGTTGGGCCAGATTTAGGGTGAGGTTAAGCGCTGCGTGGTTGAGAGGCCACCTGCAGCGGAGACAGAGTGGAATACAGCGGCAATCCCCAAGCTGAGAGCCTCCGGGAGACTGGAACATGAAGCAGCTCCTTCGGGCGCGTAGAGGAAGTTGTGCAGAAAAGAGCCGAGGACGGATGAATGGAACATACATCAGGAATTACGGCGCGCGGCTTGATGCCGCCCTCCCAATGTCGTATCTCGTTTCCAAAAGCAAACCCCTAACGAAAAACACAGAACATGAGAATAAACCGCCGAAAAAGAATGGCCGTAGATCCGTACGTGGACGAAGGCGAGGCTGAATCGCGTCGGGGTAAGGCTTCGGTCCCGATCTGTTTCGTCCGACGAACCAGGTGTATTCTCGAGGGTGGCGGGTACAACGGTGCTTGAAACCCCCTCAATGGCGTCGATGAACGACGCGGTTACGGCCGAATGATACCGAGTAATCGAATACTGTGCAGTGCTGATGATGCTCGCGCGATACCGCTGTTTGATGTTTGTGTCCTAGAGACGGGTGGGATTGGAGGTTTGGGCAGGGAAGCAAAATACAGATCGGGGATTTACGACGTAGATTTTGAGGTACCAAACCTCGAAGTAGCTCCGTACCTCGCACCTTGCTGCGCTCATCCAACCAGATGCTTCAGGATATTCAGGCCACGACGCCCACGAGGTACGGGTACTCGGTACCTCATCCATTCCCGAGCGGGCGCTGCGCTCCACAGCAGGGGCCATCGAAAACCAAGTGAAGGAGCGACTGGGCGTGTGGGTGAGAGTGGGTCTTCAAGTCTTGCAAGGGATTAATTAGGGGGGGTATGGAGAGCAGTTTTGTGGGGCCCGCCTGCTGTCATGGGGGGGTGGCGGTCGACTCAAAAGATGGAGGCTCCAACCCGTTGCCACTCTGCCAAGGGATCCCATGCAAAACAACACCCTTCGAGACAGCCGCATGCATAAGCCGTGAAACAGCAATTCTTTGCCACTGGCGACGATGGGCCAGCTTCGGCGAGAGTCGGCTGAACGAAGCCGTTTACTTGCGTTGTAGCCTGCTCTATTGAAAACTTCAAACTCGACGCGCCGGCTGAGCAATCCGCACCCGCGAAAGTGGCTCATGCGCTCCCGGCAGACTCTTTCACCGCTAAGAGCCACTTGCGTCCGTGATATCCACAGGCTACAGCCCGTCAGCAAGATCTCTCCACCCTGCCCGCATATCGTCCGACGCTAAGCCAGATTTGGACGTGGAATGGCGAGCCGCTGAGCAGGCACTGGCTGGTACCTGTACTTTAGCGAACGGACCTGTGGGCGCTTTCAAGGGTACCACCGTACCAACGGCAGCCACACTGCAAGAAAAGGCACTTCCATGCGAGCGAGCGAGCTCACGCATTAAATCACGGCTCAAGCTTAGTCGTGCGACCTTTTAATTCAAGTAGTGTCGATGGATGGAAAGAATCTTGCCGGGCCGCCACCGGTTAAGCGCTTTTTGACAACTGAGGGGCATGTTTGGCTCGACAGGGCTTTACTCAGCACTACTTGTAGGTACTGAAGATCGCCCACACCGTGTCTGGGGTCTCGACTTTGGATGAAACAGCTTAGCAGGGGTCCAGTCCCCATCCTGTGGGCATCGCGGAAAACAACCGCCAAGTCTCGTGAGGTGGTTCGCATGGCGGGGGAAAAAGACAACACCAGGCGTGTCAACTGGGGTTTGCACACACAACCGTATTTTTGGCAGCCTCGGCTCTACTGCCCTTGAAGCTGAGGCCAATTGTGATTGTGACTGGCAATATCCGTAAACCCCGATGTTAAGGTCTGCGCGGGTGGTGGGGCATCCGCCGCATCAACTTTGCCCCCGCCTCGTACCAGATGCCTGGCACACTATGACTAACTAAAAGATCCAAACTTCTGCCCCGCGACACCCCGCGGATAAGATTTCCAAGGTATCTAGAATCCCGAGCTTGGCTCAAGAGATATCCATATCATCCATAGGCAGGCAGTATTCCATTTCACTCAACTTGCCTAGTCACCATGACCGACCCTCAACATCTGCCTCCGGCGGAGGCTACCGGCGCCGTCTTGGTGAAATCCGAGGACATCTCGAAGCACGCGCAAAAAGTCGAAGAGCTGGATTTCAACAAGATCAAGGGCCCTGTCACGGCCGATGACCTCCTACAGGGGATGCGCCACATGGGCTTCCAGGCGTCTTCGATCGCCGAGGCCGTGCGCATCATCAATGACATGGTATCGATGCACCCACCAAGCGCAGCAGGAGCAAAGTGCGCATCTGTTGTCTGCTTTTCCGTCCCGAGGACTATTTTTCTAACCACAGTATTGGTGTAGAGGGCTTGGGAGGACCCTGAGACGGGTGATAAGACGACTATTTTCCTTGGCTACACGTCCAATCTCATTTCCTCCGGGCTGAGGGGAGTGCTGCGGTGGCTCGTGGAGCACAAGCACGTCTCGTGCATCGTCACCTCCGCCGGCGGGATAGAAGAGGATTTCATCAAGTGTCTTGGCGACACGTACATGGCGTCCTTCAACGCAGTCGGCGAGGACCTCCGCCGCAGGGGCCTCAACAGAATCGGCAACATGGTTGTTCCCAACGCCAACTACTGCGCCTTTGAGGACTGGGTCGTGCCCATCCTGGATAAGATGCTCGAGGAACAGGAGGCGACCAAGGACTCTGACGACCCCGTGAAGTGGACGCCGTCCAAGGTCATCCACCGCCTGGGTAAGGAAATCAACGACGAGAGGTCCGTCTACTACTGGGCGTACAAGAATAACATCCCGGTCTTCTGCCCCGCCTTGACGGACGGTAGCCTTGGCGACATGCTCTACTTCCACACGTTCAAGTCGTCGCCGCAGGCGCTCACGATAGACATTGTCCAGGATATCCGGGCGATCAACACCATCTCCGTGAGGGCGAAGCGCGCGGGCATGATTATCCTTGGGGGAGGCGTTGTCAAGCACCATATCGCGAATGCCTGCCTCATGCGGAACGGCGCGGAGCATGCCGTCTACATCAACACGGGTCAGGAGTACGATGGAAGCGATGCCGGGGCGCGACCGGACGAAGCTGTGTCGTGGGGCAAGATCAAGATTGGTGCGGACCATGTCAAGGTTCGTCACACCCGCCACGGTCTACTCATTCCCCTACAGCTAGACATGCTGACCAGCTACAGGTTTACTCTGAGGCGACGACGTGTTTCCCCTTCATTGTCGCCAACACTTTTGCAAAGGACCGGGAAGACAAGGTCTAAGCGGCCTGTATACAAACGGACGAGTCGCATGCCAAGGTTTACCTCGAAAGGGCGAGGGGGAATTAGCGTGGAAGTCGTCGACAGCATTCAGGAGTTTTAACAAAATGAGGGGAGTTATCTAGAGACATACGCAGGCAGCATGGGAAAGGTGTTCAAATCCAAAAGACATATACGCGCTGTTGTTCCGAGGTTTATCAGCATTTTCAGTCTTCCCTCTGTGTATCTTCTTGACATGGATACCCAAGATCATGTACCTCCCATCATCCTACATAATTACATAATCACATACGACAGCTTCGAATTCACATTGCAGTAATATCTGTTCCTGTTCCCATCAGCTGCAAGCTTGTCTTTCCGCATCAACAGCTCAAGGCTTTGCTTTCATGAGTAAGCTTGCTCTGAAAACTACTAGACACACACACAATATCTCATAATCCCCGCGAACCTATTATCCGATAAACCCGCCTCGTTGCCCAAGGGCTGGTCCTCGAGATGTCGGCGTTCTACAACCTCGAGCCGCAGCCGACAGGCTCGGTGATTTTTCACACCACTCAGGGCGAGATATCCGTCGAGCTCTTTGCGAAGCAGACGCCGCTTACCTGTCGAAACTTCCTCCAGCTCTGCGTCGACGGATACTACGACAACACGATTTTCCACCGCCTGGTCCCGGGCTTCATCATCCAGGGCGGCGACCCCACCGGCACAGGACAGGGCGGCGAGTCAATATACGATGGGGGTGCACTCAGTGGGGAGCTTGATCCGTGGCCCATGGACCAGCGGCATGGAAGGAATGCCGGGCCGACGGGCGTGGGCTTCAAGGACGAGTTCCACTCGAGGTTGAAGTTCAACCGGCGGGGACTCCTGGGTATGGCGAATGAGGGGCACCCGGATACAAACGGGAGTCAGTTTTTCTTCACCTTGGATAAGGCGGATGCGCTCACGGGAAAGAACACGGTGTTTGGACGGGTAGCGGGCAATACGATATACAACTTGATGAGTATAGCCGAGGGGGAGGTAGACGAGGCGACTGAGCGGCCTCTCTACCCGACGAAAATCACCAGCGTGGAGATATTAGTCAATCCTTTCGACGACATCAAGAAGCGAGTCCGTACGGCCCCCGTCGTGCAGAAGACCGTCCTTACGGAACGAAAGAAGAAGAGGAAGGGCGGAAAGCAATTGCTCAGCTTTGGGGATGAGGAGGGTGGAGAGGAAGAAGAGTTACCGATACCGAAGAAGCCCAAGTTTGACACACGGATTGTAATGGATGTGGATGACGGCGCCGACGAGACTCCCGTCGTGGCCCCGAAAAAGGAAAAGAAGAAGAGGGTGGAGCCGCCTGCTGAAAGGACACCTGAACCGGTACCCGTTAATAGGAACGAAACGAGAGATGCTGATACGGAAAGGAAACGGAAAGAGAGGGAAGTCCCAAGGCGCTACGAGTCACCGTCGCTCGAGCGGGAAGTGCCAAGAAAGAAGAAGAGCGAGTTGGAACGGACGAACGACGAGATTGCAGCACTCAAGGCATCCATGAGGCGGCCTACGGAGACACAACCAGAGGCGGTGCAAGAGACGAAGAAGTCCGCGTTGGAACAGATGCTCTCCGGGACATCTGTCAGGGGCGGCAGGAGGAGGGGTCGGCAATCCGTCAACGACGATCAAAAGTCTGTTGATTTCATGAAGAGCTGGGAGAGGAAACTCAAAAAGGCCCAGCCTGACAAGGAAAAGGGCACCCGTGCTGCCGCAGGCGACGACAAGAAGGGGGATACTGGTGCGGAGGATGATGAGGATGCAGACCGTTGTGATCTGCACTTTGTGCCAAACTGCCAGAGCTGCAAGGCGTGGGATAAGAAGGAAGAGGGGGACGAGAGCGGGGACGAAGGCTTCATGACACACGCGATGAGTTGCAAGGCAGATAAGCTAGGCAAGGATCTCAGCTACCGGAAGAAGGCGGAGGAAGAGCTTGTGGTTATTGATCCGAGGGCCAAGGCGCAGACTATCAAAGAGCAGAAGAGGGCTGAGAGGGAGGCGAGAGGGGGAAATTCTGGACGCGAGTGGGACAAGATTCGAAACTCCAAGATGGCGAGGGCTGCGGCATCATCGGGCAGAGGTGCAGTATAAGAGATTTGGCCTGTGTATACAACGAGTGTGTCGGTGTAACTAGATAAGAAGAAACCAATGATACCCCTGGCCGCCTTGTCCTTAACGGAAGCCCTTGGCGTTGGCTCTTCCGGCTACGGCAGGTAACCGTGGCCGAAACACGTCGATTCATGAGAAGTATAGCATCCTCGCACCCAAGTTCCAAAGTCTAATTGTTACGCTGATGCAAGCCCGTTGCGCGCGTCAACCGGCATCCTGGTGTCGGCGCGTCGAGCCGTGAAGATCGTGATGCGCACGTGATCATTATCGATAATAATAACCTCACACCATTGGCTAGATTGGAGACCCACCCTCCCCGATAGAGGGGAACATCATCGACGGTCGAAAGAATGTTTCTTGCGAAGTACGGTCCCGGCCCATCGTCTACTCTCGCTGTCATCGTCCACTGCTGGTGTGACCTCCTTGCAGACTTCTCGACCGAATAACACATCTGATCCTGCCAACTCTAAAACTCCCGACTCCACGACGCAGTCTAGCGATCGATTTTTCCTTCAAGACTCCGCGCGGGACATCATGGCCCTGGCCTAATACAACTACCAACCGACATAAGGCCAGCTTCGACATCCCAAGCTACGACATAGCCTTGAGGCGCTTCTCGACCGATATCTGCCATTTACGCAACATCTTTCGTCCTGGAAAGTCTTCCTGACCTGACCTTCGCCCTTTGCCATCATTACCCGACTCTCATACCCGGGTCTTCACGACAGCGCGAGGCCACACGTCCCAATCGCAAACGGCTCCGGCGGAAGCCCGCCCGCACCACACCATACCGAGAGACGAATTGCGTTTCTCTTCGCTGGGCACAGCGGAACATAACAGGCGTCATATTCCCTCCGCAGAAGATTCCAAGTAGAGGTTTCCGATCTTTTCGTCACCTGGCCATTTCTGGACCTCAGTCCGAAGCAAGCAGTTTGGTTATCCCGATCGTTTCGCGAATCGTCCGATCTATCCTGCGCGCCCTACCCGAACTCCCTTTTCCGTTGCCTTGCAACGAGTAGTACAGCCCATTTCACCCCACGCAGCGCGCCGCGCCTAACCTTCCCACGCCGAGGCATTGAACGGATCCCAGCGTCCTCCCGACTTTTCCCGGCCGTCCAGGGAACTACACACCGTACACCGCCATGGCATCGCCGAACCAGCGAAAGAGACCGGCGCCCGGCACCTCGCCTTCCCTTGCCATGCACCCCTTGGACAACCAGTTCTCCAGCGCCGATCACTTCGTCAGGTGGAATTCGCCCGACAATGCAAACGGGCTCGGCGAGGATGGCGCGCAGGCCATTGGCTCGTACGGCATCCCGCAGCTCCCCGCGCAGTACTCACAGCCAATTCCCGCGACGCCATCCAACATGCTGGCGCGGCGGCAGATGAACCGTGCTCTGGTGCCCACGGGCGGCAGGGCGACATTTGATAATGGCTCTGATCCATGGAGCAGCAGCCTCGTCTCGACTGATTCGAACTCCCTAGAACCGAACGTGAGCGAGATGAATGAGCAGGACAGCCTGGCACATTTAGAGCAGCAGGCGCTCAAGGCGAAGAGGGAGGCGGAGGCCAAGCGCAAACAGATTCCGCCATTTGTACAAAAACTTAGCAGGTGAGTACACTCTCCCTTCTCGTACCCTACTACTAGTGGGCCAGCGCTAACGTACTCTACCAGCTTCCTCAACGAGGGAAAGAATCAGGAGCTAATAAGGTGGTCCGAGAAGGGAGACTCGTTCATTGTGGTTGACGAAGAGGAGTTTGCAAAGAAGCTCATTCCCGAGCTCTTCAAGCACAACAACTACGCGTCCTTCGTGCGGCAGTTGAACATGTACGGCTTCCACAAGCGCGTGGGCCTGTCCGACAACTCGATGCGTGCCAGCGAGCGGAAGAACAAGAGTCCCAGCGAATACTCGAATCCTTACTTCCGACGGGGACATCCGAACCTGCTCTGGCTGATAACGAAGCCAAAGAGCAACAGCAAGGCAAAAAAGGTCAACAAGAGTCCCGAGAACGAGGCCGATAGTGAGGAAGAGGTTGGCGGAGACGAGAACCAGGGATATGGAAATCTGTCGGGCGGTATGTCGCTCTCGGAGATCGGTGGCCCGAAGAAGGACCTTTCCGTTTTCCGGGACGAGTTCAAGAAGATCCGTGAGCATCAGCAGCTCATCCTGCAACGGATGCAGCGCCTCGAGCAGAACCAGCAACGCATCGAGCAGCAGCAGCGCGCGCAACAGCAGCAGAAGGACCAGCGCGTGGACGAGATCTACCGGCTCTTCATGCGCCACGAGACCTCGCTGCAGAACATGATGCAGATCCTCATGTACCATTTCAAAAAGACGCTAGGGGACGGCAAGTCGGCGCAGCAGATCAAGGACATCATGGCCTCGGGGTTCCTCCCCGGCAGCAGTCACGGGTCATCCCATGGTGTTGTCGAACTGGATGATATTGTCCCGCCGCAGCCCAAGTCTCCTAACCCGATGGGCATGGCGAGGAGGACGCCTCGTCTTCTAGAGGCGCCCCCTAGCGGGGGCTCGGGCAGTATGAGGGCGGATTCGACTCCCTCAGCGACGCCGCATTTCTCGGGTCCCGAGATGGGGACCGTCACAGAGATCCTGGAGAACACGCCCAACGAGTCGACCGGGACTGCGTATAACCTGGCGTCTGAGCTCGACTCGAACCAGCAGGAGCACCTTCTCCGCCTTCTTCACGACGCCAACAACAATGCGGCGACCGCCAACGCGATCCCGCAGATGAACTCGGGGATGCAGTCCACCATGCCCGGAAGCCACCCCAGCATCTCGACGCAGTCCGGCCCGCAACCGTCGCCAGCATCTCACCACTCGTCTATCCCCCAGCCAATTGAGAACACCTCGGCAGCGTTGAGCGGCAGCGGCCCCGCGGGCATCCCCGCATCCACGCAAGGAAACTACTCCGCCACATCCTCCACCACACCCCCTGTTGCCCCGGCGCCGTCCATCCCGACGGCCAACCCCATGGCGGGCTCCGCCCCCGACATGTCGCAGTACTCGTCCATCGCGCCCTCGATACCCCGCAACCCGGGCGACATTGCGTACAATGCCAAGGAGTTCGAGAACCTGAAGAAGCTCCAGGCGGCGCAGGACGCCAGCATCCAGCTGCTTGGCTCCAAGATTGCGCCGCTTAGCCCGTCGGGGCAGATCTCGGGTTTCAATGGTGGGCCTGGCCCGGAGGGGGCGGACTACTTCAACGCGGGGAACTTTGATTTGAATGATCCTGCGTTTAACGAGTTTATCAACTCGGATCCGTTTAGTCAGGAGGGGGGTGGTGTCGGGGGTGATGAGGGGGGTTACGATTTTGATCTGGGGCTGTTGGGGATACCGAAGGAGCAGGTGGTTGAAGGGGTTGGGGAGGGGCAGGCGGAGGGGGGTCCGGGCAGTCCGGAGAGGTCGAAACGGAGGAAAGTGCAGTAGGCGTTTTCTCACGGTCGGGTTGTTGGGGTGCTGTGGGATGGGTCGGCGTTCGGTGGGGTGATATAAATGTAACTCGGGGTTGTTTGTTGGTTTTTTTTCTGAGGCATGGTGGAGCGACATGAGGAGGCATTCACGGCAGGTATCTGTACGTTTGTTGGGGCGAAGGGAGATGATGTGAGAGCGTGGTGATGGTGATGGTAATAAGGGCACAAAATACGGAGGCTACTTTCTTTGATACCCATTTCAAGACACGAGTCCGGGAAAACTTGATACCAGTTCCGACCTGCAAGTTCGGGTGGGTGTGAGGAAGTGCGAGGTGGTTGCCGTAAGGATCTGGGCCTCTCTCGTGGACTGGATCCGCAGTTGTCTATTGCTGATGTTTGGTTCGGCATCTAGGCAAGGTTCCCTTTTGGCACCATGATGGGGAGTTCGTGGTTGATGTGATGTTTCCCCCCCTGGCTCTGACGTCGCAGCTCGTGGCTCTCGAAGGTTGGAAGGCCCGTCTGTTACTTCGCGCGTCTCTCGCACGGGTACCACTTGGGCGCGACCACATCGGATCCGTGACATAGAGGGAGAATATCCCTGTCGGAGAACATATCCTACCCCCCCCCCCCCCACTCCCCCCCCCCTCCCCTTTTCTTTTTTTCCGTTTGACATTCCCCCGGGATAACTCTGTCTTGGTCGTCCGATCGTCAAGAGGCGATGGCATGGCTCTCGCGTCCCATCTCTCGCCCCAGTAGTCCCCCCATCGGCATATATTCTCAGCACCCAGCACCCCTACCCCGCCAATGGATTCGCGTGTATCGTAACCCTCTCAACCCTCAGCTCTCCTTTGGGTCTATTCTTCCTATCCACCTCCTCCCCCTCCAACTTCTTCAGCGTCTCCTCGCTCTCCTCCCCCAGCACCCTCCCAAAGACCGTATTCAGCCCATCTAGATGCGGCGCCTTGTCCAGCAGTATAAAGAACTGGCTTCCGTTCGTGTCGGGGCCCTTATTCGCCATGGAAACAACGCCGCGCGAGGAGTGTCGAAGGCCGGGGCGGAATTCGTCCGCGAAGGGGCCGCCCCATATCGAGAGGCCGGATTTCGGGTTGGAGGGGGTTGGGTTCGCGGGGGCGCCGGTTTGGATCATGAAAGAGGGAATTAAACGGTGGAAGGGGGTGCCATTGTAATATCCGGAAGCGCAGAGGGCGAGGAAGTTCTAGAGCGCGTTCGGCCTCTGTTAGAGCTGGTTGGAGAAAGAGGTGCACGGGGAGTAGGGGGAGGGAGCTCTCACCTCTGCCGTCTTGGGGACGCTCTCGCAGAAAACCTCGATCTTGATGTCGCCATGCGTGGTATGTAACGTAACGGACATTATCGCTGTACCAAGACGCGTCTCTCGTCCTGGGGCATCACCGCGTCTCGGGGCGCAGAAGGTGTCGTCTGGAGGGGGAACCGGCAATTCGGAGAAGCTTTGGGCGCTTGGCAAACGCTTGTCTTGGCGATCCTACTACCGGCACTGAGGACTTTGGCGGGGGTTGTGTTTTACAGGGCTGGGGGCGGAAGCACTGACGCGCGAAGGTCGGTGCCCGGCCCACTTGTCTGCGCTATCGGGGTTTAAGGTTGCTAAGGTTGTACCGGCGCCCGTTATGACCAGAGAAGCTTGGATGCTCGCAAGCATATTCCGATCGGGCGGTTTGAGATGATGCCAGCCGGCCCTTAGTCGCCCATGCTCAGCTTGTTCTTGACAGACAGCCTGACGGGGCTCGGCGCGGAAGCGCGTCTTACCCGGCCCCCACTGCCACAAAGGTCGAAGGATTCGGAAAGGTAACCTGACGTTGGTTGGTGGCCCCTGATGCCGCCATGGCAAAGGGCGATGGGCGATGGTGGGGTCCATTACGCCCGGCCCCTCGACTTCCCCCGGGAAACGGCGTTTATTTACCCAACCCCGGCCCCCTCCCCCCCGGTTCGCATGCGGGTTGTTTCTTTTTTCGTCCTTGTCCTGTCGGGGCTGCCGCGGGACGGGCGTCAAGGATACATGTATGAAAATAGAACGAGGCTATAATATCCTTTCCAGACGCCGGGTCTCTGGGCCTTGTGACGATAGGAAGGGTTGGAGTTGATGGTCCCCGCATTGTTCCTGCTGCTACGGTAGCATAGAAGAGCACACCGCAAATGCCCTGAGCCCCGAGGCGCAAGGAAGGACTTTTTGCGCCGGCCATGTACGGTATCAGCGAGTTCCACGTATCCATTTGGGGGCCCGGTCGCTCCTTCCTCGTCCTCTATGTCGACGGGGATACCGTGATTTGTAACATGGGGATACTTGTGATAGGGCTGTGCACAAGAGTAATACCGAACTGGCAGGCCGGGCGCACTAAGTAGCAAGAGACATGAGGCTGGTAATATGTACCAACAAGCGTTCAGAGCAGCGGACGAGTACACCGCATTTCGCTGCGGGTCTCTGGAAGGCGCTGACGGCCACACCACCGTCAACGAGGACGCGAAATACAACCCTCCCGCAAAAGATCGGCGCAGGCTCCAGCCGGGATGGCGTCTAATTGTTCGACCCTTCATCTGCCTCGGACTTTCCTTCCCAAGCAGCTGAACTCCACATCACTTTCCTCACTCCCAACAGCCTCCTGGCCACAGCGACCAAAGAACTAGTTACAGCTTCGACTCTCCCCACTCAAGCTCAGCTCCACGCTCGCGCCCGTGCCCACGTACCTCCGACGTCCCCCCGTCCAGCCTCGTCCCGTGCCGCCCCAACCCAATCCCACGCAACCGTAACCCCGCCACGCAACCCCCCAGACTCCGACGCTTCACCTTGTGCGACCTCGCCGACTCGCCCCACAGACCACAACCACCCTCAAACCCCCGAGAAGCGAACGCGGCAACCAACATCCAACCCTGACAGCCTCCCCAGCGCCGGGCCCACACGCTGCCACCGCCGCCCCTTCTCGATCGTTCCGAGACCCGCGCCCACTCGAAGAAAGACATATGAGAATCACCCACTGCGCAGCGCGTCAGAGACAGCCCGCTTACCCCGCCGCCTGCGCGAGACGACAGCCCTCGTAGCCGCCGCACGTCCGCGACCCCGTTGGTGCGGCGAGGATGGCGGCCCTTGTGAGGGTCTCTGGCCCGCCCAACAGCAGCTTCCTCGTCGGTTATCCGGGCATATCCGCTACACTGGTGAGTTTTGTTAGTCTGGTGGAAAGGCGGACTTCTCCAGGAGGTGCCGCGCAGGGGGGGGGGGGGGGGGGGGGGGGAACCCCCCCCCCCCCCCCAACCCCCCCCACACAACAACAAAAAAAAAAAACCCAACCCCAAACCCCCGCGCGGGCCCCCCCCCCCGCGCGCGCCCCGCGGGGGGGGGGGGGGGGGGGGGGGAGAGCAACCGCCGCGCCTCGAGCATCCGCCCCGTCAATCGCATCTATACACTATCCCCCTTCGCAAAGGCCCGTCGTGCTTGCATTCGACTCCTGTCGCCGGACTAGTTACTAACGTCGAAGACTCGCCAGCCCCGAATCGAAGGCAAGGTCGAGATCCGCCCCTCCCAGGGGTACTCTGCCCCCGTTGCGATATCCCTCGTCCGCATAAGCCTCCAGCGCCGCGAATCCATACATCCTACCGCCGAGAATGTCGCGAGACGCCACCTCGGGACCCCGCGCCGCGAGACCGTCGACCTGGTGGGCAAGGAGATGCTGCTGTACCGGTGCACGACGGGCAAGGAGGCCGACGTCGTGGTCGCCATGGACCTGCCGTTCGTGCTGTACATACCCTTCGGCCGGGGCGGCGAGGACCCGAACCGCAAGATACCGCCCGCCTCGTTGTCGGTGGGGGCTAGTCGGACGGCGGAGACATACTACGAGCTGGTGGTGACGGTGCAGCAGGGCGCGACGCACCAGCACAAATACACGTTTCCGGTTCCGATACAACGTTATGATACGCTCTCGACGTTTGGAATGTACAACAAGCCGGAGTACAAGACGGCCGTGTCAGATAACATTGTCACGCTGGGGATGTCGCTCCCGCGGTGGAGCTACGGCCCGTCGGACCCCATTACCGTCTACGTGCGGTTAGCGCCGAACCGCGAGTGGATGAGCAAGGCGAAGAAGGTGACGGTCGACAAGATCACCGTCTCGATCGAGGAGGAGATCACGTTCAACCCCGAGGGCGATGAGCCGACGAAAAAGGTGAATAGGCTGGAAAAGAGGGTGCATACCATCAAGGAGAAGCTGCCGGAGGCGGGGCTGACGACGAACATGGGGCTCGTGTTTCCGTCGCGGTCGATCAAGGATGCGGAGGGAATAATACGGAGGGAGAAGGCGGGCTTTCCGCTATATGAGGTTGCGTCTTTTACGACCTCTTCGACGCTTTACAGGATTGAGTTCTTTCTGTGCATAAAGGTACGTTTCTCCCCTGGGTGTAGAGCCCTCGGCTTTGTGTGTGCTGACGGGATGGGTGTAGGCGCATTTGAGCTCTGCGCGGGACATTACGATTCGCCAGCCTATTGTTATTTGTCCAATGGATCACCAGGAGTGCAAGGAGGTTCTGGACGCCATTGAGATGGCCGCCAGGGAGGCGACGGACGTTGATCCTAGCCGGCCACCGCCGAGGCCCACGATTGTCAGGGCTACGGATCGTAATGCGCTAGAGACGCTGGGCCTATGCATGGTTGGTGGGCAGAAGAAACCTTTGATCGAGTAGGGGGTGCGGGTTGTGGACCGTATATGGTTTGACGTTGCGGTCAGTTCCGCGGGGCTGCACCTTCGATACGACGGTGCAATCGGTGGTTCCCAGCTTATAACTCGGCATTACGCCGGTCTCTTGGCGCGGGGCCGAAACCCGCGTGTCTTTAGACGACTTGGACACTGATGGCCTACGTCATCTACGCTCGACGCCGTATAGACGCGTCACGGCAGCCACAGATTGCCGTGGGAAACGCGCATGTCGCCACGGCAGAAGACCGCAGTTGACAGTACCGTGGCGGCAGAGCGGCAGACTACAGACCCTAGCCGCTGATATATCCCTCCATGTGACAGGGGCTGCGACTACAGGTGGAGGTGGGACGTATAAACGCAGCAGACCCGATGAGTCTAGTGACCACCTGCCGAGCCCAATTCTCCGGGAATGCAAAAGGCCCCGGAGGAGAGTCTACGGCGAGCGGATGAAACTCCATTCTGAACCCGTTGTTTTCTACTCGGATGTTTCTGTCTCGAATCTGTTTGGCAGGTCTCTTTCTTATCTGATTTGGCGGGCAGGTAGGGGGCATTCGCGAGGCGCTGGGAGTTCTTTGTCTTTTATAGGCGGTTGACGGTTACTATGTATCTCGCCCTGGTTTCGTCGAGAGGCCAAGGGCTTTTCGATTTCTTCAATGTTCCTGTGGGACTTGCTCTTATTGTTTTATTATATGATGATGTACGTTGTCCTTGTTTGCTCTATACTACCTGTGAGCACATACCTTGTATATCTGGTTCCCTCTACTTTCGGGACGCACTCGAGTGTTGCTGTGGTTGGGGACAGAAGGTAGAGGGAAGGGGAGTAGGGGCAACCTTGGTATGTTGGCGTTCCTCCCCCTTGTCGTGGTGTATGGAAAGGCATTATATTGTACGATATGGGTGTGGACCGTGGGTAGCCGGCCGTTTATAGTCGTTGCCAGATGACTGTGAATCGTGGCATTGAACAGTGGGCCGAAAGGAGTGAATGCGACTTTGTATTCAAGCACTTGCGGTCATTACTTTGCAGTGGCCGTAGCATGTGTATCACCCTTCCTTTCTCATTCCATTCACACAGCGTCGACCGCTTAGGATGAACGCCTCAAAGAACACCCTCTTATATGCCAGAAACTCCCTCGAGGACCAAACAGTCCCCGTCGATTCTCCCTCCATTGAAACAATACCCGCCCAATCTTAACAAAGTGTCTTTTCCCCCCTTGTCTGCCTGGCCATGGCACGGGTTGAACAAGTGGGGATGGGATCAAAGGAGTTCTTCACAGGCGCGGTGTATGTGTTTCTTTGATGGTAAGTGAGATATTAGGGATAAGAAGTGCTTTTGTCCTCCCTCACTGAAGTGAGAAGGGGATGATACGCACACTGTCGCTTTACCCCCCTTTTTTTTTTATGGTAGTTAGCGGGCAATATAGAGGAATACTGAGGCTGATTTCTGTCTCATCGGGCGCGGATTCGAGCGTCCCGGTATCAAGAGTTTCGAGGACAGTATTGGGAAATCATATCGTAGCGAGACGAGCAGAAAGGGGTGAAGCACCCCATAGATCATGAAACGAGGATGCGAGATCAAGGAAAGGGGATGGAATCCGCCTTCACTCCGTTGCAACACGAAACCGAGAGAACAGACAACCTAAATAGACTGCAAAGTACTTTCCCGTCTAAGTTATATCCGCACCTTGTACACAGTTCGAAAGTGCGTCCCGATCCCCCACACACATTACATTGGACAAGAGAAATATGAGACCCGTCTATATCCCCCTCATGCCTTAGATACCAAGAGTGAAATCGACGCCAACGTCGATGTCCCGAGCTACAAAAGAGAAGAAAAATCATGTTTAGTAAATCATCAAACAAAAAAAGTGTAGGCAGATCACCACGACTCACCCATCTTCACAACCTTGGAAAGCTGCACCGACTTCTCGGCAGCGGTCTGGAGGTCCTCGATGGAGAAGATCTTCATGCCCGAGTCGTCAATAAGGCGGCGGGCCTCCTCGACGTTGGTGCCCTGGAGACGGGCGATGATGGGGACCTTGAGATCGAGCGACTGCGCCGCGTTGATGAGGCCGTGGGCGATGAGGTCGCAACGGACGATGCCGCCGAAGATGTTGACGAAGATGGCCGTGACCTTGGGGTCGCTGGTGATGAGCTCAAAGGCCTCCTTGATGGCGGCGGGGGTCGCGCCACCACCGACGTCGAGGAAGTTGGCGGGCTGGCCGCCGTTGAGCTTGATGATGTCCATGGTCGCCATGGCGAGGCCAGCGCCGTTAACCAGGCACCCGATGTCGCCGTCGAGCTTGATGAAGTTCAGGTTCGACTTGGCCGCCCGCACCTCGTCGGCGTCCTCCTGCGTGGTGTCGCGCCACGAGAAGATCTCCTTCTGGCGGAAATCGGCGTTGTCGTCGAAGCCGAACTTGGCGTCCATGCAGAGAACCTTGTGGTCCGTCGTCTCGGAAAGGGGGTTAATCTCGACCTGCGTCGCGTCCTTCTCGCGGAAGATCTGGTACAGCTTCTTGATGGTGTCCTTGGCGGGCTCGACGCACTGCTCGCTGAAGCCGAGGCTGGCGGCGATGTCGTGCGCAATCTCATCCGTGACGCCGACGTTGATGTCGATGTTGGTCGTCTTGATGGCGTCGGGCGACTCCTTGGCCACCGTCTCGATGTCGACACCGCCCTGCGACGACGCGACGATAACGGGAGCCTGGGTGGCGCGGTCCATGAGGATGGCCAGGTAGAACTCGCGGCGGGCGAACTTGCGCTCGCAGATGTAGACGGAGCTGCAGAGGCGGCCGTCGGCGCCCGTCTGCTTGGTGACGAGCTTGTGGCCGATCATCTGCTTCGCGAACACCTCCGCCTCATAGGGGGAGTAGATGACGCGGACACCGCCCTTGAGGCCGTTGTCGAAGGTGCCCTTGCCACGGCCGCCCGCGAGGACCTGCGCTTTTATCACCATGTCGTCGTTGCCGATGCTCTCGGCGATCTCCCTAGCGGCCTCGACAGACTCGGCGTTGGCGCCCTTGGGCACGTCGACACCATACTTTTTCGAGAGGTTAGCTTGATTCGCTCTTACTCTTTTCCGGCGAGTGGCCGCTGGATGGCGTTGGGGGAGGCAGAAGGGCTGAGCGTGCGCGAGATGCTCGCGTATAGGTGTATGTTTACCTGGCGAAGGAGATCCGCGGAGCGGTACTCGTGGATGCTGAGACACCTCGCTTGTTGCGCGGCGGCGGGGAACTTGCGGAGAGAGGGGCTGGCGAAGAGCTAAGGATGATCGGGAGTTAGTCAATTGCTCTGCAGCCACGAGATGGAAGCTTCGACGCGGGATGCCGCCCGGAGCGTGTCGGTGACAAGCTAGCTACACGTACCTTGGAGGACCTCGCGGCCGAGGCCAGGACGCGGCTGCCACCGAGCTTGAACATGGCGGCTGTGGTTAGGAGAAGCGTGAGGGAAAGTGAAGAGTGGAGATTTTCGACGGGAGAGCGGGCGACAGTGAAGGTGGGATGCCGGCCTTGAGGTGCTTGTTAGGTTGCTGGCATCAGGGGGTAGAAGTTGCGTGCAGGCGCGGAATCGACGTCAGTCGGCAAAACGAGTATCGCCTCGGAATATGCCGGTCTCAAAATCTGAGCAACGTCGGCATTCCGCGGCTCGGGTCGTATTTACACGGTACGGGACGCCGAGTTAGCCAATCAAAGCGCACGTGCACCGTCGGGCCTTGGCTAGCGTGTGTTGCCGCGAAACGAGAGAATCCCGGGATGACTAAGCGCAGAGCTCACCTGCCGTCAACTTCTACCGCAGGCGTGCATTGACATCATCCGCGGCCCGGGACAAGCTCTCGCAACAGCTTCGCGAATCCGGGGGAGCAGCTTCGTTATACCCGGACTACCGAGACGGGGGCCCCCTTTCAACTAGTGAATATACAAATAAAATGGCCCGCTAGCCAAAAAGGGAAACAAGCACCACAATGGATCCCTCGCTCGCGCCGATAGATGTGGCGGCTGGCGCACAGGAGCCGTCGCCTCAGGTGAAGCTCGGAAGGTCGCTCTTTGAGACGGGCACGGTGGCTTTTGATCCGTTCTCGGATAAGCCGTCAGAAGAAGTCCAGAATGCCCGTGCCGAGTTCCACAACATCATCGACAGGTAAGCTTGGGCATGGCTGAGACGTCCGCCAAACCACTCAGCTGACGACTCGCCCCAGAGCCGGCACGTGGACTCTTGTTCAAGTCCTCAACGGACTCCTCAAGCCGGACGCCGTCCCAGAGTGGCTCAGAAGGGAGATTTTCCCTGTTCTGGTCCGTATACCCCTAAGAAAGGATGGCGTTCGAGCGACCTTGGAGTTCGTCTTCTCGGTCCACCCGAGCGGTACTGTCCCGCAGACAGGCGATACAAAGCCCGACAAGAGGGGAGCCAACATCTCGCCCGAGGCGCTCGCCATGGCTACACAGCTCCTCTCGTCGATTCCTCCCGGAATTCCGGACCAAACATGGATCGACGCCATCTCCCCGCAACTCTTCCACCTTCTAGACGGCAAGGAGGGTACTGAGCTCGCGCGCGTGTCTGCGTACGTTATCTCGTTTGGTATCCTTGGAAGAAGGAAACTTGGAGCTCCAGGTGCGTCCCGCGCCGCTATAGTACCGCCGGCAGCCTCTACTAACAAGTTCTAGGGGCGCCTGGTTGGAACGCCTTTGTAACCCCGATTCTTCACTGTATCAAACCCTCGCTTAATCCGAACTGGCGGGACGAGCTGAGCCGTGATACTGAGGGACTCGTCGACTTGAGCAAGGACAAAGTTCTCGTCTCAGCCGACGACTTGCATGTTGCACTCCGGCGCCTATCGTTGCTATTGAATGCGACTCCCTCTCCGAGCCTCTGCAAGAGACTCGCGGATCCCATTCTGCTTCAGTTATGGGCCATCTCGTCGTGGCTGAGTCCAAGCGCCGCTCTGAAGGAGAAGTATTGCGATGTGGCTGCGTCACTCCTGCAAACATTCCTGAAGATCGCCTCGGCACCCGAAAAGACCGAGACCCTGATCAGGCACTTGCTGTACATTGGCGAAGTCGACAATGACAGTATTTCGTGGAAGTACCGGGCTGGGGAAGACACCCTGGAAGTGGTTATGCCTCGCAAAACTGAGCGCCCTCCGCAGATCCAGGACCTGGATTGGAGCGAGGTAGAGCAGAAGTCTGCCGAGCTTGCAACTACGCTGGTTCACAGCTGCACTGATCAGGACATGTCGACAGTATTCCTCCTGCTATTCAGAAAATGGCTCTCCTCTAGGTCTACGGTGCGCTCTGAAACTGTCAAGATCAAGGTCGAGGATGCCGAGGTGAAGGATCCGGTTGAGGGGATGCTGGAAATGATGGTCTTGCAACAGCTGATGGAGAAGGCGACGGACAAACTAATTAGCAAGGCCAGCCAGCTATTGGACCTTATCTGCGAGGTGATGCAAGCGGACGAGCAAGAGCCCCAGGGCACCGAGGTCATATCGGTGATGCTCAGCATCTTGAACCACGTTGTTTCCGCGCCGTCGTTCCAAAAGTCGAACTTGAAATCGGGAGTGCTCAAAGTCATCGAGAGCTCGCTTGAACGGTTATCCAGGAATGGAACTCCGGAGGTGTCACAGACGGCTAGGAACATGCTTCTCCTTTTGCAGTATCGAGACGAGTTCGATCAGTCGGATGTGACGCCGGCGACTGACAGGCAGGTTGAGGACCGGAATACCTACAAGCTCGCGATATCATACATTACAGACTCGGAGTCGCCGCCTCCCGTCAAGTCCGAAGGCCTTAACCTCATCTCAGGTTTGATACAGTCGAACAGTCCAGCTTTGGACCTGCCGGCGGTCCTTGTCCTCCTATCGAGGATGCTAGCGGACAGCGAGGACTACATCAACCTCCGCGTCATCAAAATGTTCGTCCAGCTCGCGAACAAGCACCCCAAGACTGTCTGCAGGGAGATCCTAGACCACTACCTCGATGCCAAAGAGTGCTCCACCACAGATACGCGACTCCGCTTCGGAGAGGCCCTCCTCCAAGTGGTCGAACGCCTAGGTCAGACTTTCACTGGCGATGCAGCCACTCAAGTCTGTGAGGTCCTCCTCTCCATCGCCAGTCGGCGTGGCCACCGCCCCAAGACGGCTTTGAAGCAGGAACGGGAAGCGCGGCAGAGAGAAAAGGACAACGAGGAGGCAGCGGAGGCGTGGGGCGGCGAGGTGCCGGACATGAGCGACGAGGTCCCCGAGGAGGAGAAGGCTAACAACGAGATCCTATCCAGGATCGTGGAGGGATGGGAGAGTAAGCGGGGGAGCGAGGATATCCGCATGCGCTCGTCGGCGCTTTCGGTGCTTGCCTCTGCTGTCGAGACGAACATTGCGGGCATTGGGACGTCGCTTGTTTCCGCGGGTGTGGACCTTTGCATCAACGTACTGATGTTTGAGCCCGAGATGGAGAAGGCTATCCTGAGGCGCGCTGCCATCTTTTACATCTTGGGATTCGCGCGCGCGTTGGATAGTGCCCGGGAAGAGGGGAGGCGCCTAGGTTTCGGTCTCACGGATCAGAGCCGCGCGGATATCCTGCGCACGCTGAGGTACATCGAAGGCACGGACAATGACGGTATGGTCCAGCAGCATGCTAGGGACGTTATTGAGAGCCTTGAGAACCTTCAGATGTCGAACTTGATGCATCGGAGTGGTGGTGGACAGGAGCCTGACCTTGAGAGGGTTCTGAGGTTGGGCCCGAGGCTGGATGTTCACGGAGGCGCCCATACTTCTCGACCTAGGATAGAGGAGGTCGAGTAATTGAGGACCCATGTGACGCACATGTACACAATTACACTCTCCGTATGTAGTGACTGGGACCTCTTGTCATATCGCGAGTCACTTCCTCCCAAGCGTGGATGGATGTTAGTTGATGTCACGTGACGTCGCGACGCGTCGAGAAACCACCGCGCCGGGACGATTGGGCCACTGCAACACACCCCACAACCTCACCAATTGCGACGTCTCCAACCGCGGCAACTCTCACTTGCCCGGAAATACAAAGTCCGTACAGTTCTCAATGGGAATACCCCACACGATATGCGCGCCGGCAAGGTCATAGCCGACTCGGATGACGAGGATGACTTTAGCCCCGTCCCGAGCCCCTTGATGACGCTCCCTTCGTCGAGCGCGAGGTCTGCCGAGGGTGCTATGAGCTCAGCGGATCCGGGGATTTTTCAATCGGCGTATCTTGCGCAGCAGGATGCGGCGGCGCGTGATTCTCGGTCAAATGGCGGGCCGTTGGGTCCTACCCCGGACGGAGGGGAGGTGGCGCCGAGGACGGGGGCTGACGCTTATGATCCGTGGGCGTTGATGAGTAGCCCTGACGAGTTAGGCAACACGCCGAAGGGAAATACTACGTCTCGACAGAGGATCTCGAAGACGTATTCAAAGAAAAGGGATGGTCTAGTGAGCAGCGATACGTCGCCTAGGGATGGCCCAGGCCTTGCGACCCCGGCGCAGAATGAGACCCCTTCGAAGTCTTTGAGGACGTATTCGAAGAAAATCCCAAGTATGGGCGTCAATGGTACCTCGACCAAGGATGGTCGGGACATCACAGAGTCAGGAACGAAGAACATCACTCCTACAAAGGCCGTGAGGACGTACACAAGGAAGGATCTAGACGTCAATAGCAGCGCTATGTCGACCCATGATATCATAGACTTAGTCTCGCCCGACCAGAGATCTACGACACTTCTTGCGAGTAAGGCGGCAAAACGAAACGTCGAGGATGCCGATAGCAATTACGGGGTTATCTCGACGCGCCCCTCCAAAAGGAAGAGGATAAGCGACCTCAGAGTCAAGAGTAAAGGTGATCTGGAAGAGGGAAGCGACGACGTTTCCCCGTCTTTTGACGCCTCCCCTGATGCTGGCTCGATGGCTCCTCCCACGAAACGAAACGCGCAGGATAGCTCTAAGGGAGATTATAAACGCTTATACGTGGAGACATCAAGGATGACGGCGAGACAGAAGGAACAGTACGAGGAAGTGAGCTTTCCTTCCCTGAGCAGCGTCGACGAGCCGAATCTCCGGCAATACACGCATCTCGCAAGATCGAGCGGCGACGCGACGATTGCGTATCCCACGCCGACGCAGTACAGACGAGCTGATCCGTCTATGCCTCCGGTGCAGGAGAGCCCATCTCCGGCTCGGTCAAGGAGGGGCTCCGAGAGGGAACAGATGAGCAGTCTCCCGCCTACTGCAGCCAACCCGGGTTCATTTCCGGACGTCATATCGGGTGTGCAAGAGGACGGTAAAGTGGTGCCGGCAGTTGAACCGTTGATTGTGGAGCAGGATAATAGCTGCGATGAGGACTGGAATGAGGAAGACTTTGGGTTTCCTCGGCAGCAGGAGCCCCGGCCAAGCCGTATGAAGAAGCGCTCACGCCCTCCGGAGCAAGAGGCAGAACTACCAGTGATGGAAGATGGTATAGCGACTACGGCACAGGACACAGAGAGCTCAGAAGCGCAGGACACTTCAATAGCACAGCAAAGTGTCGAGAAGCCCCCCGTCCCTAAGAAGAGAGGGCGAAAGAAAAAGGAAAAGGCTCCCGAATCCGAGCCCGAGCCCGAGCCCGAGCCGGCCGTCCCAGCAGCGGAAGACCACCAACCCGAAGACGCGCCCCCGCAGAAGAGAAAACGTGGAAGGCCGAGAAAACCACACAAGGCGGGTGCCAGGGATAGTGTACCGACGGCGCAGGACGCAAAGGTCCCGGATCCAGACCCTAGAAGCGAGGCGTCGCACAATGTAGGAGACGGGTCGGAAGGGGCTGGCAGCCGTGATACGGCTGCCAAGGAGGAGGACGAGCAAGATTCCAGGAAAGACGGCGGGACGGGCGCCAAGACGGACGGCGAGGGAGATGCCGAGGGCGTGTCACCTGGGCGCAGGGTGTTCGCCGGGACTGGGCAGGAGGCCGCTGGGAGCTCGCCCTCAGAGGGGGGTAACGTCTCTGCGGGCAGGGACAGCGCCACGGACGGGAAGGGTGAGTTCGCGGATAAGGGTCAAGCCACGCCTAGGAAACCCACAGCGTTGCAGACGGCAGGCGTCAAGCCGGTGTATCGGGTCGGGCTGAGCAGGAGGTCGAGGATCGCGCCGCTGCTAAAGTCCATACGCAAGGGTTGAGGGGGTACGGCGGGAAGTCACGGGGCGCATCATTGTGAGTCTCAAGAGGTCTGGTTACGCTGCATTTCCCCGCACATCCAACATGCGCAATGTCGCTCGTTCACACCGGGGTTGAGACGGTCAAGACAAAACCCGGGGTGGAAATTGCCGTGGTTGGCACACTACATCAAGGTGGACACGCCAGGCGGAGGGTTACATGTCTCCAAGGATGATCTTCTTGGGCGCGGGTAAGGAGATGGAGGGCGAGATCCTGTTGCACGGACGCTCTCGTGGTGCAAGTCCGGCTGTGCCCGAGCGCGTACCAGCGGAGCAACTGTCGCCTGCGCTCATTGACGGTATCCAGGGCCCGTCGTCGGTCCCGGGGACCTGCTGGCCGAGACGGGCTCCAGTCCCGAGCGGAGGGGACTGTGCGGGCGCGGACTGTCCGTCTGCACGCTGCACCCGCTCCTGCAGATGCTGGCTACGTCGACGTGCATCGTCTCGAGTGGCTGGGCTGCCGGTCACGTCTTGGCGTTCGTTACCACCGACGTGAACGCGGTGTGGCCCGGTCAAATCATACTCGGGGACAGGGCCCTTGTTCCTTGGAAAGTTCTTCCGGGTCCGTATTCCCGCCTTTCGCTCCCTTTGTTTGCTGAACCCTCCACGCAGTCTCGGCGCACCGTCCGTTCTTTTTTGCCGACCGTCCTCTTCTGGGATTCTGGGACTCATCCTGGTCCCCAGCTCTTATCGGCCAAACCCCCCCTCCCGGCATGCTTGTCTCTTGGCGGGCCGCCGTTGCCGTTGCCGTTGCAATTACCCCTCGCGGCATCGCGTGGCCGCCCGGGGATCCCGCCCGGTGCCGCCCCCGACTCGCGGCGGCGGGTGCCCACAGCACAGGGCGCTAGCGGGCTCTCTCAGTGGTGGTCCCTTTCAGTGGTCGTCGCCAGCGGTGGGGCCACCGGGCTGCCCCTCTTTCCCACTTTTCGCCTAGTGCGGGGCAAAATTTGCCCTCGAGAGGTCAAGTCCGGTGACCGAGAATCGGCGCTCTGGGCTCTTGCTGTGAATCATCGGATCCCCCGTGGTGCAAGGCATCTTGCCCCGGATCCGCGAGAGAAAAAAATCTCGTTCTTCTTAATCCCGGCTGCCAATCGGACTCCAACGCGCGAGACCCCCTGCCTGCTCCCAGCCCGGTGCCAGAGCCCTGCCGCTGCCTCCCTGCGCGCGCTCCCGCTCCGCGGCGGCTGTCCACATCCACATCCACCTTCACGGCCCCGCCCCGCCACAGTAGCCCCCCGGCCCAGGTCTCTGACTCCCCTGGGTCCCTGGACCGAGAGCGCCCAGCCCCTGCCCTTCTTGTGCATCCCACCCCCCACCTGCGCTCCGTCCACCTTTTCCCTTCCCTTTTCTCCTCGCCATCATCGGACCACGCATCCCCACCGAGACGCACGACGAGCTTCCTCTCCGGACCACGAGGCGACGAAACCGCAAAACACGCCCACCCAGCTCCCCCCACCATGACCGCAAACGGACTCCCGCCGCGGGCCTCAGCCGACACTCACACGCTCTCGCAGCGGTACCTCAGCACGCGCGGCGAGGATAATGACGTAGGGAGACATGCCACACCCATTGGGCCCCGGTTGCACAAGTGCTTCGTTTCTGACAAACCTCTTCATCTTTGCCCGCCGCGCAGTTCTCGTTCGAAGACGTCGTACTCAAGGGCCTCGCCACCGACGGCGGCCTCTACATCCCCGAGGAGATCCCCAAGGCCGAGGGCTGGCAGCAATGGAAGGACCTCTCCTTCGTCGACCTGGCCTTCGAGGTCATGTCGCTGTACATCTCGCCCTCCGAGATCCCCGCCGAAGACCTCAAGAGCATCATCGCCAAGAGCTACTCCACCTTCCGCGCCCCCGAAACGACGCCCCTGGTGCACATGAAGGACGACCTGTGGCTGCTCGAGTTGTTCCACGGCCCGACCTTTGCCTTCAAGGACGTCGCCCTGCAGTTCCTGGGGAACCTGTTTGAATACTTCCTCGTGAGGAGGAACGAGGGCAAGACCGGGAAGGGTATGTTGCGGTGCACGGGGCTCGCCGGCGTCGTGTGTCCCCCCTTTGTCCTGGCGCCGTCGGCAATACGCAGCCTGTTCCGTAGCGTGAATCTCGCGCCTCCACAACGGTACACCCGAGGTTGTTATCTTGATCTCCGCGACTGACAAGCCCAAAAGACAGGCACCACCTGACCGTCGTCGGCGCCACGAGCGGAGACACTGGCTCGGCCGCCATCTACGGCCTCCGCGGGAAGAAGGATGTGTCCGTCTTCATCCTGCACCCCAAGGGGCGGGTGAGCCCGATCCAGGAGGCGCAGATGACGACGGTCCTTGACTCCAACGTCCACAACATCGCCGTCCACGGGACCTTTGACGACTGCCAGGTGCGGCTCCACTGACCCCGCTACGATGGTGCGCGCGCCAATGTGTACTGACCAATGAGCAGGACATCGTCAAGGCCCTCTTCGCTGACCCCGACATCAACGCGACGCACAACCTCGGCGCTGTCAACTCGATCAACTTTGCACGCATCCTCGCCCAGATCGTCTACTACTTCCACTCGTACTTCTCCCTCGTCAAGGCGAACCCCGAGTTCGCACTCGGCGACAAGGTGCGCTTCGTCGTGCCGACGGGCAACTTTGGTGACGTGCTCGCCGGCTACTTTGCGCACCGCATGGGTCTCCCCGTGGAGAAGTTCGTGGTGGCGACCAACGAGAACGACATCCTCGACCGCTTCTTCAAGACGGGCCGCTACGAGAAGAAGGCGCCCGGTTCCGATGCGGCTGAGGCGGCCGTCAAGGAGACGCTCAGCCCCGCCATGGACATACTCGTCTCGAGCAACTTTGAGCGGCTGCTGTGGTTCCTCGCGTACGAGTTCGCCGAGGCGGCGGGCATGGACGACGAGTGGAACAAGAAGCAGGCGGGCCAGGAGGTGACGCAGTGGCTGAACGACCTCAAGAACAAGGGCGGCTTCGGCCCCGTGTACCAGGACATGATTACGAGCGCGCGGCGCAACTTTGAGAGCGAGCGCGTGAGCGACGCGCAGACGGTCGAGACCATCAAGGCGTACTATAACGGGCTGGGGTACGTGCTGGACCCGCACACGGCCGTCGGCGTGGCGGCCGCGGAGAGGTCGGAGAAGAGCGGCGCCCCGCGCGTGGCGCTCTCGACGGCGCACCCCGCCAAGTTTGCGGGGGCGGTGGAGCAGGCGCTCAAGGGAGAGGAAGGGTTCAGCTTTGAGGACAAGGTGCTGCCGCCTGAGCTTGCGGGGATCGAGCAGCGGGAGAGGAGGGTTAGGGAGGCGGAGGGGAAGTGGGAGGCTGTGAGGGAGGTTGTGAGGGCGCAGGTCAACGAGGAGATCGGGGCGTAGACTGGGGCTTTCTCCGGAAGAGGCCTTGGTTGGATTCTGGGAGGGTAAGGGAGATGGTGGGGTGGTTTCGTTCAAGGACTAGATGGTAGATTTTGGGTTCCATTTACTTTTCTTTTCCCCTACATGATGGGGTGCCTGGTCGTCCCTTGTGGGCTGGGGGTGCGCTTCTAGAGCTGGATTTTGTTCTTTGGGGGTTCAGCTGGTGTTGTTTCCCGAGATTGGGTCAGCGGATCATAGTATGGGGATCCTGGCTGGGTGTGCCTGGGTGTTTGGGGGGGTCGAGGTGAGGGTGATGGGGGTACTGCATGCGAATGTCGATATGTGGCGTGGTGTATATGCTCATCATCCATTCCCCTGCTCCACGTTCTTTTCCGTGATGCGGATGGGGAAAAGGGAGGGGGCCTTGTCGGCGAGTGTTTCATCCCCTCAATAGGTCGGTATAACCGCCTTTGGGGAACACCTTTGATTTGACTTTCGGTCGACTTTGAGTGGTCTGGTGGGTGTGGGATTGCGAGGCGCGTGAGCTCTGAGGTCCAGGGCCATGTCGGAAGTGGTGACCGGCATGGGGGAGGAAAGATTGGAAGGCTGGACGACATGAAACAGTTCCGCGTCTTGATCGACATGCGTCTTTGCCCCTGACAGCTCGTGGCAGGCCATGCCCCTCATCGGGGCTATCCCAGTTCTCTTAGAGTTGGGATGGAGAGTGGGTTTCAGGTTCCCGGGAGCTTTGGCGGCTGCTACCAAAGTAGAGAGGCCGCTTGGCTTTCCACGACACTACGTCGCATTCCCCATCCAATCATCCATCCCGCCATCCACCAGTCCGCCAACCCAAACTCGCACATGAACTCCCGGGGTAATAGCCAATCCCTTGATCCCGGTCACAGCATGACAGATAACAACCGGGAGCTGGCCCATCCAACGACGCGAGTTGAATGACTGTAGGACGGGAAGAATAGAACTCGTCCCAAGGATCCGGGTTGCCGTCGCATGAATGCCGTTTCAGAAATGAAGCTTTCCAAAACGCGATCCTGCGCATCGCGTATCTTTGCGACTCGGCTTCCCATGAGCCGGTGTGTCCTGTAGGCGGCCGACAGCCGAGTAAATCAGGGGGGATGTGTCGGGAATACGGTGATGCCAAAGGCGGATCTGTTCCCCTCCAAACCCTTCTTCTCCGTCGAGACCTTTCCTTGTGGCTTCTTCAATCTTTCTTGACGATTTCCTTTGGCCTTTTAGTGTCAGTCTTGATGTTTTGGTCGTGATACCCCGAGCGCACTGGAGGCTGCTCTCTTCTTCTCTTACGCCCCTTCACTCGCACCGTCATACCTCTCCTCACTTCTTTCGAAAGAGGCACTTGGGACCGTCTCAGCGACATTCGTTGCCTCTCGTTCTATCGCTGGCAAGAATACACACTCCCGCTCGACGACTTTTCTCTCGAACTTGTCTACCAGCTCGAGAGAGCACACTCGATACAAGAGATGGAGACAGGCGTCCTCCTCGCGATCAGGGCCTGCCAGGGCGTCCTCGCGCTCGGGACCCTCGGTATCGTGGCAGTCGGTACGCCCCTCCCCCAGTCCCACACATCCGTACAAGAGAAGGGAGGAGGGGGGAGTAGCAAATATATATGGAGAGACTGTGCTGACGATGGCGGGTAGTCGCCGACTGGTACATCGGAAAGTCACCGTTTGCGTCGCCCGGGTCGGTGAACTTTCTCATCTTCGTGCCCATCTTCAGCATCATCTCTGTCGCTTACCTCGAAGCCGTTCCGCGGCTGGCACCACGCGGTGAGTCCCCCCTCTCCGTTCGCCCTTGCCTCAGTCACTCCTCCCAGCCGAGCCACTCCCCAGCCATCATCTCCAAGGTAACGGACACCGAAGACCGGATACAACTACTAACACCAACAAAGCCTCCCACCCCTTCGCATCCCTCGCGCTGGAGCTTCTAAACACGGTATTCTACTTTGCAGGCTTCATCGCAATGGCCGCCTTCATTTCCCGCCTCGAGTTCTGCCGCGGTGCCGTCTGCGCCGCGGCACAGGCCAGCACCGTCGTTGCCGCCGCGTCGTTTGTGGCCTGGGCGGGGACGACGGGGCTGATGACGAAAAATCTCTTCAAGGGGAGGTTGAGGGGATCCCGTAAGGATATGGTAGAGGCGCCGGGATCTGGGGCAGTGGCGGGGGCTTAGGGGTAGGAAAGGTGTCCGGGTGTCAATAGGGGGAGAGTGGTATTTGGAAACGGGACGCCTGCCGGATTGCTCCTGGGTCTGCTGGGTCTGCTGGACAAAGGTAGGCAATCCGGTGCACACCATGAATTCTAGATATTGCTGGTAAATAACAGGTGGACATGGGACGTTGATCGTTTAAGCTATTTATGCGTGTTAGACTGATCTCGACGGGTACGAGCCACATCTCGGAAGATATCACGGCGAATGTGGCATGTTTCCAGTCTCACTGGTATTTGGTACAATTGTCCCATTTCATCTCTTGTATTCTATCCATGTATCGGTGTTCCGCAAAGGTTTTTCGGTTGGTTACTAGTGGCAGTGAGTGAAAGCCGTCGAATGGCTGCGAAGGTGTTGAGGCATCGGCAGACGTGAACCCTCATGCCTCTAGGTCCCCACCCCCAGCCAGTCCGTACGGTATAGGGTCACAATTTCAGTTGGACTGTCCTAAAGAGAAGAGGGACTTAGAGTTAAAAGACGTTTGGTAAGATGAGGCAAAGCAGTAGGCTCCATGCACTTGCTGTTTGGAATGTTGAGCAAGAAGTCGAGCAAGGCGACATACCATCATCGCTTGTGGCTTACACCAACGTCGCGGTTAAGCTTCCGAGCGTCCGGCGCTAGTATCACCCGTCAACCAATCATGAAGTCGGATGTGCTCCAAAACCGGATACCCGGGCCCACCCGCGAGACCCTGGTTTTAGTGGGTCGGAAGGATCGCTGGAAGGTCCGCATGACGGGCAGCATCTGACAGACGTATAAGAGGATGCGTTCCAAGTCGGTCATGCTTTCGAACTCTGCACGTGATGCTTAGAGCAGGATCAACATGAATGAATGTGTCCCATGTGCGGGGTAAGCCATGAGGCCTCAGTATCCTCATCTTCAAACCGTGTCAAGCATGGACTCCCACGAGGCCCGAGCGGAGGCTTCGCCGCTTCCATTGCTGCACCTAATACAGACGCTGAAGCATATACCGCGGACAGGATGGCTCATGAAGATAGAGAATCCAGAATCCGTTGCAAGCCATAGTTTTCGGGTCGCGTTCCTAGGTCTTCTGGCACCGGTTGGTCTCACCCCCTTCTGTAAGGCTTATTCAATAGTAACTCGTTAGCAGCCACCACTGGATTCGAAAGAGTGCATGTTCATTGGTTTGTGCCATGACTTGGGAAAGGCTATCATAGGCGACATGCCAAAGGCCACTCGTGTTCCCAGAGGTAGATGGCCCATTCCCTACTGTCCATTGTTTAAGGGCTAATGGGAGCTAGAGAAGAAACGGCAATGGGAGTCTCTTGCACTCGATTACATTGCGAGCTTGTTGCGGCCTGTGGATGCTACTTTGGCGGATAAAGTACGTGATGCATGGTTGGATTACGAGCATGGGAGGACGCCAGAAGGCCGTTTCATGAAGGAGATGGATAAATTCGAGTGCTTGGTGCAAGCGCACGAGTATGAGCAGAGCACATACGGGACGACGGACTTTGGGGAGTTCCAAGGACAATCGTCGAAATTCACGTCCCCTGTGGGCCGTGAGTGGCTAAAGCTCCTACAAGAGGAGAGAAGCGAGCATCTCTCTGCGCGGGAGGACCGGCTTCCTATCATCCTTGTCACAGGTAAGTGACTGCCTCGCATCGACACCACGACAAGTTTCCCTGTCACTTTATCTACAGAGTTTTTGAGGCTAAAAAGCCTAGGCAACTTTGAAATGACCAAAGTGCAACGTGACGGCCTGTCCGCCGATTTTGACGTCAAGCACATATCTGTACCCGACCTTCTGGAATCTAAATCAAAGGACAAGACGTACCCCCACGCAGGCGCACTGGGTGGGTACTTGAAGGAAGACATCTTTGCCCCGACAGACATGATTGTCAGTCTAATCAAGGGAGAGCTCGAAGTGTGCAAAAGTGGAGGAAGCTGCCATCTCATCCATGGGTTCCCCAAAAACGCCGATCAATTCATCCAGTTTGAGAAGCACGTTCAAAAGACAAATCAAATGCTGCAACTACGCTCGGCGAGCCAACTTGACACTGAACGGATGAAAGAACGGCATTTCTATTCCGGGCCGAACCTCTCCATGGATCCCGGTACTACGGGCTTTGAGCTGTCCTTGCTTTCCGGGCCCCATGTAAAGGAGGTAAGGAGGAGCATCCCAGTCACTCCTGAGGATATTTCTGACTCTGATGGACAGGTCGACTGTGACGAGCCTGCGGATAGTGTTTACGGCCAGCTGAAGAGTGCCGTATCAGACCTCATCCGGCAGCAGGGGGAGCCGGACGGATGGTGACTGGCTTCGGAAGCAGAATAAAGCTGCTAACTACACCCGGTTCCAAGGAGGTTGATTTGGCAACGGACAATGCCGTTTTATAAAAGCACACAAAAGAATACAGGAAGCTCTTCGCTCACGGTATCGAGTGCAGGGGCTGTGGGGACTCATATCAAAGGGGCGGATCGGAAGCTTTGCTAAAAAAGAAAAGGAAAAAAAAAAAAAAAGAATGCCCGCGCTCATAATCGAAGCGCGGATATTCTCGAGCCATGCGTCATACTGCTTGCCCACTCGCTCGTAGACGGAGCGCATGAAATTATTGGTGCAGAGACAGGGTACTAAAATGAACTAGCGGAGGATGGCCCACAGACCCATATAAAGCCATTGGATGGGCCGAGAATCCAACAAAACATTGGTTCGGTGGTGTAGTTGGTTATCACGCTTGTCTAACATTCTCATCGGATGCTGGACACAAGAGGTCCCCGGATCGAGCCCGGGCCGAATCAACAGAACAATAGGGCCGATGGTCTAGTGGTATGATTCTCGCTTAGGGTAACACCCTACGCTTGTATGCGAGAGGTCCCGGGTTCAATCCCCGGTTGGCCCCCAGTTCTTCCTTTTTTTTTTTTTTTTCTTTAAAAACCTCAACTTTTTACTTCACGTGTTGACATACAGTGGTGCGGTGGCAGGTTTACTCCGAGGGTTCAGTTGTGGCAGACGGATGCGGAACAAATTGTAGAGAAGCGGGTCTTACCACTTGTCTCATGCCTAGCTATCCCAGAAGCAACTACTTGTTGGACCGCAAGGAGAGGCGATCCCTGCTGTGCGTCAGGGACAAACTACCAAGGCTCGGGGGCCCGAATGCGGGAGATTCACATAAGAGATGAACTCGACATGTATCTTTATTTCTTCTTCTTTTTCTTTTCTCTTCGCACATGGAGCCCTGCCTGTTATATAATATGCTCGACATGCATCTTTCCAAACACTCTGTGCGGTACCGTCGAGCTAATGCTACAGCGATATCAGGAGTTGGCTGTCTACATGGCAACAAGAGATTTTATAGGCCTAGGACCGCCATTTCGACTGATATTGGACTCGCTTGAGGTTCAGAGGCGACCACGACAAGGAGAAGCAATAACTTTGGCCATGTTACCGCATAAAAGGTGGACCGTGTTGTTAGATTACTGGCCTGCCTTCTCCGGCTTCGCCCCCATCTCATATCGTTGATGAGTTATGGTACCACAGATCCATCGCGCAACTCTCCTGAATATTCTTTTACAGCGTCACAGTGTACCCCCTTCGGCCGCGCAAAACGCCGGCTCACACACAAAAAATCACCCAATTATATGGTTTCTTTTTTGGATTACTCAACAATCAGAGATTGTGCGTACAGTATAAGTTGGATACTACCTCGAACAGGCATCAAAAAGTAATGAGATTGGAAAACAAAGATAAAAAAGGAAATCCTCCAAAAAGAGATCTGAAGCTCCCATACCCGGAATCGAACCGGAATCTCTGCCTTGAGAGGGCAGTATGATAACCATTACACCATATGGGAGATTATTGGGAGTGTTCTGTGATTGGAAGTTATTTTCTCGCAATCTTAAACCCTCAGCGGGGGGGGGGGGGATTGGGCCTATTCATCTCCTAGGGCTGGCTTGGTAGGACTCGAGCGCTGTTATCGTCGCCACGCCCCGCAACTTGCATGTGATTGGTCAGGCTAGCGCGGACCCTGCATTTGATGATTCAGCGACCCGAGGAAGTGGGAACGGTACGCAGGTGCCGGCCGTTGACGGCTCTTTGTAGGGCTGGCAGCTGAGACGAGCCGATGAGGGGCAGCAGAGTCGGAGAAAACAGGCGCCTCGAACATGGCGGCACGCCATTCTGGTCCAGACACGCTTGACAGCCCCATAGCGTTTCTGCGGCGACCTTCGTTACCGGCGACCCGCCTCGAAATTTCGAGTGCACGGAAATCCGAGCCAGAGCGCAAATCCGGTGGTGCCATCGCACCCGCTCATCTCGCGATTGCTCCGTTGGTGTTCCTCCTGCAGTAGCTCCGTGACTCCGTCCACAAATACCCTCATGATCGTCAGGTCTCCGGCGTAACTCCATGCCGCACACCAGACTCCTACTCATCCTCCCACGCTGCGGCGCACTCTCACCACACACCTCCGTCACCAATCAAGCAGTCGATCCCGCCAGGTCCAGCCCCACGCCCAGGTTGGAATCAATCAACCTCCCGCGCCTACCTTTGCCCTTGCTCCCCCTCCTCCTCCGTCCTCGAGCACATCCGAGGGGAGAGCGCAATTTAGCCCCATGGCGCCATAGCGCCAGCCCACAAAACCCCGCCGGGAGTAACGCGGATCCCCCGGCGAATGGGGGCGCCCGGGGCGCCGTAAGCCCCGATGGCGTGCTCGCGGCGTGCCCCACCTGCCTTTCCTAAATCGGAGGCTCGGGTTCCCTCGGACGGCGATCCACGGAGCTGGTAGCTCGCAGCGGGACGCGCCCAGACGAATGGGACGTACGCGAGGTCGCCTTGGCTTGGATATTGAATGTGGGGGGAGGAGGGGCAACGGAGCTGGACCGGATGGCCCCGCGTAGAGGGGGTTTGAGGACGCCAGTTCCTCCGTGGCTTATAACGTCATTCAGTCCCCCTTCTCGCTCCGTCCTTGACTGACGCTTTACTCTCCAAGTCTTCCGCGGCCCACCATCAGTCAAAGTTTTGTACTCTGCGCCGATAGCATCTAAGCTCGAGACAGACCAGTTGATTGGCGTAATCCGCAGAACCACATCCAGAAATGGCTCCCAACTTCGAGACCCTCCAGCTCCACGCCGGGTACGACCCCCGTCCGACGCGCCTCGCGTCTGCTTCCCGCACCGCGATGAGATGCTAACCATCTTGAAGGCAGGAGGTCGACCCGGCCACCAACTCCCGCGCCGTCCCCATCTACGCCACCACTGTGCGTCCACACCCCGTGCCGAGCGCATGATCCCGGCACCAACTAACAGACACCAGTCCTACGTCTTCAATGACTCCGAGCACGGCGCGAGGCTCTTTGGCCTCAAGGAGTTCGGCAACATCTACTCCCGCATCATGAACGTACGCGCACTCCCCTCCCCACTCATTCCTGTCGTGAACGCTCCCCTCACACACCCCAGCCCACCGTCGACGTCTTCGAGAAGCGCATCGCAGCCCTAGAAGGCGGCATCGCCGCCGTCGCCGCCTCCTCGGGCCAGGCGGCGCAGTTCATGGCCATCAACACGCTCGCGCACGCCGGCGACAACATCGTCTCGACGTCGAACCTCTACGGCGGCACCTACAACCAGTTCAAGGTCTACCTGCCGCGGCTGGGCATCCAGACCAAGTTCGTCGACGGCGACAGCCCCGACGCCATCGCGGCGGCCATTGACGAGAAGACCAAGGCTGTCTTCGTGGAGAGCATCGGAAACCCGAAGTACAACGTGCCCGACCTGAAGGCCATCGCCAAGGTTGCGCACGACGCGGGCGTGCCCCTAATCGTAAGTCTACTTGCCCCCAGCTCCCTTCCCGCTGACGAGAGATCTAACTTGCTTCCAGGTCGACAACACCTTTGGTGCCGGCGGCTACTTCATCCGCCCCATCGAGCACGGCGCCGACATCGTCGTCCACTCCGCCACCAAGTGGATCGGCGGCCACGGCACCACCGTCGCCGGCGTCCTCGTCGACGCGGGCAAGTTCGACTGGGGCGCCAACGCCAAGCGCTTCCCCCAGATGGTCGAGCCCGCCCCCGGCTACCACGGCCTGCGCTTCTGGGATACCTTTGGCCCGCTCACCTTTGCGCTCCGCGCCCGCGTCGACGTCCTGCGCGACCTCGGGGCGTGCCTCAACCCGTTCGGCGCGCACGAGCTGCTGCTTGGTCTCGAGACGCTGAGTCTGAGGGCCGAGAGGCACGCGCAGAACGCGCTTGCGCTGGCGAGGTGGCTTGAGAAGAGCGAGTACGTGTCGTGGGTTTCGTACCCCGGCCTCGAGAGCCACCCGTACCACGAGAACGCGAAGAAGTACCTCCCCAGGGGCTTCGGTGGCGTGCTGAGCGTGGGTGTCAAGGGTGGCGGTGAGGCGGGAAGGAAGATTGTCGATGGGTTCAAGCTCATTTCCAACCTCGCGAACGTGGGCGACTCCAAGACGCTTGCCATCCAGTGAGTTGCTTCCCATTTACCCCTTCACCTCCTTTCCGTATACAGGAGTCGCAAGCTAACGAGACGCAGCCCCGCGTCTACCACCCACGGGCAGCTCTCCGACGAGGAAAAGGTTGCATCCGGCGCCTCGGAGGACCTCATCCGCATCTCGGTCGGCACGGAGCACATCGACGACATTATTGCCGACTTTGAGCAGTCGTTCAAGGCGAGCGCCGAAGCGCTCAAGGCGGACGTTGTCGTCCCCAAGACCGAGTAGGGCGAAGGAGAAGAGACTGGGGTTTGGAGGTTAGTTCTGCAAGCGGATACCCAATGACGGACTGTAGGTCTGCCACAGCTTTCTGAATATGGTGAAGGCTCTTGATTTTGTGCTACGAAACGGACCCGTGTCTTTGCTAGTCGGTGAGGGCTGAGACGCTCGATGCGTCGATGCCTCCGGCTCCCACATCGTGGGCTTCGAGGTGTAGCTTTGTAATTAGCCCTGCGAGAGAGAGTATGCAGGAGGAAGCTCCTTCAAACTGTAGCCCGTTCAACACGGTATCCATCCGCCCACGTCCCCATCATCTCGGCGCCTCTGTCGCGGAGCGGCTGGCGTTGAATGAGCGACTCCTGCTTCACAATTGCCATGCTACATGTGAATACGCCTGAAAAGTACTGGCACATCCGCAGAGTTTTGGAAACGGGATGGGCTTGATGATATCTCACCCAAGCACGGATGAAGAAAGACCAGGCTCCGTCACGCCGAGATGGAGCGCTGACATGCCGCCGGCCGAACGAGTCCTATGTACATCACGTGACGCAACTCCACGTCCAACCACACCCCCCCAGAGCCTAAGCGAAGCTCGAAGCTCGACGTCATCCAACGAACCGCCCATCCCATCCCCGAACACCACCATAAAAAAAAAAAAAAACCGCCAAAATGCGCTCGATGCTCACCATCCTCGGCGCCCTCGCGCTCGCCCGCGCCGCAGACCTGACCTTCCGCCTCACCCCTTCCCCCAACTGCGACATCCGGGCCCTCCCGCCCTCCACGCACGCGACGCTCTCGACCCTCGGGGCGCAGCACTCCGCGCCGCTGACGGCGAACGGGGAGTTTGTCTTCCGGAATGTTAGCGGGGGGTCGTACCTCGGGGACGTGCACTGCCCCACGCATGCGTTTGCGCCGGTGAGGGTTGATATCAGGGAGGGAGGGGAGGGGGTCGGTCTTGAGGCGTGGGAGACGTACCGGGGGAACGACTGGGGGAATAAGGGCGAGGCTGCGGTGGGGGAGGGCAAGGTTGGCGTTAGGTGTCTCGGGGGCAAGACGTACTTTATGGAGAGGCCGACGTGTGAGTGCCCCCCCTGTGCAGACCGGAGCTCATGCTCTCCTGATGCTAACTGACGGTGTAGTCTCCGTCCTTACGATTCTGAAGAACCCCATGATCCTCCTCGGCCTCGTCAGCATGGGCATCTTCATCGGCATGCCCTACCTGATCGACAACAGTACGTCCCATCCCGTCCAAAACCCGTCGTGCCCCGCGGCAAGCTAACAACCACCTCCCCCTCCCAGTGGACCCCGAGATGCGCGCCGAGTTCGAGGAGCGCCAAAAGAGCAACCCCGTCAACAGCATCCTCTCGGGCCAGCAGTCGACGCCGAACCCCATGGGCGACTTTGACATGGCGGCGTACCTCGCGGGGTCGAAGAAGGATGGGAAGAACGGGGGGAAGCGGTGATGTCGCTGCTTGGCTGGGTTGGTGTTCTGGTTAGGGAGGAAATGGGGCTTTTGAGTATCAGTTGGTATTGTATTATATGTCGGGCTTAAACGTCTTTGTTCACGGCTTGTTCTTGTGCTGTCGTGCGAAAGGCGGGATGTCAATGAACTGCCGTGTCTACAGCTCGTGCCACGTCCCATGTGCATTTCGTACAATCTTCAACAGGATATCTCATTATGGTACTCGAATCCCGTCCCAAGAAAAATGGGTGTCTCCCAGAACACAGAAAAGACACGATAGCCTCCGTCCTTCGCAAAATACTCGAAACCGTCCAGAGAACCTAGACTCAGAAGTCCATATCACCACCATTAAAGTCGTCACCACCGCCTCCATCCTCTGTAAAGCCGTTAGTAACCCAGTCTCACGCACAAGTGACAAGGAGCTCACGACTCACCATATCCCTCCTCATACGCCTCCTCCTGCGCATCATTATACGAATTCGCCAGCATCGCCCCGCCTAGCATGCCCGCGCCCACACCCAGCGCCGCACCGCCAGCCATCATACCCGCGCCGCCCATCCCGGACTTCCTCCCCTGCATCGGCCGCTGCTGATACCCGCCGTACTGCTGCTGGGGATATCCGTAGCCCCCCGGCGGAGCGCCGTATCCCGGGTGCCCGTACTGCTGGGGGGGATATCCCTGAGGGGCATACCCCTGCGGCGGGCCCATGTAGCTCTGCTGCGGGGCGTAGCCCTGCTGCGCGTACGGCGGCTGGCCGTAGGCCCCGCCGCTGGGCGGCTTGTTCACCTTGCCCATTATCTTGCCGAGGAGGCCTTTGCCCTTACTCCCGCCCCGCGCCCCCTCCTGCGGGTAAGGAGGGTACGGCCCAGGAGACCCGGCATACGGACCGGGGGAGGGGTCCTGCATAGGCGTCATGCCGCCGCGCTCCCTCGCCTGCAGCTCCCGCGCGAGGCGCGCGTCCTCCTCTTCCTGCTGCTCTTTGCTGGGCCCCGCACTGCCGCCGGGGGCCGGGGAGGAGGTGTCGAAGAAGGGGTTCGTCTTGGAGTCGGTGGGCGCGGGGCCGGAGGAGGAGGGGGTGTAGCCCGGGGGCGCGTCGTCGGGCGGGGGACGGGTGTCCTCAGCTACGGCGGGGGCGGTGGGCTTCTCCCACTGGGACTGCTTTGTGGTGAGGTTTACGTAGAACCTGGAGCGTCGTTAGACTGGTGATGCGAGTGGATGGCGGAGGCGGCAGAGGGGGAAGAGAGGGGAGAGTGCCCACCATTCCTTGTACTGCTCGTTCCATTGCGCGAGCCAGCCGGGCGGCACCTCGGGGGCCTTGGGCGGCGGGGGTCCTGGCGGGGGCGCGAAGTTGGACATGTTGCGATGCTCCGAGGGGCGCTGTTATCGACAGTGTCAAGCAAAAAGACACGGCGACAATCAAGGGCTATAGATCTTTGCGGTCCCGGAACGCGACGTTTGCCGATGGATGTGACGTGGAGGTGAAGGTGGGAGGCGAGAGACCGGCCCCGCGGGATGGGCTGTATATAGACGAGCTCGCACTAGTCCTGCCAAGAGGGGTGTATGTACCCCTTCGCAGTGGCGTTGTATCTTGCTGGGAAAGCCGGAGAGCGACGCACCGACTGGGCGCTCGAGGGACCAGGAGTAAGGAGCTTCTCTATGAAACGGGAACCGCCCCCTTCTCCTGCCAGACCTCCTCCGCGTCTTCGAGTTGTGCTCTCCGCTCGGCGCAGGGAGATCACTGACGTGATACCCCGCGATGGCCCTAGCTCGTGTTACAGGCATGTACAGCAGCGCCCCTCGGTGTGACCGCGGCCGAGACACCCAAGACTCCCTTATCCACTCAAATCTCCAGGCCGAAAAAGGATCCTCCCTCCAAGATCTCCCAGTAAACCGCCCCTCTCCCCCCCCAAAAAAAAGCGGGAGGCCTGTGGACACTAGGCAACAATTTCCCCAGCCGAGAGCGCAAGAATAAAGTGGCGAGTGAGCACAGGTGAGTAAACGTCGTCGTCACCACTCGCACCGCCCCGCATCCCGCCGCCCCACATGCCCAATGCGCCACCCGATGCGGTCTGCGACCATGACCTGCGCGGCCACTGCCCGCGCCGAGGAATAGCGGGGTAGCGGCGTAGCCAGCCGGAGGGCAACCCGGAGCGCTGGCGACGGCGCCCCCGCCGGATATGCATGCGCGGTTTCACTCTCGGCTTCCACTCTGGATGGATTCTTGCTCTTGGCTTATTCGCTTGCAGCTTGTGGGTTGCCTGCTGCGCCTGGGGTTCGTGTTGGATTCTTCTTATCGGTTCACATGGGGACCTCCCTTCTTCGGAAGCAACCTGCGATGAGATCCAACATGATCAAGAGTCAGTGCAATGTCAAAGAATATGTAGCGTAATGTCGACAGGGATGCTGTTCCCACCATCCATCTTCCCAAACTCCAGGCCGAATCCAAAGCAACGATGCAGTCTCCCAAGCAATCCACTCTCACAAAACACAACGCCAAAGCAACAACCGCTCGGATACCGCTATCTCAACCTACCCACTCCAAACCTCCCACTTACGACCATCGCACTCGCTTCCCGCCTCTCAGAACCTCTTCTCCTAAGGCCCCCTACACATAATCCTCGCCTTCGCGCCTCCTCTTCTCCCCAAACAAATACGCAGCCTCCATACAATACGTCCCCCCACCCCCCGCCATCCTCCTTTCGCTCCCATAACAGATAACCACCGCGTCCACAATCCCGCTGATGATACTCTCCATCGACCCCATAACCGTATACCCGATAAAACTAGCCACGATACCAACCACATACGCATACGCCGAACCCCGTACCCCCGCGCCGCCGGGGACCTCAATCTCGAGCTTCTTCGCCGTAAGAACCCACCCCGCGAATCCCATCCCCGTCGCGAGTATGAACCGACTAGCGTACAGCACAAGCTTCGCGAGTCGGTACGGCACCAGCCCGCTCCCCGCGTCCCCGCGCGGCCCAAAGACCCGCGGCGTGAGCGTCGCGGTCGGCGTCTGCGGCGAGAGGAACTCCATCTGACTCAAGCCCCGCGCTGCCGCTGCGAGGTGCTGAGAGTGGATGGCGCAGTAGGTTATCGTGAGGGGATTCGTCAGCGCCACGACAGGCGTGGGTACAAAGGCGTTCACCACGCGCTGCACGATGTACGAGATGCGCGACGGCAGTACGAGGAGGGGGACGCGGACGAGGCGCGCGAGGAGTGTTGACTGGCAGATGCTCCCGAAGATGGTGGTGACTGCGTGCGCGAGTGCTGCGGACACGATCTCGCGCGACGTTGGCGCGGGGACCGCGTTGCGGTGGAAGTACCACTGGGACACCGTCGCGGCTGTCGTTGCGCGGTGCACCTCGGTGACGATGGACACGGTCCACATGTACATGAAGACGAACCACGCGCCGAGCCACCAGCTCGACAGGCTGATGACGTAGCGCGCCAGCCGCCGTGACATGTAGCCGCCAAGGAAGACGCGCGAGAACATGCCGAGCCAGATCCACGTCCAGACCACGACGACGAAGAGACTCGCGAGGCCAACGGCCACGAGCGCCGAGTTGGCCGCGAGGATCCGGCTCGAAAACTCGAGAATGTCGACCGCCTGCCGGATCGAGTGACGCCCCTTGATGACGCAGTAGACCCACACCACCGCCGCAACGAACGGCACCGTCGCCGCCCACCGCATTACCCTGTCCTGGAAGCTCGCGCCCTGGCTCGCTCCTTGGAAGCTCGAGATGAACGGGTACAGGGAGAAGGACACCATGATTATGGGCACCGCGACCAGGATGAGAGACACCATCGGGCGGACAAACGAGCGCAGGGCGGCGAGCCATAGCAGGGCCGTGGCAACGGCTACCAGGGTGTCCACGGCGAGCATGTAGAACGACCCATGCAGGGTCGCGTAGATGGTGTCGCCGATGGGGTGCTTGCCGTCTGGCGCCGAGGTGTGCAGCCACACGAGGACGTACGTAGACGCCAGGCTCGCGAACAGTATGAGGAAGGCCCACGCAAAGAACGAGTCATACCTGAAGAACTCGCCTTCTGCCGAGGGCAAGGGAGTGGCGGCGTTATCGTCTTCATCTATGCTCGCCCTCCGTGGATCCTCGTCAGTCTCAGCCGTCGAGTCCCGCCGAAGGAGGTAGTCTCTTTCCGGCGTCGCCTTAAACTGCTGGAAAGCCGGGGGGTTATCGTCGTCGTCGTCCAGTGTATCGCCCATGAGCGACGCTGGGGGCTCGCCATCCTCGATGTGGGATTCTAGGCCGACCTCCTCCAGCCTCGACTTTGCGCCGTCGCCATCATCAGAGTGCGAATCAGTGTACCGGAGACCGGACCTGCTCGAGCCCCCTGCAATAGCCCTCGCGCCCCTCGTAGCATCGATGTTGCCGCTCATGCCACCGTTCCAGCTACTCCGTATCCCTCGCCTAAACGCCCTAGTCTGATACCGCGACGGCGTCTCCTCGTGGCTTCGATCCAGCGACGCATTACTGGCATCGTTATCAGACCCGACGCTGTCGACGAGCTTACTCGCGGCGGCCACCCGACGCGACCGCTGGAGCGCATACAAGTCGGCGGCCTCCCTATCGCGCTCCTCCTCCTCGTCCTCCTCCCGGAACTCGTCCCTCGCGCTGGCGAACAGAGGCGCGTCCTGCGTGTTTAAGAGCCCCGACCGGTAGTTGTGGCCGAGCCGCGAGTTGCTCTGCTGGTAGGGGTTCCCGTAGGCCCGGGTAAAGTAAGATCGGCCTAGGTTTCTAGCCTGGCGGTAGGAGCGCTCGGGCGCATATCGCGAGGGCGTATTATCGTTGTCGGCTTGGGTGAAGTTGGAGAGCCGAGACTGGGATTGGGAGAGGAATCTCGACGCATCTGGGGTAGTTAGCGCCACCGTTGCCCGTTTGTGACGGGGTCATTTAGGGTTTTATTTGGGGACCAAGGGCCGTGACTTGGGAAGGGTGCAGGAGGGTCCAGGGAGGCTCACACTCGGAGAACATCTCGTAGGCTTCGCTGTAGAGGAAGGGCTCCTCCCTCTCCTTCTCCCTTGGGTAAGCTTTGCGTGTTCCGTCTCGTTGTGCCGGTAGAGGGCGGATATAGCGGCGAAGAGGGAGTTGGAGGATAAGGATAAGGGTAGTGGGCTGCTTGGTCGTGGACAAGGAACGTCGGGGAGAGTGGTCACGCTGATGCGAGGATCATCTGCTCGAGGCCGGGAATGGTGGGGCAACCGGAAGGCACGCCTGAGCGCTAAAACACCCGGCGTCTGACTCTGAAAGATGGGGCTCTGAGTATGTCACGAAGCCGATACACGGCCGCCGGACTTTCTATCGCCGGATCGACTGCCTAGAAAAACACTGGAGTGAGGGTTACGAAAAGAGGAGGGCAGGTCCGGTGTGACTGGTCCCGGCCTGAAGCTGCATGAGGATCATAGGGCGACTAGCGCTGGCTGCTGCCTCTGGGGTTTCCGGGGTTTACATCATCAGGGCGGTGAGGTAACTGCCGAGATATTTCCGTCCCGTGCCTGAGGGCAGTATGACGTTGGAGCTCGCGTGCTGTGTCTTTCCGGTTCCGGACGGCAAGGCAGGAATCTCGGATGGGATAAGCCCGTTTGCCTAGGGGGTATACCAAAGAGGAAATGCATATCCGATGCGAGATCTTCCGGCACTCGGCGCTGAGCAGATCGGTCTTCCAGGCGCAACGTAGCAGCAGCTCCCTGGCAGGGCCTACGACTAACCCAGTAATGGACGGGCTTCTTATCTCGGCCCCGTTTCCACTTCTCCCGAGTATGACTTGCCCCCGTCGACTTGCTGTAAGTATCGCGACCTGGGCACTTACCAGTCGCACCTCTCGCGTCAAGATGAGCCCGTTGATGTATCATGGGCGCTACAGTCCCGGCACCTCGTTACTGTAGACCAGGGATAATACCTGGCTGAGATTTAACTATCCCTCAAAGCGGCTGATCGCGCTAAAAGTCATCCGATGTCCAAAAAGTGATCATTTGATGCGTCCCTGCTTCCCACGCCCGGCTTAACCCGGGGCGCCCCTGGTAGGCCACTGCATCTTGGATCCGGCGCGCCCGCATGCCAAGCGCCGCGAGTCCAGACCCACGTCAGGTACCCACCGGCATCATTAATCCTCCAGCACTCGTCAACCCTGCACCTCGCACCCGCGCATTCACCACCGCACCGCCGCGCAACGCACCTCACTTCGAATCGCATCTAACCCGCAGGCCCCCCAAATCCATCCAGAACTCCGAAGCAAAGCTCGGCCACCGAATCGAGACCACCGCTCGCGGTCATCCGCGACGTTTAACACCCCGACCCCCCCAACAACAAACACAAATGTCCTCCCCACCCTGGGACTATATCGCCAAGCTAGTCTGCATAGGAGACTCAGGATGCGGTAAATCAAGCCTCACGATCCGCCTCTGCGAAGGCCGCTTCTCCCCGCACCACGACGTGACCATCGGCGTCGAGTTCGGCTCGCGCATCGTCCCCGTCGGCCCACCGCACACGCAACCCGACCCCCTCGAGCTCCTCCCCTCCTCCCGCGACGACGTCCACGCCGACGGCAGCAACCACAAGCACAACAACCAACAACGATCTTCAAACGGCCTTCCCGAGCCCCCGCGAGTACCCGAACCGCCCCCACAAACCGGGCCCCAAAAGCACATGAAGCTCTCGCTCTGGGACACCGCCGGCCAAGAGACCTACAAATCCGTGACCCGCTCCTACTTCCGCGGCGCATCCGGCGCCCTCCTCGTCTTCGACCTCACCCGCAAATCAACCTTTTCCCACGCGATAGACTGGCTCGCCGACCTGCGCCAGATCGCGGAGCCGGACATCGTCGTCGTGCTAGTCGGCAACAAGGCGGACCTGACAATGCCGCGGGGGGAAGGCGCGGAGAATAAGCGCGAGGTGACGAGGAAGGAGGCGGAGGAGTGGGCGAGGAGGAACGGTGTGGCGGAGTATGTCGAGACGAGCGCAAAGAGCGGGGAGGGGGTCGAGAGGGCGTTTATGAGGGTCGCTGAGAGGATCTATAGGAACATTCAGGCGGGCAAGTATGATTTGAATGATCGGAGGTCGGGGGTGAAGGGGCCCAGCGCGGGGGGGAATAGGAATGTCGTGCTGGGGAGTGCGCCGCAGAGCTCGCGGTGCTGTTGAGGGCAATGGCCTCGCTTATTGCTCTTCCCATCACGTCGTCGACTCTTATACCCCCAGGTGGCTCGGGTATCCTTCCCACCACCCGCACCATGCCGTGGTTGGACGACGGAAGCCAGTATATCCTAGCAACGGCTAGATCCACGCTCACACCCATCTCTCCCCAGGAGGCCTGACATCTTCGAGACCGCCGCGATACATCCGCCCTTATCGGCCATTCTATACCCATGGCCCATCATACGGCCCGTTATAGGCTAGGGTAAAAAGGAAGTTATGCTGCGAGTCTAGCTTGATGTCAATCCCCATACGAGCGCTCAGCGCCTATCCTTCATGGCCGTTCCTGAAGCTCGATGAGGTTTGCGCTTGTTCACTACGATATCCAAAATCAGGCGAAACCCCTCTACGACAGGCAGTCGAGGGTTACAACACAGACGGCATATGGATGAGCCGCAATCGATGACACTAAAGACCAAATCGCCTTTTCCCATTTCGCCTTTATCCCTACCTACGTCAGACAGAATAAGACGGCAGAGTACATTAAGGAGAGTTCTAAAAGATCCTTATCTTCCCAACCCCTCCTCCCCATATTACATCTGCCCTCTCCACTTCCCATTCCGTACCCGGCCGGCACGGATTCGCGCAATGGTCATACATAACGTATCCCATCACAATGACTGGCTTCCCAGATCAACGGACCCCTCAGTCCGTGACCCGCCATCTGTCGAACCACTTCATGTACCGGTACTCCTTGTTCGGCCCCGTCATGCCCCAGCAGATCGGGATGAAGTAGATGTAAAGCCCGACAACGACGGTGTAGAACAGCCCGTAGGCAGCATACTGCACCACCTTGTTCCGGTTCCGGAGGAACCAGTCGACGAGGAACCCATACGTCAGGATCGCAAAGTACAGCGCGGGGTAGTAGTGGTGCACATAAGTGACACGCGCCATGATGACGAACGGTAGGTAGTGCAGCACCCATCCGATGATGGGGTACACACCTGCGTAGTGAATCTGGTCCACGTCGGCGTTGTTGAGCTCCCTGTATCCCCGCTGCCAGCGCACGAGGTACCAGCCCACGAGGAGGACGAAAACGCCGAGACTCGCCGTCGTGACCCAGTACGTGAAGGGGTTGCCGAGGAGGAAGTACTTGGTCACCTTGTCGTCCCAGCTGCACATACGGAGGCCGACGTGCAGGATGGGCCACTGCCACCACTTCGAGGCCAGGTCGTCCTGCTTGTCGGGGTCGGGTACGAGGGCATTGTTGGACGTCATCATGGCAACGTTGAGGTGGATGAAGTCGTGGAAGAAGGGCGACTTGTACTGGCCGGGGTCACCAGGAGGCACTGGCAATGTTAGTTTAGGCACCGTTTCTGAGGGGCTAACCCAGTCTTACGCTTGTCGTTTGTGTGGGCCTCCACGTTCCAGTGGGTGTAGGAGTCCCGCGGGTTGTTCTGCTTGGTGCAAGTGGTCTCGATCTGCTTGAAGCCCCACTGCGGCAGATTGACGTTGCCCGCACGGAGATAGCACCCCAGCACGGTGTGCTTCAGCCTAAAGGCCGTCGTCAAGGTCCGGATCCGGCTGCGGTCCTTGGAGGCGGCATCGCGGACGACCTCGATCTTCCAGTGGTCCTTGGCGTCACCAACCGTCGCGTTTCCGTAGCCCGAAACCTCGCGGTCCTTCTTCGTAAGGGGAGCGGCAATGTCGTGAGAGTGGAGGTTGCGGCCGGTCTGGACATGGAGCAAGCGAACAACGGAACCGTCGCCAACGAACCTGGGCTCCGCCTCGGGGTCGAGGTCGGCATCGGTGCGGTTGGGGTAGAAATACCACTCGTTGTTGGAGTCCTTGTGGTGGTAGCAGGTGACCTGCTGCTGTCCGGAGCCGTCGGGGTAGGTCTGGACGTGCGAGTGGAGCAGTCCACCGCCATATCCCATGTTCTTGATGGTGACCTTGGAACCGAGCGCGATCTCGAGCGGGCTGTCCTTTCCGACATCGGTACCCTTGAGGTTAGCCTGGAACAAGGAGCTCATCTGGGCGTCGCCAGGGCCGCTGCGGTTGAGGATCGCGAAGTGGAGGTAGAACGACATGATGTAGACAACCAGGGGCACGATGATCAGTCCCATGACGCGAGCGAAGACGTGGGCTCCAAGAGTAGGCTGGGCGGAGGTTGTTGTCAGCCCTTGTCCCAAAGTTTCGAGGTAAGGGAACCAGAGTGACTTACAATGGGCATCCGAGTGTTGCCAAACTTGTGCCAGAGGTCCTCAGCTGTGTACAACCCGACAAGGGCGGTGACGAACAGACCAACGAGCTTGACACTGCAAACGAAGCCAATACTCAGACCCGTCGCAAAGAGCCAGACGAACCATTCGACCTCGAAGCTGTTGTGGCGCTGGTTGTGGAACTTGGACCAACAGAAGACGGTCGCGACAGTACCGAAGAGCAGCATCGAGTCGAGGAGGATGAATCGGCTGATAGTCGTGTACGAATTCTCGCAGAGGACCATAAGAGTGACTAGCCAGACGGTCGGGCGCTTGAAGTTGAGCTCACGCGCGGTGAAATAGGCCAGGGGAATGCACATGATGCCGAACATGGCGTTGAAGGCGCGCATGAGGGTGTAGTTGATTTCCTCGGGGTACGTCTCGCCGGACTTGAATTCGAAGGTGCCGTTGTAGCCGGCCAGGACGCCAGAGAGACCGACTAGCATCTTGCCAAGGGGAGGGTGGACATCGCTGGCCAGGTGTCAGCACGGATATCTGCATATGGTATAGATGGCGAGGTTTTTTTCGGCGTTGAACGTACAAGTAGTAGTCGTGCTTGATATAGTGGCTGCCAAACTTTCCGAAGCTATAGGGGCATTGTTAGTTGCGCGTGTCGGGGGTCTGGCGAAACCGGCATGGGGTCACGAACTGAGCCTCGTCCCAAGTGACAATGTTGCTAAGCCCGATCTTCCATAGGCGGGTGAAGGCAGCGAGGAGGGTGAAGATGATGGGGGCAATGACGACCTCCCAGCTGTCGAGGACCTGCAGAATCGATGGCTGCTACAGCAGGCTGTCAGCGTATTTGCTCCGAGCTGTTCCTGTGGGAGAGGCAGCCATCCGCACCTTCTTAGCGAGCTTCTTGTCATCGATCTCGGGCGACGCGGGCACGGCAGAGTATTGCGCGCCGGGTACGTGCCGGTGCCTCAAGCCTTCAGTGAGGTCCGCGCCCGAGGCGACGGTGGCCCTATCCGCGGCCATCGTGAACGGTTGGTGTGGGCGATGGGCGCAATTGGTATGTCGCTCAGAGAGGAATGCAGTGTGTCGAGAAGATCGGCCGTGGAAATCGTGGGAACGCGACCGAGGAGCTCCCAAGGTAGAAAAAAAAGAGAAGAACAGGGGTTAGAAGAGAGAAGTGGCGACGTGGAGCTCGAGCTCGGAAATAATTCTAGGGACAGGACGAGTCGCAAATAGACTCAACGGATTAAAGGGGACACGCGTTAGGGGGCAACGCGGTGTCGATGAGAAGAAAGATGTGCTACGCTCTTTCACCAGCGGTGAAAGGAACAAGTAATACACGGCCGCCCTCGCCTCGAAGTAAGAAAAGGGCTTGGGAATGGAGTCGGGTTGGGGTGGAAAGGAGGGGATGAAAGGGGAGACGGGGACGTCGTCGAAGCTCAGCGGAATTTCAGGCGCTTCTAAGAATATCTGGCCTGGTCCTGGGTCCCGCCCATCAGAGGAGCGATTGTGGAGAAGTACGGGTACGGGGCGCGGCTGCAGGGTCTCCGTGCGCTTGGAAGTCGAGATACCCCTGCCTGGGAGTGCCCCGTTTTCTTCTTCCCCGACGCGTCAAGTCGCCCTTGCACCACCAACCACATCCCACCTCGATTGGGAAGGAATACGAGACGGCATCAGCTCATGTCGCGCAAGTTTCTTCGATGACCCTTGGTTCATTTGATGCCACAAAGGTCAGTCAAATTTCATATAGTCGATATGCAGTGTCTTGACAGCAAGAGCATGGATTGCGGCGAACTCGGCGTGGACGAGCGACAAGTCGGGGGCGGGCGTTTATCCCGTCACGGCTGCTTTTTCAAGTCCCGCTTTGGGGTAAGACCATTACTAGCGGCTTTTGCTAAGTAACAAGCGTTCCGCAATCATGGACTGCCCACTATCCACGGGCATAAGCAATGTTACGTGTCGAGGATTTCAATCCCGGATCGGACGCTGGATGGCCGAAGAAACGATCCAGAAGCCAGAACAGTGTCTCCATGTCATCATGCACCCTCCGCCAAATGATGTCTCGTGCGGCGCGAGCAAAGCTCATGGGCTCGGCGCCACCACAAGTCAATTGATCAGCGAGCTGTCGGTCCCACGGAGACGGGTCGCAAGATCAATGACAATTCCCGCTCCATATGCGCTGGGGTGCATTTGCCATCGGCTCTGTGTGAAGTGAAGGACGAGTTCCATCCCGTTCAAGGGGGCAGCGTTCGTTCTGATGTATCCCGTGACTGCGGATAAACAATCGATCTCGGTGCGAGTGCCCCGCGCCAGGGAGCGTGTACCCTCGTGTGTGCTTCTCAGCCAAGCGCAATCACATGCCGGCCGGTGCGGAGGCAAGCATGCTCGACGGAACACGGATTCCTCAGAGTCGGCAAGACAACAGCAATCTGTACCCCTCGTCACCCGGAACCACGGACATTGAGCGCCATACGCCGGTCATGGGACGCAGGGAGGCGCATTTCGCCGCATGTTGCCCGCCTTGTCACGGGGCCGACACCACCCGTCTCGTCCGTAACTTGGACGCTAGTCACCACGTCTTCTTATGTCATCCCGCGGCCGGAGTCCTCAACTCCTCGAGTTCCGAGACATCCACTCCTCGCCGCCGTCATCTTCGCTTCATCAAGTCAAGTCAGCGCACCCCCTTGCTTGGCGATGCTCGCAGCTGCGGTGTAGGCGCCGGCAACTCGTAAACGGAACAGATCCTCATGCCTCAATTTTCATGGTTTATCTTGGTATTTCCACCTACGTCAACACAGACCGCCTCAGGCGCACCGTCACAAGCGGCAGACCACCACTGACCTATAACCGGCCTGCTCCCCCCCTCCCCCACTCCAGATCAGACGTCCGGCCCCTCTGCAAACTAGCTACCCATTCTTTGACTCCCTTCTGTCTCTCTCTCGCGGTTTAGCACACTCCCTCCCCCCGTTGAACCTACCAATCCCCATGCGCCTGAGTCACTGCCCTCAGCCAGACGTTCTCGGGCGACGCGCAGCATGTCGTCCCTCGTGTCCGACTTCATCATCAATCCGGTGCTTCGACAGGCTCGGCGATTCTCCGAGATCTCGCGACCCGCCTCTTCCGAAGGTCTAGCGCAACACGTAAACCCGGCCACGAGCCAACAACCGGAAGACAGCCCCTGCAATGTAGACGCCGCCGTCATCGACCGTCCCGCCACGTCCTCGACCCAGTCGACGAGCGTAGAGACGCCCGTGGATGGTGGGGCGGACGGCTGGGCGTATGCCGTACCTCCCCCTCCCGCCGACCAGACCGCGGTGCCAACGGCCGTTGCGCCGGGAAAGTCGCTGCCCGAGGACGACGGGATGGGCGCCCTCCGACGCCATCTCGTCAGCATTCAGTCGAGGGAGATACCCTCGACCGAAAAGGCCAGGCTCATGCACGAGGCTCTTATGGAGCGCTATCGCCAGTCGCGAGACCGCAGCCTCTCGGGGGACCTCCCGCTCCCGCCCGTCCCCGCCGGCGAGGCCTGGGAGCAGTCCCTCGCCCTCGGCCCGCTCGACGCCCTCAAGTTCTGGCAGCACACGCTGGGCGATGTCACGGCGCCGGAAAAGTTTGTCCTGACGGCCGACGACGTAAAGCCCACCTACGCCATCATCGACGGCCAGCCGTCCCCTCACGTCCTGGGGTGCCAGCATTACCGCCGGAACGTGAAGCTACAGTGCTCGACCTGCAACAAGTGGTACACGTGCCGGTTCTGTCACGACGCGGCCGAGTCCCACGCCCTGGTGCGCAAAGAGACCAAGAATATGCTCTGCATGCTGTGTTCGTGCCCGCAGAGGGCGTCGGATGTGTGCGTCAACTGTGGCGAGAGCGCGGCGAGATACTATTGCGGGATATGCAAGCTCTGGGACGACCACCCGCTGAAGAACATCTATCACTGCAATGACTGCGGCATATGCAGACGGGGAATCGGTCTCGGGAAGGACTTCTTCCACTGCAAGGTATGCCCATAAAGGGAGACCCCGCCCTCGTGACCGAGCCCGCCGAATGTCTCGGCCGCCGGAGTGAGCTCCCTGACTAACACTCAGATCAGACCTGCTGCGCCTGCATCTCGATCTCTATAATAGGATCACACAAGTGCATCGAGCGTTCGACAGATTGCAACTGCCCCATCTGCGGCGACTACATGTTCACCTCGCCCAAGCCCCTCGTCTTCATGCCGTGCGGGCACAGCATCCACCGCAAATGCTACCAGGAGCACGAGAAGACGTCGTACAAGTGCCCCATCTGCAACAAGAGCTTCCGCAACATGGAGTCGCAGTTCCGGAACCTCGACGCCGCGATCCAGACCCAGCCCATGCCGCCCGAGTTTCGGGATACGAAGGCGACGGTGCTGTGCAACGACTGCTGCGCCAAGAGCACGACGGGGTATCACTGGCTCGGACTCAAGTGCGTCATCTGCAACTCGTACAATACCGTCGAGCTGCAGATCCATGGAGGCAATGTGCCGGCGCCGCCGGTGGATGGAGAGGGGCAGGGGCAGGACGGGTCGAGGGACGTGCCGGTGCAGGCGGGGCACGCGGAGTCGGTTTCGGAGGGGCATCCGGGAGCCGTGGCGGTACGCAGGAGGTACTCGTCTGCGGGCGAGGAGTCCAGGTATAGTATCGACCCGCGGCTCGCGAGGTCGCTTTCGCCTGGGACGAGCACTGAAAGCCTCTTCCGGCTTGTGCACCGGACGGCAGAGGATGACTCGGATGATGATTTCATGGGGCTTTGGTCGAGGGGCAGCGGGGACGAGGCGGTGTTTAGTGATGGCGATGGGGACAGTGACTCGCTTCCTATCCTGGACGAGGAGGAGGAGGAGGAAGAAGAGGAAGAAGAAGACTCGGATGATGAGATCCTTCTCATCGGGCATAGATAGTCGGGTACTGTAGGGACGGGGTGTGTTTCTGCTGTACTGGGCATTCTTGCGTGGGAGTTCCGGGGGAGACTGGGTAAAATGGCTGATGGGTTGGTGTTTGGTTCCTGGCGTTGGAGCGGCGCTTGGGATTGTGTCTTTCCTTCTGGGGGGGGGGGGCGGTGTTGGGGCACCGAACGAGTTTGCATGCATACGTGTCCATGGCCATGACTAGCCTTACTTTATAACTACTCTGCAATATGATAATGGCCTCACGGCGACGAAAGATGTTTTAACAGTGTGTAGAGTGTTGTATTGGTAGGGTATCATACGTCATCATGGGGCTCTCTCCTGTCGTCTGATCCTGACGCCATGGCAGTAGTTTCGCCATACAGCAAGCGCCGTTCATTCGGGCGCGGGCCTCCCTCCCGTTCTCTAGCAAGCAACCTACTGCACCCGCGGCTCATCGATCTGGTGCTCAACCTCCCGAGACACCTGCCTCAACTCCTTGATGATGGTCTGTCGCGATATCAGCAAACGCCCTCGAGCAGAACAGCAGCGCGTAAGCGCAGCCAGAAGGCCGAGGCGGCCGGGTCAAGGGGCGGAACGGAGGGTGGCCTCACGCATAGCGCCTCGGGGTTCACCCCGTTCTCAATCATCGAGATGCAAATCGACAGCGTCCGGCGGTCAATGTGGCAGTTCTACACCTGTCAGTTCGCAGTTCGTAGCCAAGAGCGGTACCGGATGTGGCGGTGTCGGGAGGGAATGACGCACGAGGATGGTGGCGATCTCGTGGAGGATGTCGACGGCTTGCTGCGCGGCCGCGCGCTTGTCGACGGGTTTTTCGCCGGCCATTGTCTACATGTGTTTCGGCTTGGTGCTGGGGGATGCGAGGTGTGGTGACGAGGTAGTGGGGATTGGCGAGTTTCGTGGTGGGGTTTGGGCGTTTCTGGGCGCGCTTACTGTAGGCTTTGCTTGGGCGCGTCACTAGCCTGAGTGGACGGGGTGATGCGCATGAGAAATCCACCCAAACGCGCACCCGGGCAGCTGGCGACCGTGGCCAATGTCGAATGTTCGTGTTTCAATGAACTGGCCTCATGACTCTCGATCGGCTTGCACCGCCTATTGGGCGCTAGAAAGTTATCTATGTAGCGATTCAAATACCCATCAGCGGTGACTACAGTAACGGAACCCAAAGACATTTACGCGTCCATCCGAACTCCAGACGAACATTCCCCAAAAGAAGTGTGGCCCTCCCATTAGAATAACGCCGTGGCTAGGCTTCGTCAAATCATAAGCATAACGCATCCCCGACCCTACATCCACTCACGCCTTCATCGCCTCAACAAACAACTCCCTCATGCCCTTCAGCAACACCGCCAGCTCCCTTGTCTCATTGACCCGATCCAGCACCCTCTCCACCTTCTCCCGCTCCAGCCTCGGCCTACAACTCCGAACATCATAATCCCTCGCCTCCGTCACAAGCTCGAACCACGCCTCCCTGTCCCAGTCCCTCTCATCCACGCACGTATACACAAACTTCAAGTGATCCGCCCGCCCCGCCCCCTCGATCCTCAGGCCCAGGTTGTTCACCCAAAAGTCCAGCTCGGGGACGTTGAAGCGCGCCTGCGCGTCCAGCTGTGCGGCATGCGCGCGCTGCGCTGCCAGCCGCGCGTCGATCTCGCGTTGGGTGGTCGCGATCTGGGCCTTGAGGGAGTCGCGCGTCTGCGTGTGCTTGTCGAGCTCGGAGGAGAGAGAGGCTATGGCGTCCTGTATCTCGCGCGCCTCGGCCGTTTCTTTCGCGACGGTTTGCTGGAAGGTAGTCGTTTTCATCTGGACTATCTCTATGTCCTTTTTCTTCATGCGCTGGTCCTCTGTTCCGCGTGTTAGCAACGGATTCTGGAAGCCCGCACGAGCACCTTGCGTGTGTGCGCTGCTGTATGGATGGGAAGGAGAGAGAGGGGGGCCTTACCCTTGAGTTCCGCCATGTTCAGCCGGAACTGGTTCCTCTCGTCAAGCACCCGCTTGCGCCCCTGCTCAATAAACGCATCGAACCGCGCCGAGAACTGGTTCATCCGGTCGCGCAGATCGTCGAAGCCCCAGTTGATGTGCGGGAGCGAGTCTGCGACGGATGGCGTCGGCGCGAATGACGGCCGCGAGGGCGTCGGCGCAAAGGACTGCCGGAATATGCTCGACGAGCGACCGGACTCGAACGCGGAAGTCATGGCCGCGACTGTTTTCGGGTATCTCGATTTGGTCGTTTGATGTGTTTCGCGTCTCGCGTCTGGCTGTTTGAAGGCGTGGAGGGCGACGTGGGCTGATCGCGGGGGTCGTGCAGGGTCTCGCCGCTCGTTGTTGACGATGCAGAATTGTGATTTATGTTTGGCTGGCCCGTTGCTGGGTGACGTACAGCGCCCACAGCAGCCCGATTACTCAGCACACATTGCAGACATTCGTCCAAAGCTTCACTTTGCGAGCAAGCATCCGAAGTTTAGGACGTTTTAACGCTTTTCCCGTCTCGGCGCTCGTTTTATTACCCATCTTGGTATTGCTACCACATCTCTTTTAGGCGACTTCTTAAGCAAGTCTGGTGCTACGAGGCTGCGTGGGATGGACGGCTAGAACTCGCGGGGCGGATCACACGCAAAGTAGACCAAGCACCCTTTACAGAATACGAAAGCTCTCCTCCAATCCAGCTGATGAGCTGAATAATCACCGGACGATTTCGTCGAGAACCTAACCCGAAATAAGAGCTTCACATACCATACTAACACGCCTGGGCCGGCAGGGTGTTAGTGAAACCATCTCTAAGCTTACATAATTCGGTTTTCTGAAATCTTAACCTCGCTCGACGAAGTCTCACTTGAGGAAGTTGCACCCCGGCGAACTTGAAATCGACAATGGCGGCATCAATATTCTTATTCAAATAATAATACCCGGCTGTAAGCCTGATTTTTCTTGCTTCCCGTCCCGCCAAAGGCGTGAACTGCTCCAAAGACGAAAACGGCAGCCCTTCAGTCATGGGCCGCAGCAGGAACGGCAGATTCTTACACCAACCACGCCGCGTTTTCGTGACGGCACCGGCGCCCGATGGCTGAAAAGCAACAGCAATGGCCAAGGCGCCGGCGCCCCTTGGCCGAGAAGCAGCTCATCCGGACCTGTGTTCCATATGGACATCTTGGCTCCCTTGTATACCTACCACATGAAGGGGACGAAGGCGGTATCGGACACTTTGAGACCAGCCGCAAATTCTTTGATCGTAGGTAGCTGCCGGCTTCTCAGTCTTTACGAAAAGGCTAACTTTTCTAGCTCCCTACTTTCGCGTCGTTCGCCCGTTTGAAGTGGTTAAACCAACGTCGAAGACAGCGACTGCGGAGGAGGAGGATTATGTGACGTACGAGACCAAGCGAGTCCAAGAGCGCTGGCTCAAGAATACGCTTCCGGAGGCCTTTCTCGGAAACACCGTCTTCTCCGACCTGCTCACCGAGGGGCAGGACCAGCAGGACCAGTTGGAGCCGCAAACACCCACAAAGCCGAAATCCAAGGCCCGCGCTGCCGCTGGCGAAATCACGGACTGGAGGGACCCATGGCGCATCACGGGCGCGGCAAGCCTGGCCATGGCGACCGGAGAAGGCGGCCAGATTCTCCGCCTTCTCAGACTCTATGAGTCGCCGTGGCTCTGGGATGGCCAGGAAGACGTCTCTCTCGGCACGTGGGACCTGAGGCCGGGTGACAGGGAGGAGGAGGCGTACTGGTGCCGAGACGCGGCTCCCATCACCCGCATCAAGTACTTTACCCACCTTGCCTTGGGAGTCCCGTTTCGGTGGCTCATCGTCCAGAAAGAGTCGTCAACAACTATCCTGAGCCCAGTGTACCATCCCGTTCCGGTGCCGTACTCAAACCCGGCGCTTGAAGACCGCTCAGCATCCCGAGTTGACCCGAATGAAGTCCTGTCCTTTACGCTTGAGCATACTGAGGGACGGTCCCACGTTGATGTGGACATCAATCCTGCGCGCCGGGATGCGCCGCTTCAGGTTGCCATCATTGACAATCATGGCGGGTGGAGTATATGGAACGTTTCCGGAGAGTTGTCGTCTGTCGCATCCTCTACTCTGAGGTCGACTCTGTACAAACGGGGAACTTTCTGGGAAGATATCCCCGATGAACAAAAGCATGGATTTGGTCTCCTGTGGTACCACCCGCCCGACGAGTTCGGCCACGAGCCACGTGTTGGCGAGAATCCTGAAAACGTTGCTGCGCTCCCAGGCGTCACCTCTGTGCTATCCGGCCGCTCCCACACTCTTGTGATGTGGAATCACAGCACGATCCAGGTCTTGGATGCCGACGGCGGGATCGTGTGTTCATACGTCGCAATTACTCAGCGCACAGAGAAGAAAGAGGCGATTGTACAGATACAGTCGAACCCGGCCGACCCTAGCCAAGCGCTCGTGCTCACCACGCACTCGGTGATTTGCCTTGACATCTGCCCGTTGGGAGAATACGAACGGGTTAGCCCAAACATTGTGCATGCATATCACCATGACCACCCACAGAATCCAACCCTCGAGTTCTCTGCTTCGACCAGCACGGTGGATGGTAACGCCGCGTTTGTACTGGTCTATACAAACGACAGCCCCCGCACGAGCGTTTTCTGGTTCTACGGTGCGACCAGCAACAGCATGGACCGATATTCTTACCAGCTGCAGTATCTCCGAAGGGACGCTCCTGAAAGCAACGATCCTCATTCGCTCTGCGTACTCCCCATGAAGCTCTCCACCTACAAGAGGAAAGCGTCCCAGGGCACCGGCTCCCTGTACCGCGGCCTCGACCTCGAGTTCCAGCAGGTCGTATCCGTCGGCGGGCGCCAGAGCCTGGGTTTCTGGCTCTGCGCGACCGCAAAGCGACACGTGGGTCAGATCCGGCCGCCGGAGCCGTGGAAGCCCTCGGAATGGGGTCAGGGTATCGAGCGCAGCCCGCAGGAGATGGAGCAGATTAGAAGGCGGATGACGTACGTGCGCCACATGATGGAGAAATTCATCGTGCCTGATGCACTGGAGGATTTCAATGCGCTTGTCTCGTCGCAGTGGGAGGAGGGGAAGGACGAGAATTCGTGGCTGGAGTTCGAGCCGCTGCCGTCGGTGAAGCGGGAAATTCTTATCAAGCGGAGGTTCTATCCACATGTGTTGCTTGAAGCTTACCAAGATACGTTCACAGAGGGGAGGATGCTTCGCAATGAGTCTCTGGAGACGGTGCGACAGATGTTGAGCGCGGGGCTTAGAGAGGAGGGGGTTCCCAGGCGATCATTGTAAGTTTTGCAATGGCTATCATCTGCATGCACGGGGTGGCTAACCAAATGTACAAGGCTCGAATGTGCGAGCACGGGTGGCAGTCGCAACGGGTTGAGTGGCGTTCCCAACATCTTCGATGGCGAGGAATGGGCACAGGAACTTACCGAAGCCGTGGACGAGGGTATGGGAACGCTTTCGCTGAAGTGCGTCGACACAGAGCAGCCTTGGGGCACCAACGACTTTGTGGAGAACCTACGGGCTATGAAGGAGAGGCTCACTGACTTATGGCCAATTCCACCGGAGGATACGCACCCCGAGGCCGTCGCCCAGCGGCGCGCAATATTGGAAGAGACGGCTCTACTGGCGGTCATGGCATACCACACAGTCGAAGTCAAAGATCCGTCCCTCGCCAGCCAGTCACTACCTCCGGTTTCTCAAGCGAGTACCCTACCCTTCTCATCCCAACTATCCGCAGACCCGGATTCATTACCCTTTTCCTCACAACCCTCATCATCACAACCCTCAAAATCCCAGAGCCAATCCTCCCAAAAGGCCGCCCGCCGCGCCACAGAAGCCGAAGCAAGCCGCGCCGCAGTCACCCGACTATCCAACCTCGCCACGAATTTCAACAGCAACGCAACTCTTGCGGGCCTGGCGCAGCATCCCGTTCTCGGGAAGTGGGATGAGGCGGGCACGGAGGACTATACGGCGTTTATAGAGCAGCCGGCAGCGGCGCAGCAGGATAAGTTGAGGAGGAGGAAGCAGCGGCAGGCGGAGAGACGGAGGGCGAAGGAGGAGGCGTTTAAGAGACTTACGGGCCGGGAGGCGGCGTCGTCGCCTCCGAGAAGCGGGAGTCAGGGGTTGGGGACAAGGGATAGGGCAGAGGCCGGTGCAGCTACTACTGCTGGTGGCCCGAGTCAGGGGACGTCGATACCGCTGAGAATTGGGGGTCGGGCGGGCGAGCTGATGAGTAGTCAGAGTCAGGTTACGATGTCGCAGCCTGTTGGGGGGGCGTTTGGTGGGAGACCCATGAAGAGGAAGAAGAAGAAGGGGGGAATCAAGTAGGTTGGCGAAGTTATGTTGTACAATGTTTCGCCATGTTGCTTGTATCTCGACTATGTGTGAGGCTAGACAAGCGATTTTGAAGTCGATCTGGGGAAAGATAGCCCTAGTGGCATCCAAATATCTAATATCACTATAATATCCAAGGTTGACTAGACGTACGGAATACTAATGAATTTGCGACGAGAAGTGGTGAAACTAGCAGGGCGATGCATGCAAGCGGTTTCTTAGTAACGACGGTTTGGATTTCGCCTCTCGTCGAGCTCTCATACGCCACGACGACTTCTCGCCCGATATTTCCACGACACACCCATCCCAACCAGCACCCATTCACTCGCTTGATCAAATTCACAGCAATACCATACAAAACGACCAGGGTTATCGCAAGAGGCCACCATGTCCCACCACTGCCACGACGAGCACCACGACCACGGGCACGGGCACGACGGTCACGACCACTCGGACGACATCACGCCCGCGGTGCAGCACTCGCTGTACCAGCACATCAACTTTGACGAGATCATCACGTTGAACGAGTCGCAGCACGGGATGGGGCGGGATGTTGTGAAGAAGACGTGGGCGGAGAGGGCCGGGGGCGTCGAGCTTGAGAGCGATGCGGACGAGCAGCTGCTCATGACGGTGCCGTACGTGCTATCCCCCTTTCCCCTACCACACTGTCTCCCAGGACGTCATGTCTCTCATCCTTGGACACGGACGCCACCTACGAGGGGTCCATGCTGTGTACGTTACTGACTGCCACCAGCTTCACTGGCCAAGTAAAGCTCCACTCCATCTCCCTCCTGACCTCCCCCTCCCCCTCCGCCCCCCGCACCCTCAAAGTCTTCACAAACCGCGACCTCGACTTCTCCACCGCCGAGGAGTCCGAGCCCACGCAGACGTTCGAGCTCTCGCAGACCTCGGAGGTCCAGGAGCTCCCCGTCAAGCGCGCAAAGTTCAGCTCCGTGCAGCGCCTCGTCCTCTTCTTCGAGGACAACTTCTCCGGCGGGGAGGAGGACGTGACGAGGATCGGGTACGTCGGGTTCAAGGGCGAGTGGATGGCGCTGGGGAGGGCGCCGAGGGAGATCATCTACGAGGCGGCGGCGAACCCGGGGGACCATGAGATCAAAGGGGTGGGGATCAATAGGGTTGGCGGCGGGATTGGTGGGGGGAGGGGAGGAGGGGGGGGAGGGTTCTAGAGGAACATCGGGTGTAGTTACGCTGGGTAAACGAAGAAACGACTTGACATCTGAACTCGGGATCTTGGGTCTTTGGGCGTGAAGGCATTCGGATACAGTTGCAATGGATGTACATCTATCTATGTTGACACTGTGTGACTGACCGCCGCGCCACAGCACAAGTGTGGCTAGTGACACGTGAAGTCGCGGACGGCAGCAAAAAATCTCGGCCTCGATTTTCCCAGCTCCGATCCTCCAGACGACACGACCGGAAGTCACTCCACCCGCACCCACGACCTCGTCGAAACCGTCCTCATCCCGCGAGATAACCCGACGACACACGACCGAAAAAAAAAAAAAAAAAAAACAACCTCCGGGGACATTGCAGCAATGGCACCCCGACTCCTCGTCGGGGCCCGCCTCCCCCTCGGCGCCATCCCGATCGCCCTCCCGGCGCGGCCCCTCCTCCCTCACATCCCCCAGCGCGGCGTAAAGTACGGCTGGTCCACGGCACCCCCTCGCAACAAGCACAACCGCTTCCGGCAGGTCACCTCTGGCCTCCCCCCCCTGACGACTGGCCCCGCGGCGGCGCTGGCGCGCAAGGAGGCCACGACGCCGCCCCGGACGGGCGTGTTGGCCATCAAGAAGGGCATGAGCGCCGTGTTCCGCGGCAAGAACCGGATCCCCTGCACGGTCCTCCAGATGGACAGGGTGCAGGTCCTCGCGGGGCGGACGCGCGAGAAGAACGGGTACTGGGCCGTGCAGATCGGCATGGGGAGCAAGAAGGCGGACAACGTGGACAACGCGCAGCTGGGGTACTACGAGGCCAAGGGCATCCCGCCCAAGCGGTACGTCGCCGAGTTCCGCGTCAAGAACGAGGAGGCCATCCTCCCCGTCGGCACGGAGCTCGCGCCCGACTGGTTCGTAAAGGGGCAGTACGTTGATGTGAGGGCCGACACGCACGGCAAGGGCTTCGCGGGTGTGATGAAGAGGTGGGGCTTCGGAGGTCAGCCTGCGTCTCACGGTGTCTCCAAGACGCATCGTTCGCTGGGATCCGCGGGTCCCTCTCAGGGCGGCGGTTCGCGTGTGTACCCCGGCAAGAAGATGGCGGGCCGGATGGGCGGACAGCAGGCGACGGTGCAGAACCTCAAGGTGCTGCAGGTCGACAACGAGCTGGGCATCGTGGTGGTGCACGGGGCTGTCCCGGGCCCCAAGGGGTGCGTTGTCAAGATCCAGGACGCGATCAAGAAGAGGGACCTGACGCCCGCGCGGAGGGAGGCCATCAACAACATGGTCAAGGAGAGGAATCCTGGGTTGGCGGAGAGGCTTGAGGAGGCGAGGTCCAGGCACCTGGAGCTCAAGGCGGAGCGGGAGAAGGTTGCGGTTGACAGGGCGGTCGCGAGGCAGGAGGCCGAGACTTAGGGGGTTTGTCTGATGGCGGGGTGTTTTCTTCAAGTCTATTGGCATTGTAACTTTACATATTGTACATCTAGAGTCGGGTGGAATACATCGGGGGTATTGTTCACGTCCAAGCGCTGTGCTACGTCTCCCTCCATGTCGTCTTGGTCCCATCTCGACCTCTCCCCCTCCTCCACCTACTTCTCCACCGCCTGTCCAACCATCCCAGTCTACTCATCATCCGGATGCGCCCCCGGAATTGCCTTGAACGGATCCTCGCCCTCCATCAGATCAATCTTCTCGCCCGTCCCCTCCATGACGATGCTCCACTCCTCCGTCTCAAATAGGCCCCTCGCCGACGGCCTAAAGCTCCTAAACGTCATGACGCCCCAGCCCTTGCTGCCCCTCACCGAGAAGCTGATGTCGATGACGCCCTGCAGCGGCTTCATGTCGCCCTTGATGTACGGCACCCTGCGGCGGAAGTAGATGTCGTCGCCGAGGAGCTCGCGCGCGCGCGGGGAGGTGCGGAGGGCGTAGAGGGTCGCGGATACGACGGAGGAGGACGACTTTTGGTGGTTGAAGATTGCGAAGGAGGAGATTGCGACGAGGACGGCGAAGATGGGGAGGGTGCGGGACCAGCGGAAAGAGGTCTCCTCGATGTCTGCGAGGGTGTTAGACGGCGTCACCAAGCGGGAGCGGGGGTTGGATTGGGGGACCTGGGGGGATCCGGCAACGTACTCGGCAGCTCGCGGTCGGCGCGCCGCTCCATGAGCCTCTCGCCCTGCTTCGGCGCCGGCGTCATCCACCGCCTTTGCGTCACGACCCTGCGCGCAGGGAGGCGGAGGGAGGCGAGGCTCCTATGTACGGCCCGGGAAAGCATGGCGGGCGTGTCGTGCGGTTTCGCGGGGTGGTCCGACTTTGCTCGCCGGAGGGCAAGTTCTTTGGGTGATGGGCTCCGTTCTGGGCCGACGGGAGGTTTGCGGGTCACGTGCGTGTGGTGGGCTGTTCTTCTACAAGGTGCTCAGCCACGGGGGGTTGCGCCACGCGCCCCACACGGGCCTGTCAGGAACATGTCGTCATGGCGGGACCTGTGCATGTGAAGCTCTTCGCTTTGAATTCCTGACCATCGACGCTTCAGACACACTTCTGGCGACGGTATCTGGTGAAACAAGACAGAATCTTCCGATTTCCACAGAACGCCAGCGTGCCACGCACCATGGAAAACTCCTCGATGGCGACGCGCCTCCGCCGGCCCTTTACCTACGACTCGGACAACTCCCTTCCCGAAGCTCTCGACGAACAAGGTACCAGGATGCTCCTCTTCCTTCTCCTCTCCCTCCCTTACCCCAGCCCCCGCCCACGTCCCTCGCACCCATGCCCCGAGAGCAGACGCTAACAACATCGCCAGAACAAGAAACCCTGATCGAGAGCCTTACAACCCAAAACACGACCCAAAACGCAACCTACACCAAGATCCTCGCCCTGCTCCCCCTCGTCGCCGCCCAGCCCCACATCTTCAACCTCTCCTCCTCGCCGCCCCTCCCGCGCCTCCTCTCGATATCGTGCCTCCTCGCTACGGCGTATCTGTCTCATATACTCCCGCCCGAGGCCACGGGGCTTTCTCTACTAGACGAGAGAAGTAGCGCGGCCGGTCGGGGAGGCGGCAACGGGAGGGCAAGTGGGCGTGGGAGCAGGGGGGGCCGCAGGGGAGGCGCGAGGGGCCCTTTCGAGGACCATACGTCGTCAAGCCCGGCGAAGAAGTACCTACCGTACCTGACCCTGACCCTCGCACTCTCCATCCTCGCCTTGAGCCTCATCCGCGGCGGCACATCCCTCGAAATCCTGCAAGGCTGCCTCCCGGCCCTCGTCTACGTTGTCGTCGTTGCCGCGAAGCTAGTCATGGCTGGTGTCGACCCCGGCGAGCTGCGGGTGTTGAAGTACGATTACAAGGGCGCTTGACGGACCCGTTGCACGCCGTCCGATGGCCACCGGGGAGGATAGAGGTGGAGCAGTCATACCAGAAAGGCTCACGCGGACATTGTAGGATCACAATGTCCTTTGCGTTTTGATACGAACGATACGAATATATGATATATACCCACCCCGTCTTTTTCTCTAGCGCCCAGCCTCGAACCCATATCCGTGAGAAACTAGATAACCTTCAATCGCATTACATCCCACCAGGCGAAAAGACAAGACGGCAAATCAAAGAGAAGAAAACAAAGAGCACATATATGGCGAAAGAGAGATGGTGAGAAGAAGGGAGGAGGTGGGAAAGGAGAGGTGGAGGTGGTGGAGAGCAGTGCCTAGATGTCTATCGACTCCGTAAACCGTAGCACCCCCTGGCTCTTCAGCACACCGTCCACTCCCTCCGGCAGCCGTGGGAACGGGTCTAGGAAGGGGCTCCGCGTCGCGGGCGCGGAGGACCCCGAAACGTCCGTCACGAGCGCGAGGCCCTGGCTCTTGATCGAGTCGATGAGGGCGGGGACCATGTCCTGTTTCGTGTCAGTCTGTCTCTCAAGGAAAAAGTGGCACGACGGGAAAAGGGGCGTACTCACCAGTAACCTCGACGAGCACATCAGCCCCATCAAATTATTACTCGTCGCGATCCTCACCGCCTCCTTGACGCTCATCTCCCCCCGCCCACTGCCCACAATAACATCCGGCGCGGCCATCACCTCCTCCCTCCCAAGCTCGTTACACAAGAACACGGGGAAGTTTGGCTGCTTCCAGTTCAGCGCCGTGCACAAGCTCGCATTGTACGAGCTGAAGACGATCGACCGCACGATATCCGGACTCTGCGCCCTCTGCGCGCGAGCGTGGTCGAAGACGAGGGAGAGGACAGAGTCCGCAAAGAGGTTGAGGTCCCGAGCTGGCCCGAGGTTCCAGCGGGTTTCGTCCTCCGCGAGGGGGTACAGCGCGTGGATGTTGACGTGCATGCCGTGCGGGATGAGCGGGAGGGCCTCAGCGAGGGACACGCCCGCCGTGGCGAGGATCCGATGCACCTCTGCAATCTCATCCAGCTGCCGGTTTGGAAGGCCGGCCACGAGTCCCCGCGCCGGACTCCCCCTCGTAATGGTATCGAACTGGTCCGCCGTGAGCCTGCAGATGGGAATATCCAGCGCCCCGCACGGAATCGTCCACGTCGGCCACAGCACCGGCGTCCCGCAGCTCGTGTACTGCACGTACAGTCGCACGTAATCGCCAGTCAGGCTCGACCCTGTGACGAACGTGCTCGTGTGCTCCTCGAACTGGCTCGTCGCCTTCCAGTACGTCTCAAAGTCCGTGATCTCGAGCGGCTGGCCCTGGAACGGCTTGATGACCTGCGTGCTGAAGCTGATCTGCCCAATGGCCCTCAGCCGCGGGTCGAACAGCGGGAGAGAGCACCGGCTCGCCGTCGAGGTGCCCCCGCGGAACGTGCTGGACAGCGCGACCGTCTTGCCGATAACCTTTGCGCCGTACGTCGGGAACACGTCAAAGTCGAGCGTAAAGGTGTCGAGGTTGTCCACCTGGAACGACACAAGCCGTGTGTCCTCCTGGAACGGCAGCATGATGTTCTTAGGTATCAGGTCCGACACCTTGGACGAGATGGTCAGGCGCGCGGCGGGATACTTGCCGTCGTGGAAGAACACCATGGCCGGCTCGTCCGTCTCGTCAAAGTTGAGCTGCACCACCGTCTTGGTGTCGAGGAAGTTGTGGCCATACCGCCTTAGCGGGATTATAGGCGGCGGGAGATCCAGCGGCGGGATGGCGTCCGGGTCCAGAGACATGGGCATCGGTGCGCTGCCGCTGCCCGTGAGCCCGAACTGCGTGCTGGGCTGCCGCATCAGCGGGCTCGTTCTCGACCGCTGGTTGTACGGCGATAGGAGCTTCATGCACGCCAGGTGGCCCTCCCAGGCGGCGTAGTAAACCGCAGAGAGGCCCTTTTCGTCAGGAATGCTGGCGTCGACGCCCGCCTGTAAAAGCGCCTCCAGGCACGGAACGTTGCCCTCGCTGGCCGCATGAACCAGCGGCGTCCAGCTGTACAGCTTGTCGATCTGGTCGAGGTTCGCGCCGTACTCCCTGAGCAGTAGGAGCAGGTTCGGGTTCCTCACTGACCGCGCGACGAGGTGCTGCGGGTACAGGCCCTCGGCATCCACCGCGATCTTGGCACCGTGCCTCAGAAGCAGCTCGACCACACGCTGGGAACCGCGTTCGCAGGCGAGATTCAGGGGTACGTGGTCCGTGTCGGACTTGGCGTCGAGGCTGGCGGATTTCGAAATGAGCCGCTCGACACACTCGAAGCGGTCGTGGATGATGGCGTGGAGTAGTGGGGTATAGTTGTCATGGTCCCTTAGATCAAGTGTTGACCCGGGTGCTTCAGGCGGAGTCAGCGAATCTCTGAACCCAGTCGATGAGTGTGACGAGAACTTACATTCTAATAGGACATCGAGCATGTCCAACCAACCATGCATACTCGCGTAGTGAAGAGGTACCCTGCCGTACACGTCCGTCCGGTCCGCCGCGACGCCTTTCGACAGGCCGTACATCAACACGAACGGCTTCCCGTAAATCGCAGCCTGGTGGAGACAGTTCCGCTCGTTGATGTCGTCCTCGGACTGTATATCGACGAACCCAGACTCCAACAGCAGCTTTAACGCCTCCTCGGGGGCTTCGTAGATGGCGGCCAGGAACGTCCTAGTCACCCGCTCACCCAGCGAAACGCCGTCGCTCCCCATCTCATCATTCGTCTCCTTCATGCGCGCCAACAAGTCCTTTAACGACTCAACATTCCCAGTCACCGTTGTGTCAAGGAGAATGAGGTCGACGTCGCCATCATCGGTGCCGGGTATATGCTGACTCGTAACGACATGCTCTTTCTGCGACTCGAACCCAACATGATCACCCTCGGCCCACGCGCCGAGCTCCTGGAGACTCGTAGTCGCCTGGTCGGACAACTCGCTGATGACGATGGGGTTGAAGAAGGGCTGGACTTCGACGGCCCGTGATAGGTAAAGCTCCTTAGTCTTGGACTTGGACGTCTTGTCCCACTTCTTCAGAATCTTGGAGAAGGCGGTGCCGTTGACCTCGACGAACTGTTGGAGCTTGTTCAGGTCCGCCGCAAACTGCTGGAAGCCCTCCTCGAGGGCAGCGAACTTGGTGGACCTTCGAGGGTGGCCTATAGGCCGAGACTGTAACGCCTTCTTCTTGTCCAGGAGGGTCTTGAGCCTTATTTTGAGCTACGTTGGTGATGTCAGCTACGGGCACTTGCAGGGCTGGACGAGACATGATGACATACCTCTGCTTCCTTCTGCAAGTAGAATGCATTCACCTTCTCCAGTTCGCGTTCCTGTTCGGAAGTAAGCAAGCCGGACGGCGCAGTGCCCATGTTGGCAGCTTGTCACGTTTGGGTCATACCAGTTGGAAGAAGAAGGTGGCCTTGTTCGCCTGCAGCGCCGCCTGGGAGTCCAGGGGCGTCGACTGGCGTTGGGAGTCATTGATGGAGGCCAAGGTGGGTGTCGCCGAGAGTTTCTTGATGAGCTGCCGGTGAGGTGACGTCGTTAGCGATCCACAAGCACCATGGTATCCTCGCCAAGGAATCCAGTGAGCTCGGTCACGTAGGTATAACGGGCGCGCTTATTTGGGGAGAAAGCTGCATGATGCCCCCGACCCTTGCTTTTTCAGGGCGGAAAGGTACAGGAGGCGCAGGTCTGAGCTGCAGGGCATGGGCATGGGCATTATAGCCTGGCGTGCAGGAACAAGGATCAAGAGTTCGACAAGCAAAGGCAAACGAGCAGCACGGGGGTTAACAAGACAACGGTGCCTACCTTCTTCAGAGCCTTATAGTTGACGAAACTCGCCGAGTACTCGGGCACCTCGAGCTGGCGCTTCTGTATGTGCTTACCGAACTTCCTATACAGGCGTCAGCGGAGTCTCTTAAACCCGGACTTGGCATGGTGACACTACATTCTGGAGAGCCGGTAGCCACAGGGGCCCACAAGTTAAGTTTCTGAGGAGGATAGTCGGGCTCGGTGCCCTAGCCGTAAGAAGCAGGGACAAGCTTCCGGGATGCGGGAGCGGGAGGAAGGGGTGGAAGTAGCCGTCAGGGCGGCAGGCGGCCGGCTAACGGTGGGACCGGGTATGGTAGCGGATGTTCAGACTCGATGCCCGGTTGGGGGATGACGTCTGAGGGTGGGGATGAAGGATGGGCCTGTGTCAGTGCTTGTTTCTTGTGACGGTCCCACGCGGTTCGAGGGCACGTGGGTAGGTTTGGCCTGCTCGTAGCGCTGCAAGTCCTGACAAGGGCCGTAAGGAGACACACAGTCCTGGCCTTGAAGGCGGGCTGTGGTGCAACACGGAGTCGTCAAGGAGAGGGAGGTGATAAGTCCGTGTCAGGGTGAGTGCCGGCAGAGTGACTTGTGATGAAAGATGACAGACCGTGCAGGGCGGGAAACGAAAAATAGCACGGGTGAGGTAAAAAGGCGGGTGGAGGGTGTCCGGCGACTCAAGCACCTCCGGGATGTGGCTTGGAAGAGGGTAAAGGGCCCGAGTGATGACGGCGCGGGGGCTCGAGAATCACTATGTACGCCCGAGAGTGGGGAGGGGGGCGTTCTCGGCCGAATCCTCGATCTGGATACCGTTGTGCAGACAAGCAGGTACAGGGGTACTGAGTACAGGGTATCTCCGGGCCTGTGCAGGGAGGGGGCCGGGGGGGGGGGGGGGGGGGGGTTGGGGGGGGGGTGGGCGAAGGTGAGACTCCCCTGGAGTGAGTCGAGGCCAAGCGGTCGGATGCTCGTCAACGCAGGGTTCAACGGCGCACGCCTTGGCCAAGAGCGGATGGGCGGATGTTAAGGCCGGAAGAGGTCACGAACCGCCATCGTGAAGCTTTGGTTGGGTGTGAGGAAGCTAGAGCGGTCGGTTCAGTGAGTGGTTCTAAGTGGGCTCCTCGCGGTGATGCCTGTGCTCATCGTGAGGAGACGGGGGATGAGGGAGAACGAGCCAGCGCGGGTGAAGGGAGGGCAGGTGGGTACCTACCAGTTACCGGTCGGTGTGCCGCCGCCGATCTTTTAAGTCCGAAGAGTGAGCTGCACTGGGGGAAGTTCCAAGCTGCGCGAGCCGCGGTATAAGATGTGGCTAGACCCCAGCCGCGAGCCTCTGGTCCGAGTCAGACACCCCGTCCTTCTGATCGCAAAGTCGGCACTAGGAGATGCAGCGCTCGGTACCGCGTAGAGCCCAATTGGAAGCAGAGGGAAAAGTTTGGATGGAAATCGTCCGTCCTTCGGTCTGCCGATTCGGCAGCTCGGTCAGTACGCGCAAGGAGACACCGGATGAAACCGTCCTGGTGCTGGTCCCCTCTTTTTCTTCCTCCTTCGTTGGAGCCGCGGAACGTCTCACGAGGATAGGATGAGCAGAGAGTGGTAGACGCGGAGGCGGGTGAGGTGGTCGCCGAGACGTGAGGCAGGAAAAAAGAGTTTGTTATCACGATGTCGAGACGGGGGACGGCCTTGACCGCGCCAGCTTTAGTGAGCAAGCGGGAGCTGCTCCGGGAGGGCAGGTGGGGGGTGTGGAGTGGGTTTCCTCGACGCTGGTTGCTGGAGCCGGATGGTTGAGGGGGGGGGGGGGGGGGGGAAACGGAGCGTTGCACTGCCACTGGGGTTTCTGCTAGGGTGCTCGGGGAGGCGCTAGGCGGAAAGGCAATAATTGCCCAGCGATTGTTAGGCGCGGCAGGGCCTGCACAGATGCACCCCACTGTCGATGTCTGCCACATGCTGACCCTGTGGGGCGCCGGGAGGGTGCCAGCTGTGGACGGACGGAGGTCTGTCAATGTCTCGGAGCATATCTTGCTAGTGCTCTGGATCATTACCAAGGGCAATGGCAGCACATGGTGTTCCTCGAGCTTGTCATACCTCGAGCGCCCCCGCGAAGCTGCCCGGATCTTCGTCCAACATGCCCGCCCGCTTAAGATCAGCGCAGCCTCCACTAACCGGCATCTCCACCACGACCCTGTCGTGCTACCACTACAGCTACACTCCCCCCACCAACCCCTCTATCGCCCAAATACACTCCCCTGCGCCAGCCAAACCCGCTTCATCCGCCCCATCCCCAAACCAGTAGCCAGGCCGCGACGAAAAAAGGCCAAAGGCCCAGAAGCCCCCCTCCGCCCAATCGCGTCCCCCGCTCGCACCCCGTGCTCCATCGACACGACGAGGCTGAAGAACCCCAGCGCGGGGTCGTGGACGTCATTATCGTGGGTCGCGCCGGACTTTTTTACGAGTTATCATGAGATGGAACCAATCATGTTTTCTTCTTCCCCGAGGATACCTCATGTTGCGCGGGACTTTTTTTTTATCGCTGGGGTCTTCTTCCGCCAATATCGACACGCCAGTACATCGCGCGGATACCGGAACACAACATCACCTTCGTGGGGGCCCCTGTTATTACCCACCCCGCCGCGGAAGCCTAGCCGATGGGTCTTGTGCGTGTCAGTGGTGAGAACACGTTTTCTCTTCCCGCCTTTAGCGAGGTTCTTAGCTTCAGCCCTAGTTCACGGAAACGGATCGAAACTACCATGCCGTGGAGAGGCCAAGAGCGCGCTTGCAAAGGTGGATGCTCTCGTGCCGTGATGCAGGGCCACATGCGCTCGCACGTGCCCTTTGGTCTTAGCGGCCTTTCCGAGTTCGCCCGTACCATGCGAAATCACCCCGCCATCCTCAGCGTGCCAGGTAAGTGTCAGATTCAGCATAAGACTTATTCGTGATATGCTACTACCGTAAAGACCCTAGATATAGAGAGAAAAGAAAAGGACAAGCTTTCCCCATTAAGACAAATTCATCCGTCAATTTCAAGTCTCCACCCAACCAATATCACCATTTCCCTTCCTCCTCTACATTTCCCTTCCTCCTCTAGCTCTTCGACCCCGCCTCCCCCTGTTTCCCCTCAACGAGGCTGTCGGACATCGCCTCCGCTGCCGCCTTCCTCATCCTCTCCGCATCCTCACCCCCCTCCTCACCCTTCCCCTGCCCCGCCGTCTTATCCTTCACGTCCCTCTCGTCCTCACTATCCCCAAGACTAAACGGGTCGTTGTCCGCAATGGGGTTGGGGTCCACCGACGATAGCGGCTGCCACTTGCTCTGCTTGTTCCCAGGCGGAGTCGCGGACCGCTGCGCTCCGGGCTTGGGCGACGAGTTGTACGCGTCAATGTCCTCCGTCGACTCCCTGAAGGCGACGCGCCGCCCGTCGTTGGGGCGCGGCGACTTGGAGGGCGGAGGCGGGCGGAAGACGTCCGAGTTCGCAGGGGGTCGGTTGTCGCGGATCGGAGCTGTGTCAAATCCTGTTAGTCTCAAGGTCGTAAAGGAATATGAACCGCGCGGGCGCGAGTAAAAGGGAAGAGCTGGAAAAGGGAAGGGGACAACGTACTGCCATCCGGCGCGAGCTTCATACCCGCGAAGTCATCCGTGATAACCTGCGGATCCGCATCATACCGCTCATAATCCCCGCTCCTCCGACTCGACGGCTCCCCAGGCCTCCTCCCGTACGCCAAATCCTGCTGCTGTGCCTCCTCATCCTCCTCCAGCGCCTCATCAATTCTCTTCTTGAAGTTCGTGATCCAAGAATTAACCTTAGTCTGCGTCTCGTGGAACCCCTTGCGCAGGTTATCCCGGATAACGGGCAGGTCGTCGTCGAGGAAGCTGTGCTCCCGGCCGTAGAGCTCGTTGGGCTTCAGATTCGTCTCGCCCGGCCCAGGGTCTCGCGTCCGCGCGTAGGGCCGCGCCTGCCGCGGGCCGCCGAAGGAGCCGGACCGCTCGTAGTGCTCCGCTAGCTGGCGCGCGTACCGCTCGTCCGACTCGAGCTGCGAGAGGCCGCTCGCGCCGGGGGCGGGCCTGGGAGGCTGCGGCGGGGGCACTTCTGTCTCTTCGTTTTCCTTGGCGGCTTCAGGGTCCGTCATCTCTGTGATCCCTTCGTTAGTCCCGAATTCTATCACAACGTAGAAAGGGGCAAGGTGGAAGCAGAGCGTCTCTTGCTCGGGGGGGCTACTAACCCAGGAGTGCATGGAACGCAGGCTCAACCTTCCCTCCGCTGGCCCTCAGAACAGCCTTGATGACGCTAACGTCGACGCTCGGGAACGCCTCCTTGAGCATCATCTCGTTCTTCTGCGCCTCGGTCATGGGCCGAGGCGGCTTTGGTGGCGGAACCTCCTGCGCATCGGGATTCGTCGAAGACGGTGCACCGGCGCTAGTGGGAGCCTCGCCGCCGTTGTCCTTGCTGTCCTTGGGGGCTCCGCCAACGGCACCCTGGTACTGGGGGGGCTCGTTGATGATGCCCGACTCCTGCCCCTCGTCGTCGTCCATGTCGAGCGGTCGAACCGTAGTAGGCGACTCCGGCATCGTTTCGTGAGCTAGCTTATCCTGCTCCGAGAAAGCAAAGAGTTAGTGACGGAAGGGAAAAGGGAAAGTAGAGGCGTGCAGATGCGGGACGAGATGAGGTTGCGATGGCGCATTAAGCCCCGACCACCAATGAGCCGAAAGCTTCGCTACTTACAGTTTCAGGGTGCGCTGACATTCTCTGACCCCCATCCAATGCTACAAAGGCGAGTTCGAGTTGCGGTGTCTTGGTTTCGAGTGGTTGGCGGCTCCGTATGTCTTGTCGGGTGAGCTTTGTGCGAGCTTGGGGAGACGCTTCCTCCTTTATCCACCTCCTTCCATCTTGGGCTCATTTGGTAGGCTGCCGCAATGGGGAGGGAGGGGCGAACTGTCAACGCAAGTCGATGACGCACCCCTGCACTTATCCACCAATAATATTACAGACACAGCTGGTGCAGTATGCTGCCAGCTGTCGCTCCGCCCCCAGATTCATCATGGAATCACATGGCAAATGCGTTTCAACTCATTCATACGCGTCACCAGGGGCATCGCGTTCGTCGGAAGAGGCTCAGACCAGTCCTGAAAGTTTAGCAGTAGTCATGGACTGCATTAACCATGTATCTCCACCAGTTGGGTATTGGCCTATCTATAGCTCCGTTGCTCTAACGATAACTGAGTATCCCCACTATGCAATGTAAGACGTCAATGCGAATGCAATCCCTGATTGCCATTTCGTAACAGATTCAAAACCGCCCAAAGAGGGTATCATATAAAACAGATGCAACTCCAACATCCTTGCCAATGCGTTCCTCCTCTGAGACACCTAGCAAATGTACAGCTTATTCGAAAGTGTGAGGGAATTGTCCGCGATATGTACTAGTCGAACACCACGACATCTCGCGGTGGTAGCGGCCGTGGCCGGCCAGCATGTGGAAGAACACGTGGGCGGGGCTGTTGAGGTCGAGGCGCCACGCTGATCGGTTCTTCAAAGTAAGGTTGTGTGGTGGGAACGCCCCGTTCAAGCCGTGCGACAGTTGGTTGGCGGTTCACCTGGTAAGACCTGGATGCACATGTGAGAAGCGATAGCTGAGGCAGGGGACCAAGACAACTTACGGCTCTAGCGTGCGCCCACGGGCAGGGTCCTCGGCTCTCGGAGCGGGTGGCTCCTCCCATCCCCGAGATGGCATGCTGTTTCCAGGCGTTGCATGACGGCTTCCTGGCGCTCTTGTACGGGTCCGCACTTCCATAGTCCTCGGCTCCACGGTCCTCACAAAGATGGGTTGTGCGGCGGGTCTTGGGAACTGATTAGTCTCGTAGCGGACATTCGGGTACTCCCCGCTCGCGGAACGAGTAGGCTGAGGATTTTGGCCGTGATAACCAGGACGGTGCGTGGGGACCAGTGCATCCCAATATTGTCCGGGTGGCTCAGGGAGGGGTTCGCCATGCTGGTAAGTCCTATAAGGTGGATCCTGGGCTCTCATCTCACTACCATTAGGGATAGAACCATGAGGCTGGCGTACAACTATCGGCTGCTGTCGAATCTCAAGTGGTTCAGGATGTCTCTCATAAGGCACCTGGCGAGGTATGGGATCTCGCGAGACCCGAGCAGAATCCATGGCTGCGTACGAAAAGGGCTGACGGGGTTGTGTCTCAAGCTGAGTATGACCGTGATGTGGCTGTGGTAGTTGTGGTGTGTATGGATCTGAAGGCGGAACTGGAACCGCCGTGCCAATGCGATCGCTGACAACGCGGCGCCGCTTAATGTGTCCACCTTGGACGACTTCAGCGGGATAGGCGGAGTGGTAAGTCTGGGGAGCGGGGTACCGAGCAGACTGGCCTGGACTCTCATCACGGGCACGTTTCCGGAACGGTACAGGACGGACAAACTGCGGCGCCATAGCCGCGGAGGGCGGCGCCTCGATGGACGGAACAAGCAAGTCCTGGTACTGGGCCGCATGGCTCTTCTCCGCCGGGAGGGACGGATTCGCCCCGCTGCGGGTCAATATCGTCGTACGGTCTTCACCCACCCGAGGCTGCACAGGAGGCGGCGCGGTCTGAGAATCGACGGGCACGTTAGACGAGCGGGGGGAATATTGTCCATCAACCCAGGCTGGTGGCCTCGGGTTAGCAGTCTCAGGCCGTCTCGCGGGTCCGAGATAGATCACATCGCTGTTAGAATGAGCATGGCGCGAATGGTAAGGGGGCTGTGCCGGTACGCCGTAGTCCGGTCGTGGAGGTGGAGGTTCATAGCTCGGTGACCTTTGCGTTGCAAGATCACCAGACGGCCGTGCCTTTCCGGCAGCTTGATCGTGGCGCTGCCGGTCCACGGCCTCCTCCCAGGCAGCCTGGTATCGTTTAAACCCACGTGTGGCCTTCTTAGCCTCCCTACGTTCACGCCGAAGGGCTCTAGCGGTGCGCTTAGCTTTGCCCGGGGTTGCCGGGGTCTTCCGAGGAACGGATCTGGGGGCAACAGTGGGGCCATTGCGGGCCGGGTCCGTACGGTTAGAGTTCACCGAAGGGGCCGCGGCAGGGATAGTAGGATCCTCTTGTCCAGCGGCGACTGCGCGGGGGGAGACGATGGCCACCTCGTCGGAGTCATCATCCGACTCCCCGTCGTCTTCAGAATCAGAGATAACAACCACTTCTCTCAAGATGGAATCAAGCGTGTCACGGCCGTTCTCCTCATCACCTCGCCACTTGACGATCATGTCGAGGCAAACTTCCTCGACGGTTTTCCTGGCATGCTGCCAGGTAGTCTCTTTCAAGAGAGCGTCATAACGTGTATGTCGATGTCGGATATGCGCCAATACGGCAAGTTGCACTCGTCGCGAGAGTGAGATGTCCTTACTTAGGCCGACAACGGGGTCACCGTGGAATGTTGCTCCCTAGAGGGGGTGTTAGATGACAGGATGTGGTATAAAAGGGGGCAGTAAACAAGCCTTTCTGAAGGCGTGGTCGATTATCTCTTGACGATCCGTGTTGGGTATCCGCGGAAACAGCTCACGGATGGCCGCATCGGCCTGCGCATTTATTTCGTGCTGTGTCTCTGGTATCGGTTCCGGGGCGTCGTCCACAGGGCTGATAAGACCATGGCGATACCCGAGGGCGGCGTATGCTTCCTCGACGATGGCTTCCCGGATATGGTGCCCGACACGGGACGTGTGCAAGGAGAGTTCATTCGTGTTATCACGAGAAGTCTGATGCTTGATGGGTTAGACACAGGGATGGCAAAGGGGAGTGGGGCGATGGTGTCTCGTCTCCGGAAGTCAAACTGACCGAGACCATGAAGATCATGGCGTCCTTCTCTCGCGATATCTCTTTACATAGGGTAGTCAGTTCGGGGTTACCGATGGGTACAAATGTAAAGCCTGGAGGGGGCTCTTTGTCGACGGTTATCTGCGAAGTCAGTGTTAGATACGGGGTCTGTCGCCCGGTGAGTCTCTCATTCGGCGAGTTCGGATCTACCTGATAGTCGAGCTGCTTCTTCTTGTTCGTGTTCTCGACGAACTCAAAGTATGCCTGGTGTTTAAGTTTGGGCTGCGGCGGGGGGTTCTTTGCGACGAGCCCGGCCGGCGGCTGTATGGTCCTGTCAAAGACGGGCTTCGGCGCCTTCCTGGGCCTGTCGCGACCATCGCCGGCCGCGGCTCTCTTCCGCGTCTTCTCCATTTCTTTCTCCTCTTTTGCGACTGTTCCCGGTACTCTGACGATTCTATCGAACCATGGCAATAACACACCACGAAATACAACGGAAGAGGTATGGGGGGTAAGGGCAGGCAAGGTTTGCCGTGACCGAGTGCGGTATCGTGGGACTGACTGGCGAGCCAGCAAGGTGCCAGTAATCCTCGGACGTACGCCACAGGTCGCTTGCACTAGGAGAGACGCTTGCTAACTTGAAATCAACCCAAGAGCTCAGCGTTCCAAGCACCCGATAACGTCGTACGGAAAAACGCCGCTGCAGAAGCACTGCCTACGAGGCTGGTGCCTGGTGGTTCCTCGTCCCGAGAAAGTAAAGATGCGCACCGGATAAGGCCTAGTCTCGGGCTCGTCGATTCCAACAAAGGGGATATCGAGTTCGGGCCGTTTACCAGAAACAATACCACGCGAAGCAGTGCGGAAGCGCTGGTGCGAATCACTCCTTCTGGAATAATTCCTTGCGCGAAAATACGAGTTATGAAGACCTGGAAGATGGAAGATGGAAGAGAGTCCAGGGCGGCGGGTAATCCTGCCTTGGGCAGTTTTAGTTGGGCGTCGGTGGATAAATCTCGGGTGGGGTACCAAGTCACGTGCAGTAGTGCGAAGCTAATGCAGCACATGCGAAGCCCATGATATGCGTCGACATATCGAGGCAGCAGAAAGCCAGATGTGGCATTAAACCCATGTTCCATGAAGTTCAGGTGAGATCCCTACACTTGATACGCTTGGAATGACCACGCTGAAGTCCTCGGACAATTAAAGCAAAGCAAGGACGCCCGGTTCCAAATTTGCCCTTTCCGCTGTCATCAATGTCCGTGAAGTTGTTCCCTTGTACCCCTCAACCCCTATCCGAAAACCTGCCAAACGCCGACCATTTCCGTGTATGAATGCAAGTAAAGATTGAGAAGTGAAGAAAGACCCGGATCAGGATGACGTTGTGATATGAAAGGGAAAACAGATATGAAAGAAAAAAATAGAAAAAGTCAGGATATCAAGTAACGGTAGCCTCGTCAATAGACCGGATGGAGTTCTTAATGAACTCGTACGACGAGAAAAAAATGGCGTTCACGGCGCATGAGCGGCCCATGGAGACCCCAAGACCGCGATACATGTGCCGCTTAAAGAACTCGATCTTGGGTCGCGGCTCAACTTTTTGGCCTCGGGAGTACATGAGAGAGTTCTTCTGGTAGATGCTTTTGGCGGAGTCGATCGGGTCTACAAGCCATCGTTAGTCGACAACGGACATACACCGGGGCGAAGAGAGGCGACTCGCTGACACTTACAGATGGCGGCCCAGGAGATTATGCCGCAGAGACCACCGGACATCAGCACGGCGAGCTTCTTAGCGATAGGATGGTCGCCCCCAAACGTTGTGACGAGCTGCTTGCTACTTTCGTACACCACAAAGTATATCGCCGTGCCCAGTGTGTCTCGGACTGGATTTCGTCAGCAAACAGAGAAGCAAGGGACGCAGGCGCGGCTTCTACTGGTGTACTCACGAAGATGAAGATTGAATCCAGTGTACAGCCCAAACACCCCCCTATGCTGCACAATCGTAGCCATGGTCTTAAGTGTCCCCTTGTTCTGATAACTGGCCGCGACCGCCTGTCGCCGCGCGTCGATAGACTTTTTCTGGCCCGCCAGCAGGACCGAGACCTGGGCGCTCAGCTTCGTCAGCTCAAAGGGGCAGGCGAGGACCGTGATAAGAGAGCCCGCCGTCGCCCCCGCGGCTGCGAAACACGCGCACGAGTAGAAATTGGGGTAGTTTCCCTTTGTACTCGTGTGGGTGATGACGTCGACGCCGAGACTCCGGTTGATCCACTGCGCGTATTCGATCTTGGAGCGGCGGTAAAGGGAGAAAGATACGGTCCGGACAAGAGTTACGCTAGCCATCGGCGCAGCGACGCCTAGATGAGATGGGGGAAAACGTCGCGGTCAGCTATTATGTCCCGGGCCAACAGCCCTAGAGCAGACGCGGGGAAGGACTCGCGAATTCGGGAACTCACCTCGAAAGAAACCCTTCAGGCTCTCGGTCCGGTAGGTGTGCCGTATACAATCCAGAACGCCATTATACTGATACGTTTGCATCCGCGTCTTGACGCTATCCAGCGGAAACGCCGCGAGCGTCGACAGCACGCTTGCGCCCCCCGCAGCTACCTCCGTGCGGTACCGCAACGCCAGCCTCGCAGGGCGCTGGTCCACTTTCTCGAGCATGGTTCCGAGAGGCCGCCGCTCGGCTGGCACATGTCGGCGAGACCTTGCCCCCTCCCCTCGTCTGTTATCCCAGCTTTGGCCGAGAAAAGAGGCGCGGAGCTTGAACTTGGCCCGCAAGGAGAAAGACGTCGTCGCGCGAGAAAGTGTGGCTTGCGCGTTGTACAGACGGAGCCCCGCTCGAGGCTTCACGTTTTGTTCGTTGGGGGATCGGTTCGGATCGTGTGGTACGGTGCCTAGCGACGAGGTCGGCTGCGGTAGGATGCTCCGTTCAAAGGTGCGCTGTGCTAGAATACGACTCCCCTCAAGGCCAACTGCAGGACGTTGGGGGGAGCGCTCCGAGTCGGGATCGCAAAACTGTTTTGGGAACAGCTGTCGTATCCTGCCGGGTATCAATTCCAACCTTACGAAGCTCGTGGTACCGCAGGGTGGCGGGGAGGGAGGTTGTTGATGCCTGTCGATGGCGGGTAGGGCATCGCCTGGAGAGAGGAAGTATGAGAACACAACGGTTTGCGGGGTCCAGAGGTCCTTTGAGCTTGAAGGTGCCCCAGCTCCGGCACTAGAGGGGTACAAGCGGCGGGATCGATAAGCTTTCCCAGCTCTGCTTGTCACGGACCAGGAGATGGACGGGAGAGTTGCTGTGACGGCGTCATGATGAAGGTACCTTGCTAGCCGAGAACAGCTGTGTGGACGGGTTTGCGACGACCCGCTTTTACTGTGTGGGGAGGGGCCTGAATAGGCTTCGTTAGCAGCTTTGGAAGGGTCTGTACAGTGAAGTTCCGCTAACAGGATACGGTACAGTGCCCCTCCCTCGCAAGTCCCGGTTCTCTTACCGGTGCCGCGACCGACAAGACCATCTTTATGCGGGTCAAGAACTCCAGCCAATGATGCTGTGTGCTACGGCTCAGCTTCCGCGGACGTTAGTACCGTGCCTTCTGCCGCATCGGGGATCATGGTAACGTCACTCCACAGAGAGAGCTCGTGTGCCCGCTTTTCTCTGCGGTGATAATCGCTTGAGCTAGATTGGTAGTATCAATGGTAAGTGCAGTTATAATACAGATGTGTTGCCTTCCATCACGAACCCCATTGCCTTGGCTTGTATGCCGCATGGTCAACAAAGACAGATTCCAGGGTGGATGTTATCACATGGGAATCGTTGGCCGCCTTCCTCCACTCAGGATCGGCCAAATTATCCCCTGGCCTATCCGGTGCGCGCTCTTCTCGCAGAGGAGGGGGCCAAACCACATCGGAGGCCGCTTTCGTACCCTCCTTAGTGTAGTGTCGCCGAGAGCGGAATTGGAACCGTAGCCTATGTCGAGAGTTATGGTCTAGGGCTATTTGCGGCATGCCAGTATGGTACATCTCTCACTGCCCCGAACACGCGCCCTCTTCACTACACAGGTAAGAGCCTATTGTCTTCAGCGAAGACACAATCCCATAGTCTTGTTCAGCATGGCAACCGTCATATCATAATGCCGGTACGCCAACTCAGCCGTCTCGTCCCTACATCCGTTAGCATCACCATCGCCAACCCACCCTCAACTCACCTCACCCTTGAGAAAACAAAAACGCAGCAAGGAAAACACGCCTCAGGGTCAAAAAAGTCAGAACTCACGAATTCGCATCCTTATGCCCCTTCGTAGTCCCCCCCTGACCCCCCCTCCAAACCTTCCTCCCCGCATTCTCCCGGTGCCAAGCCACCATAAGCAGGTTCCTCAAGATCCTGTGTTCCATGCCCGCCTCCTTCTGCGCCGCCTTGAGGAACCATATCGTGCGCTTCACGCCCGCCTTATCCAGCGCCGCGGCCGGCTCGCGGAAGGCCTTCCGGAGCTGGTCGCGCGCCGTGTAGCGGCCCGGCGTGGAGTATTGTACCGCGCGGAGGAGGCCGCGGTAGAGATGGCGGTAGGCGTGGATGACTTCCTGGGTTGACATCTTGACCAGGTGTCCTCATTCGGGTCGGGAATCCAGTTGGGCGGAGGAACGTAGAACTGCGGGTGAAATGGACCGGTGCTGAAGACGTGTATGAGTGAAGTTTGAGTACCCTCACAGGGGCCTGCTTAGTTCGTAGCACGGGCCAATCGAAATGCGGAATTGGGACCACTTCTTTCCACTTCACAGCTCAACTGTATTCTACATGCAGGAAAATCTCAGAACATTGTGCTTTCATCCCCTACACGCTCAGTCTACAGTTCTACATGATTTCTAGCTGCCAACCCTAAGCGATAAGGCCAAATCTTCAAAAGCCTTCGGACAATAACAGTATGGGAAGTCACCAACTCACTGGGCAGGACAAAACAAGGCATTCATCCCATCAGCCAAACTCCAGCTTAAAAACAAACTCTCTACCCAGGTATCTACATATGAACGTCGCTGATACACTCACATACACGTTCTCGTTCCTCTCCCCTTGCCCCATTCCCCGACACTCCACAGGTAGCTTGATGCAGCGCCGTCTATATGCAACAGGAAAAATGCATCTTCCGCAAACATCGCACTTTCTCATTCCCCTCATTCTCCTCTACCTTCCTCATTCTGCCGCAGCGGCGCATACCGTCCGCTCCCGGCGCCGCTTCCCCGGCTGCTAGCCCTACTCCTGCTGCGGTTGACTACGCGGGCGAGCCAGCTTCCAACGGTAGGCGGCTCGCCGCCGCCGGGCGTCGACGACTTACCGTCATTCCCCTCGGTATCCGGTCGGTCAAGCGACATGCCAGGGATTGCGCTAGTCGACGTGAGGCTCGGGCGACCGCGGAAGTCGGATCCAATAGGGGAGCCGGACGGCATGAGCGAGTCGGTCTCGGCGCGCACGGAGGGCGTCCCGACGACCGTGCTCGCATCGCCGAACAGGACGTCCATATCCTCCAGGCGCACGCCACAGGTTTCGGGGTATACAAAGTATACTGTTGAAGGCGGTGTTAGCCATTATGAACTCATGATCAAAGTATTGTAAAGAGGGATAAACTCACCGACAACGAAACTGACGGCGCAGAAGAAGGCGTGGAGCAGGTATAGACGCCACTTAATGACCTCCTGCAGGACGGGCGTCATCTCGCCGACCAGCCAGTTGAAAGCCCAGTTCGTCGCCGTCGACAGACTCGCTCCCTTCGACCGGATGCTAAGCGGCAAGATCTCCGGAGGGTACAGCCAGGGAATCGGGCCCCACGAGTAGCCAAAGGCCGCGTTGTAGATCATGACGAGTATGACAACCATGGTCATGGTCGAGGGTATATCGAGGTAGAGGAAATATGAGATCAACGACAGTGAGATAACCATCATCACCGCACCGCTGAGCAGGATGGGACGGCGGCCCCACTTATCTACGATGTACCACGGCGGGATGGTGGAGAGGAAGTACGTGATGCCGTTGATCCCGGCCATAAGGACGGCATCGTGGCCTACCCAACCCGCCTGCTGGAAGACCAGAGGAGCGTAGTAGGATATGACGTTGATGCCGTTGAGCTGGGCGAGGCCCTGGGCAGACATGGCGATGAAGACACGGGTGCTATATCTGCGGAACATGTCCGCGTAGCTGCGCTCGCCCTCCTGACGTTGCAGCAGTACGTCCATCTTGATGTTGCGGTACTCGTCGCGGGCCTTGCTGTCGTGGATGTCGCCGCCGCCGTAGAGGTTGGCGATGACGACGATGCCCTCTTCGTCGTAATCGTTATCGAGGAGCCACCTAGATTGGAAAGCGTTAGAATGGCGGGGCTGGTAGCGTAGCGCGCGTGGGGTCGTACCTGGGGGACTCCACAATGATCAGACTACCCAGGCCCAGCAAGCCACCCATTACACACTGCATGAAGAGCGGTAGCCGCCAAGACATGTTGCTCTGGATGAAGCCGCAGAAGTAGTCCACCCAGACGGACGACGTATATCCGATGATGTTGCCCGAGAATTCGATGCAGGCGAGCTTGCCGCGGTTATGGGGCGGCGAGATCTCGGACTGGTACACGGGCACGATGGTCGAAAGCATGCCAACACCGAAACCGGCAACGATCCGTCCCAGAAGCATCCAGGACATGCCCGTCGCCCAGGTCTGGATCGCACCGCCGACGAAGAAAATGCAGGATCCGTAGAGAATCGTTCGCCGGCGGCCGATGATGTCACCTATTCGCCCGACCATGAGGGATGAGCAGAAAGCACCGACCTCGAGAATCGCTACCATGGTACCGATCTGGGCTCTGGACGGTTGGTCAAAGTAGTCTATGAAGTAGGGACCGCTACAATAGAGTCAGCGAGGAGGCCGACCCGGGGAATGTGGGGTAGCGCGGGGACGGGGAGTCTAGAAATGTCATACGTGATGATACCGGACATTACTCCTTGGTCATATCCGAAAAGAAAAACACCTAGTGATACGAATATACTCGTAAAATATCTGTGAGGGTTCGGTTAGTACGACTGTGTGTTCGCATGGCCGTCTCGCGGTTGTCGTCGGGTTAGACGCTAGGACGGGACCACGCACATCAAGGGCCGGCCCGTTAGGCCGTGGATGGGATTAGAACCCATGATGGCAGCAAGGAGTCGTTCTGCGCGGGGAACTCGTCGCGGGCGTGCAATCGGAACCTCGATGGCCTCCTTGTCGATGACTTCGCGGTACGAATACTCGTCGTGGTCCGGTGGTGGCTCGACCCTGACTCGCTTCTGTGACTTTCGGGTGCCAGTTAGGAGCACGTCATGAGGCTCGTGGACGAGCCGAAACCTAATCGGATCCTCGTCGTCCGCTAGCTGTTCGGCGATGTCGCCCTCACTGGATGCACGGGATTCGGACGAGGGTCTAAATTGGGGGTGGTGGGCGTCGTCGCCCGAGGGGCCGAATAATGACGTCGATCTGGGATCTGGATCTGGGCGCTGGCGGGTTGGTAATGTCCGTAGGGGTATGTTGGAAGGGAGACGGTTCGAGGTTTGTTCCAAAATTTTGGGCGGTGATGGTGCTGTTTGGCAGCAGCACCTTTCCGCAGAAAAGGTCGGGAGGCGAGGGGAAAGTCAAAAGGGCGGCCTGGTGGAGCTGGGTGAGGTAGGTTTCGACGTATCGCAAGGCGAAGCCCTGGCTACTTCGGGGGACCGACCGGGAGACAGGCAGCGCTTCGGCTTCAGCGGGGCTTGGCTGTGGGGAGCGCAGGTACCTCCAGTGTCTGGGGTAGAGCACAGTATTGCCGTTTATTCCGCACCCAGTGGAAGGCAGTAGAAAGTACACAGTCCGAACACGGTGACGGGCTAGTGTCGTCAGGCGGCACAATGGGGGTGGTCAGCCAGCCAGAACCAGACGTCTAGACACCTAGGGTCAACCATGCACCGCGATTCAGGGTTCACGATGCGCAAAGGGTTCAATTGGTCCCACCTTCTTCGGTCGAGGGTGGGAGCGAAACGGTGGCAGAATCGTACCTCCCTTGAGTTTGCGGACTGCCGTTGACAAATGCTGGCGGCGACGTCGCGTACGGTGGGTGTTCGAACTGACCAGAAGTCACTCTTTTGCCACGAGCTGCAGGTGAATCGACCAGGTGACCAAAACTAGTCCAGATTTCCTCAGGCGGCAAAAAGAATGAAACCAGCCTAAGACCTGCTATGCTCGAACGGCACAGCTGAATGACCAGAGTGGAACCAAAAAAATGCTCAGCTGGGGAAGTCAAAACAGGTATCGTCGTCAATCTGGGGTAACTGCGTCGTCGTGGGTGTGTGTCGTCACTTTCCTCACTAGAGAGGCTAGGGGTCAGCTGAGCACAAGTGGTAGCGAAACGAGGTACCGATGACAGGGTCCGGGCGCGAACGAGGGTGATGCTGGAAAACGGGCACGCGACCTGTTACTTTCAAGCAAAAGAGACGAAAAGGATGGAGATGGTTGGTATTCGCGACAACAGTTCGAGAGGATTGGGATGAAATGGAGGCAGCAAGAGGACGAAGTGTCCAGATAACCTGTTTATTTCCATCATACCTGACATCTTCGACCCCTATTCCGCCTCCCCCCTTCCGCTCGTTCCGCAAACTGCGCCGCGCGAAGAGACGTCCCATCCCAATGCTTACGTGGTGCTTGGCCAGATCCCGGTCCAGTGCCTACGTCGTCGGAAACGTACTTCTGGATATTGAACGACGCTAAGTAAAGAAAACCAGGGCCTTTGGATAGAATTAACAAGAACAAAACACAAGTTCAGTAGGCTTCCTTATTGACGATCAAACCACGGGGAGCTGTGAAACAATTCCGTTTTTCTCGACGGAGATGTACGGATACAGAAGCTCATTACCCGGCGCAGTAGCGAAAAGAAAAGCCTTTGCCGCATTGCCGTGCCAGACAAGAGAAGGGTCTGGCCATCATCTCAATCTCGAATCACAAACCTTTCGGGCATCCACTCGGTCAACGCCTTAATGACCCCATATTCATTGCGCTTGATGATTCGGATCTCCAGGGAAACGGTTGGTATCATGGCAGCACTGTTAGGAGTAATGATTTGAGTAGGCTGCGGGGGGAGGTATGTCGGCCAGGAGCGGGTCCGTTTAGGTGATTGAAGTCGTGTTCATAGATCGTCTGGATATGGGAGCCGGTGTCGTTCTAAATCGTGACGTTGATAACGATCATCTCGTCTCCTCCAAAGTAATGAGAAATGCGAAGCTGGGCCATGAGCTGCTCACAACCTTCTGTTAGCAATACTCGCTAATGGCAAGCTCTGACATCTAGTGCACACAGCGTGCATTTGAATGGCCGCGTCAACTTGGCAGGCCACGGACTCCGCCATCTACATATAGCCTACGGGTGCTGTCTGACTAATACTCTGCGGCGACTGAGAGAACTGAGTAAGGATAGGGCGTGTTAACGGCCATGCTCATATCGGCGTCCTTCTTGGAATGGCCAATCTATGGTCAAATGCCATCTGGAACGCGAATATCTAGACGCCATTTTAGTTAGCCTGCCGCGGAAACAAGGTAACTGGAGTTCGTCAAACGACGAATACCCGTCCAACCAACTGTTATCGGTGCTGCGTGTTAATTTGCGTAGTCCCGATTTGATCCGACTTTGACGTTTTTTCCACCAAAAAAAAAACAGTACACAACTTCAACACTGCGTTTGGAAGTCGGCCGCCTGCCTCATGTTATCGGATTATCGCCTCAATGTTCGTTCGCTGTGCTGGGTAGTCTGATGCACATTTTTGTAGGATTCTAATTCTAGACGGCAATATGCGCCCCATACTTTCGTGTCGTCTTCGCTGCTGAGTCCAGATTCTCGGATGTGCGATGTTGATGGGTCGGATGCGATGTGGCGATGGATTCGGGTTATTCAGAGTGTGGTGGTGATAGCAGATCATTTGAATGCGGGGTTGGTCAAGGAGATGCGTATCCCGAGAACAAAGTGTAGAATCGCATAGGGCCGTCTAGTTCTATTCACCACCGCTATGGAATTCGAAGTACAACTGCGGTTGTAGATTCTCTCATAGGGGAGATCACAATGGCCATCGGGAGACAACTTGGCAATAAGGTAGTGGGCTGGAAGTGGATAAGCGTCCTTGGGGTTCAAGAAAGAAGATAGGGAAGGTGTAGAAAATCGGCACGACGACGTAGTTAGGTAGAAGTGTAGAGCATACCTCGAAAAATACTGGTCACTATTCTGATACACGATAGTATCTAGGCATCCACCCAACATATTTACACCAAGTCGGACGGCTCAACCTATCAATCATTACTGCCTCTGTAGATACAATGATATAGTTATAGCTTGAGAGTCCTCCGTCTTCCACACCCCCCCACCTCTTTACCATCCATATACAAGCCAAAGAATATAGTAATCATCCTCTAACTTTCTAAGTCCCTAGCTTCGTACCCGCAGTGTGTCGTTCTCGAAGCAGCTCGCGGCTAATGACAGCATCCCACGGCCGTATTTAACTGGCCCCGAGCACCAGCGTTCACTCGAGACAAGTGGTGTTACTCAAATAGTCGATGCTGCCATATCCATCAGCGAGGATCGGTGTCTCGGCTCCCCCAGGGAACATGTTACTATATTTGTGCGGAACGCTCCGCAGCGGAGCTCTCGGCCTGCGATCTGGTGCAGTCTGGGGGTTATTTTCGGCATGCTAAGCCACAGAGGACGTGGCGAGGATCGAGGCGCAAGAGCTCGGAGTGAAGTTTTATGACGTTAACATACTTCTCGAACATCGTATCGAGTAAGCATTTGAACACGGAAGCCCGTGACTGGCAGAACAGGGTTCAAGCGACTGGACAGGGCCCCTCCGGCAAGCGGCCGTCCGTGCTCCCAAAAACACTCGCATCGAAGAAACGACGCTTGAACAGAAACGGACCGTTGGGCCGTGCATGAGGATCTACGTGGGGCTCCAGAAACTCCGTGATTACAGGCCGGCCGCATGATGAAGCCTCGCGGTTCTGGGCGTTTTGGACTTCAGTTCAAACGGGAATCGACATCGAACGGGTGTGGCTGAAACGTTCCGCTATTTGAAGTCATCCCCCTATGAAGCAGTGGATCTCGGAAATGGATCAAGAGGCTACAAGTGGGCGAGTATACGATCTTGTTCAGCCCCTTGTGTGAGACACGATGACATTATTGCCTAGCGCCAAGCCATCGGCTTGTCAGTGCGGAGGGGGCAAGCGAAAGCTCCCCTCAGCTCCCATCGATAATAACAAGAGGCGCGAGGAAGAGATGAAGTGGCGCAAGGCTCGACGCTGAGAGGGCCAAGCACGGCGCCAGTTGTGCCGAGAACAGGAGAAAAAGATGAGGTACCCGGTACCCCAGCCACCCTGCCAAAGCAAAGCGGCGTGTTTGTCCCGGGTACGCTTTGAGCCAGCAACGCTCCTGTAACTCCTGGCATCCCGCAAGGATTCCCCACTGGCAGGGACAACCCTACGGGCCGCGCTGGAGCCTCTCGGGCGCTGTCTCCGGCTGCGGGAAGGATCGCCGTTTTTTACCCGAAGCCTGCACCCACCCACCTCTGCACCCCATGCCTCGCGAGAAGCGAGACGGGCTGCCCTCTGCGAAATACCACCTCGGCATCCCAGCTTTTTCCGCGATGGTTCTCGTTTCCTTTTCGGCCCCCAGAGTCGGAATGTAAGTGTGCTGGGCATTTAGGCGAGCACAGCCCCGCGAAGCGGGGGGAAAGCGAACGAGACCCTCGGGCGGTCCCACCAAGTCACCGTGCATAAACATCGGCCACGTATCTGGGCCTGAGGCGAGGAAGCGATGACTTGGCTGAGGACAAGACAGGATTTTTGCTCCTCTGCACTAACAAGCTTCCCGTTTCGAGGGATAGCTGCATTGGACCGACGCGCCGAGAAAGGTGACCGGCGCGCGTGTGCGGTCCTCGTATTTGAGAAATTGCGCGGGAGGCTCCGTTGCCGATAATGGGCCGCCCCGTCGCCCGGGATACCTTGCCAGGACGAGGATGTAAAAGATGGTATGACGAGGTCGCAAGGAAGGCCGGGAACGTGTTCCGTATTGGCCCATGGTGTAATGACGGGACAATGGAAATGAGCATGGGCCGTCGCCAGAGCCAAGCTCGCTTCGGCCAATTTCCCCCGCGCGGGCGCACCCCAGTAAGATGCCGGGGAGAGGCCAAGGTGGAAATGGGCGGCCGATACGAGAGGAGCCCGTTCAATGCGTACTCGGCACACACGAGTGGCTGCTAGTTTGTTTCCCCTCCCACTAGGGAAGTGCTCGGTTCGAACCTAATGTTCCCTCAAAAGTAATCTTTCTCTAACTCCGTAATAGCATCGTAATCGCCGACGAAGTCGACTTTTGGCTTTTTCTCGGGAAGGCTGGTGATCTGATACGGGGAGGTCTGTAACAAGAACTAAGCACGGCGTTATTCCCGAAGATGCCTTCTCCGTACAGGCAAAAGCTCCGTCCGTCGTAACGTCGCTCTCTTCATCCCCCATACCCTTGTCCTCCCAATTTTGCCATCCGGCCAATCAGCGGCGCCCCTCAAGCGTGGGCTGGGTAGGATCGACCCCACCGTCTTGGCATTTTACCTTGGACCCAGTTTCGTACCGCCCTTTGTCTGCTTAGCGGGTTTTTCCTGCCGTGGACGGGTGTCCCGTCCTAGGAAGGAGCCCAAGCCAAGCAACTGAGACTTATATTGTCGCCCGCCTGTCTCGTCGGGAACGTAGGGTGCCCTTTTCCCCCCGTCAGCGCCTTATACCCAGCGGGAAACTCCCTTGCGCGATCCCCATTCCTTCGACGCCCGCTTTTACTCTCACCAACCGAGGAGTCGAGGTCGAACGAGCGAAAAGGCGATATTGGGGAAAATTAGGGGGGCGGAAATTGAGCGATAGATCGGACTGCCAAGGAGATCTGCCCTGCGGAGCGACGACGAGGTTGGGGACAAAGAACGGTCAAGCGGACTGCGACACACCGACTCGAACGACCACGCGGTTTTCGGTATATACCAGCCACCCACCGAGACATTTCGCAAGGAAAGGGAGAAAAAAACGAACTTCCAATTTACCGAGAGAGGAGGAAATTCGAGGCGGGGAACACTGCGCGTGTGAAGCGATTGCTCTGTTGCGAAAGCGAATGCGATCATCGAGCGCGAGCTTGGGTTCCAGGTACTCAGACTCGGTCCACCCAGCAACCCAGCTCGTCCCGTTCAATTGGGCCGACGGCAAACACGCATAGGAGGCGGCTGGGAGGATTCTATCGTGCGACTGGGAAATATAAGGGCAGCGATCAGGCTGACCTGCCGTCGCAATGGGGTCAACAGAATTCGGGAACTTTGAGGTAGGTTCTGTCCGAGTCACAATGTCGCACTTTTGCGACGGCGATCGCGGTTGCTAACGGGCTCGCTCCATAGAAATTTTGTCGCGACTCGACTCTACCGGTCTGCAATGTAAGCGCTTCGCTCTCTCTCTCTCTCTCACGCGCGCTATCTTGTTCTCGTCACATGGCAAGACTAATAGTTCTTAGTTACTCTCCGATGAGCACAGCCAGGCGGGGCCATGGGACACGGCGGACAGCTGTAAGCTGGAGGGGATACCTCTGTCCGGCGGGAGGCACCTGGGGAACGTGGGGTCCATAATACTATGCGCCATCGCCATCGCTGTCACGGCCTACCTCATCTACCGGTCATCGCGGCGGAAGGCTGCCGTGGGTCGCCTGTGAGTGTTCCCATCGTCCTTCCAGCTCGTTTTCGATTTGGGTTTAGTATCAAAGACTGACAATGAACCAGTGAGATGCAAATATTCCTCGTGGGATATCTTCTCATGTCGATATGCGAGGTCTTCTCCGTTGGTGACATCCCCTTAGGCTGGAAGGTCCGGGTGGTAAGTTCTCACTGCTCCAGTCACGTCTCCAGGGAGCAACAGACTGACCGCTGTTTCAACAAAAGGCCTTCTCAGCTGTCCACATCGGCTTGATCACGGCCACCACATGGATACTCATGCTCAACGCCGTAGTTGGCTTCCAAATCATCGACGACGGGACGCCGCTCTCACTGATGCTCATGGTCAGTTCCGCGGTCATCCTCCTCATCGGTACCGGCTACATCGCCATCGACACGGGCATGCAGTGGACGGGATACTGGGACAGCAGCTACGAGGCGCCGAACCGGAACATCGCCCTCTACGTCCTTTACCAGCTAGCGCCCCTCGTCTTCATCGTCGCCTTCTACGTCCTCGAGGCCATCCTCGTGATTAGGATCCTCGGCGAGAGGGCCCCCATGCTCTACATCACCGCCGCCGCCATCCTCTTCGCCGGCGGGCAGGTTATCAACTACGTTGCCAGCCCCCACATCTGTAGTGGCACCGACGGCAAGATCGACGGCGCGCTGTTCCAGACGCTCCTGACGCTGGCATCCGTCGTCCTGGTCTGGATGTTCTGGTCGTCCATCACCGAGGACGACTGGCAAGTCCCCGTCGGGACCAGCTATCCCTAGACATGAAGGGTCCAACAGCTAGACATGTTTCAGCCTTCGTTCCCGCTGTGTCGGGATTTTTCATCATCGGAGTTGGTGTTTCAAATGGCGGCCTTTTTTTTAATTGTTTCCCTTTGTTTTACATCTTTGCGCTTATCGCCTCCCGCATATTTGGGGATGCAGTGCTCCTATCTTCTGCGCCGGTTCTCGTTCGAAGACACGATGCTTCCGGGACGACGATGAACGTGACGCCTACGCTACACGACACTCGACGATGCGGATACGAACGGTCACACGGCAGGAGGGGAGCTCCTAATCTACATCTTCGTACGCTCATTTACGGCGCCTTGGAGCGGACGATGGGTGGATGGATACAGTAGTCGGCATTGTGGGGAGGTAATACAGAACGGTTTTCGGTTGGCAATTGGGGAGGGCCGCCGTAGAACTGGATGATGGGGACAGGCCATATATGGCCAAAAGACGGGACGCTGCCAGCGAGCGGGACATGGGTACATGATGGTTCTTGTTTTGATGGATTGATTTTTTGGGCGGATTCGTAGTATACCCCAGGTAGAGAGTAATCCATGTGAGGATTATGTGTAATGCAACGGATGTATATGGCCTTTTATGAACATAATGGCTCTTTTTTTTCTTTTTTTTTCCCTCTTCATCTGAAATGTTCTACTCTTTCATGTTATTGCCAATGGGCTTGTAGGCGGGGAGATCGATCGGCTTTGGAGGAGCTGATTTTAGGTTGTTACAGGGGCTAGTGCAAGGCTGCAGTACAAAGCTCCACCCCACCTAAGAGTATCTGCAGCTCTCCATCTGTGAAGTCATCCACCTTTTTTTCCCAACAGCCTCGCACATCCCCCACGCGACCAACCCCCAGCACCCGCGACAAACCCTCCCCGAGCCCCAAACCACGAGCTTAAAGCCGTCAAGGGAGCCACGCCCAGGCCTCACCCCATCACCGCCGTCGCATCGAACGCATAAACCGGCAACCCCACGACCACCGCCATCATGGCAGACTCAGACGCGGAGTTCGTCGCCGACGACCTGTCGGACGACGACCTCATGGACCACCAGGTCACGTCCAACACCGACCCCTCCAAACGGCGCTCGGGCAAAAAGTCAGGCAAGGCGGCATGGGAGGATGTCAAGCGCAGCTGGGACACCGTGGTAGAGGGCCTAGACGGGAACCTCTCCATGGCGGAGGTCCTCGAGGCCGAGAAGCGACGGCGGCTCCTCCGCGACACGACGCCGCTCCAGCGCGGGATAATACGGCACCTGGTGCTGGTCATCGACATGTCGTTTGCGATGGCGGAGAAGGACATGCTGCCGACGAGGTATCGGCTTGCGATGGGGTATGCGGCGGAGTTTGTGAGGGAGTACTTTGAGCAGAACCCGATCTCGCAGATGGGGATTGTGGGGATGAGGGATGGGATTGCGGTTAGGATCAGTGAGATGGGGGGGAATCCGGCGGTGCATGTCGAGAAGCTGAATGAGTGGAAGGGGGGCGAGGCGCATGGGGTGCCGAGTTTGCAGAACGCGCTGGAGATGTGCCGGGGGATGCTCTTGTGAGTACAGACACCGCCTCGTATCTCTCTCCAGCGATGTGGTTCTACATCGTGCGCGAGAGCAGTGGCTAACAGCGGTTCCTGAACTGCAGCAACACCCCCTCCCACGGCACCCGCGAAGTCGTCATCATCTCCGCCGCAATCCTTTCCGCCGACCCGGGCGATATCCACGAGACAATCGCCCACCTAATCCAAGATCGCATCCGCGTCTCTATAATAGGCCTCTCCGCCCAGGTCGCCATCTGCGAGGAGATCTGCCGGCGCACAAACGCAGGCGACGACTCGCAGTATAACGTCGCCCTCCACGAGCAGCACTTCCGCGAGCTCCTCCTCGACAAGACCACACCGCCAGTGACGCGCACGGCGGAGCAGGCGGCGGCTAGTCTGCTTATGATGGGCTTTCCGTCGAGGACGCTAGCGTCGGCGGACGGGGTGAATTATTGTGCCTGTCATAATACGCCGTTTAGGGAGGGATATCAGTGTACGCGGTGCGGGACGCGCGTGTGTCGGATCCCGGCGGATTGTCCCTCTTGCGGGCTGACGCTTATTCTGTCGACGCATCTTGCGCGGTCATATCACCACCTCATTCCGCTTCGGAACTTCCTAGAGGTACCCTGGGCCGAGGCCGGCGCGTCGGTAGCCTGCTTCGCGTGTCAGGCGCCCTTCCCAGAGCCGCCTTCCCGCGATGCGGCTGCGGAGGGCGCCGCGAAGCCGCCCGAGGTCAAGGGTGTTAGTGAGAGCGGGAGGTACGCGTGTGGAGTCTGCGGGAGCCACTTCTGCATCGACTGCGATGTATTCTGTCACGAGACGGTGCATAACTGCCCCGGGTGCGAGGCCGGGGTGCAGAAGGAGGCGAAGAAGGGGGCTGAGAACGGTGTTAAGGCGGGTGGGCAAGTGGACGGTACTGCGAATGGGGAAATGGTGATTGATTGAGCGGATTGGGTTGTTTGGAGTTGTGGTAATGTACACTATCTGGTTGCTATCTGGAACGAATGAGTGGTGGGCAAAGAGTCAGGGAGAGGTGGGTGCCTCCCCCTTATTGTACAAAAAGGCGAAGACTATGGGCTCAGCGACAGCAAGCAGCATCTAACGAATGAAACGAAGCATAATACATGACAGGGGATCTCACAGAAGAGACGGACCATCATCTACGGCATTCTGCCCAGTGCATACCAATTGATACCATTCACGGAGCTATCCTAGGATTCTGTGTCCTCCAGTGCGTGTCCATCTTTCAGGTTAATGAAAAGAGAATAAGGATACAACGATACAGTAATGCAAATCAAGTGGCCGCAAGTAAACGACAGTCGTATCTCGTTATAGGCGCGGCGAGATCCCGCCGTCATTGGCTCGACTCACCCACCTCCACTTACACCAATCTCCACACCATCCCACACATCCCAGTACCCCGAACAACCCCTTATAAGTTCCCCCTCAGCTCCTGCTCCCGCTCAATAGCCTCAAACAGACTCTTGAAGTTGCCCGCCCCGAACCCCTCGAACGAATGCCGCTGGATAATTTCTATGAACACAGTCGGGCGGTCCATAAGGGGCTTCGTGAACAACTGCAGCAGGTACCCCTGCTCGTCGTAGTCAATGAGGATGTTCAGCCTCTGCACCGTATCAAAGTCCTCCTTGAGCTCCCAGTTCCTCTTCTCCGTCTTGAGCCGCGCCCGCATCGTGTCGTAGTACGTCGGCGGCACGTTGATGAACTCGACGCCGCGAGCCCGCAGGGCCGCCACGGCCGCGAGAATGTCGTCCGTCAGCAGCGCAATGTGCTGGACGCCGGGGCCGTGGTTGAAGATGACGTACTCCTCGATCTGGGAGCGCTTCTTGCCGGCGGCGGGCTCGTTGATGGGCATCTTGACGACGTTGTTGGGCGACGACATGACGATGCTGTTAAGGGCCGAGAACTCGGTGCAGATCTGCGAGTCGTCGACGGACCAGAAGCGGTGGAAGGAGAGGCAGCGCTCGTAGAAGTCGCACGCGGCAACCATGTCACTCCACGACTGGTTGCCCACACAGTGGTCGATGCGCCGCAGAGGCACCGTGGGCATATCGATCTTAGAGGTGCCCTCGGCCGCCTTGCGGAAGCCAGGGAGGAAGGGGCCAGTGTAGTTAGCGCGCGAGATGAGCGTGTGCGTTGTGTCGCCGTAGGTGCGGATCACGGCTGTCTCCACCTCGCCGTCCTTGTCGTCCCGGATCACCCTGGGAGGCTGCACCGACACGGCGCCCTCCTGCACCGCCTTGTTGTACACGCCCTCGACGTTGTCCACTTCAAAGGCAACATCCTTGACCGCGTCGCCGTGTTTCTCGAGGTGGTCGTGGATCTCCTGGAGTAGCTTAGACTCCTCGGGGGTGATGGACTCGTCCTCGGGGAGGTGCCGGCGCGAGCGGAGGGGAGACGTGAAGACGAACCGGACGTCGGCGTTGCCTACTATGTACGAGGCGAAGTAGCGGTTCCCCGTCTCCAGACCGCGGTACGCAATGGGCTTGAAGTCGAAAAGTGTGGTGTAGTAAGAGGCCGCCTGCTTTGCGTTGCCAACCCACCAGGTTACGTGGTCGTAGCCTTTGAAGTTGGGCAGGGGTCCATCCACGGAGAGGTCAGGGCGCTGTCCCGTCATGACGGGGGCGGACCTCTGAGGTGGCGAGTCTGTGATAGCTCCGGGAGCCATTGTTGTGGAGTAGTAAAGGTGTTATGGGAGGAGATGCTCTTCTTGGAGGATAGGAGGTTGAGATAGGTTTGCGGAAATGATACAGCAACAAAAGTGTATCCTAGTCAAGGCACGAGCCAGGGGATCTTGTAGGATTCAGGAATCTGATGCTCCAGGAAACGATCACGGACGCCGCTCCCTTTATGATGACTTGCGAGACATACAGATATGGAGATGGGAGGCGTTGCTGACTACCTGAATGTCACCCGGCAGCACCCTCCCTCGGCCCAAGCAGGCCCCGGCCATCAGTGCGGAATTCTGAGAAACGGCAATGGATACCGCGGAAGGTTGCGCGGGAAGCTCCTCCGGGCGCGGCCATGCTCGGCCTGGGAAGGCGACAGCGGCACCAAACCCCGCCCTTTCCTTCCGGCCTTCCCCCATACACCGGTGTCACAGGAGGCCGGGGAAGGTGCCAAGGGGGTGGGGTCGGCGGCGGCACCACGGGATCCTTCGCCCGCGCTCATCGAATGAGAGGCTAGGCATTTCTCGAGGATGGGGTACAAGGCCGAAGCTTGGGGAACATTTGATCGGAAACTCATGGAGTTTGCGCGGTGCGGAAAGGCGCCGGGGCCAGCTTCGGCGTTGTTTGGGGCCCTTGAAAAGCCGCGGAGAGCCGAGGGTGGCCGGCGCCTCTGATAACGTCGGCTTATCGACCCACTGGGAGCAAGCGCATTAGCATCGTCAGAGGTGCCCACAGCTGACGTATGTGGGGCATTGTACCTCTGTAAATCCCCGCGAAACGGCAGTCGACGGACAACGGCCATCGAGTTGGTGTTCGGTGCCACTTGAGTATAGGACTCCCTAAGTACCGCACTCCGCGTCTAACATCCCGCTACTGCCGGGCCTGCCCTCCAACGTCCTTCTTGGTCTCTCCGCATAACTCCAAGTTTGATGTCTTGTCCACTCCGAATCAGCACTCCATCAAGCAATCCAGCGCAATCATCGACGCAAAAGAGCTTCAGATCGGCCTTTGAGTACCTCATCCTGGGCACAAAGACATCATGGCGTACCTGTCGCTGAGCAATAACGACCTCAACGTCCTCCAAAAGATCAAGGATCCCGAGTCTGACCCCACTGCCGGGATTTCTGTCCACACCGACTTGCCTCGCGATCCGCACATCACCGACGCCGACTTGTACAATGCAGTAGTTGCGAAGGAGCGTGATGTGCTCATCGAGTTCCAGAAGCTTGAGATGCAATTGGCGAACCTACAACCGAAGACAGTCGCCGACCCGGTCGCGTCGTATCGGGACGGGATTTCCCGGCTGGACACATTGATTCAGGACCACCCCAACTATGCGAGCGCGAGGAACAACCGTGCCCAGGCACTGAGGAGACTATATGGAGACGGGGTCCTAGCCGGCGGTGACTCGGAACAGGTACTCATCTCAAACCCAACACTGGAGGAGACAACGAACGCAGCGAAAACAATATTAGATGACCTGGATGAGGCGGTACGGCTCCTGTCACCAGCCACACCACGGTCCCCCCTTTCTCCTCAGGCGGCAAGGACGTTGTCCATGTCGTACACCCAGCGCGCTGCCGTCTACCACACTACGGCGAAAAAGTTCTCCGACGAGACAGCACTGTCAGTTCCTAAGGAGAGGCGAGAGTCGCGGTGGGCGAAGATTGATTTCGAGGAGGCGGCGGCCGCGGATTTTGCGATGGGAGGGAGGTACGGGAACGAGGTCGCAAAGGGGTTGGCGGTGAGCTCTAATCCGACGGCGAAGCTTTGTGGAAAGATGGTTCGGGAGGCGATGAAGAAGGAGTACGGTCCCGCATACGCGTCCTGATAGCACCGTTTTCTGTAATTTCCATTCCAGCATGTTCATATTGGAGGTATCGATTTCGCATTTCCTGTTGAGCATTGGCCTCAAAAGTTCGCATGGGACTTTTATGATTATTTGGACAGGCCCAGGCGCCTAATGGTAGTATTACGTTAGTCACGATCGTTCAATACACCTTAATCATTCACACACCTGAGAGCTGTCGCCAGGGTCTCGCTGTTCGTCCTGCCCTTCTCCCTTTCCTCCCGAGTGATGCGGGACACTGCAGCTCCAATTCCAATGGCGACCGCGAAGATCGGGTCCATCGTCCGAGAGATGATGTAGGTCGGAGGCGCCATTTTCCCGAGTTGTTGGTAGCCGAAGTAAGAGTGAGGAATTCCTGCTACGGGTTGAGCGAGCCGAAGTCGGATGAGACGAGACGCGGAACTTCGGCAAAGAGCTTGGGACAAGTTCACCAGCACTACAACGCCTTACCTAATGCGCAGGCCATGGAACCAAGGGACTTTTCACGATTGAGCTTGGTCGCGGTGGGGCAGACAAGCCTTGGACGCGACGTGCGGCTGGCAACAGCCGGAGAAATACCGGCACGTGATTCCACCCACTTGCCCCAAATTTTCTACAACCCACACAACCCGAAATTTCGCTCGAGAAAATAACCCCCCGATTCCAGACCTCCCAGCCGACGGAACAGCCCAAACCAACCTCACCAACCAGCACCACCGCCCGACGAACAAGATGAAGTTCCTCAAGGTCGGCCGTGTCGCCATCATCACCCGGGGCCGGTACGCCGGCAAGAAGGTACACAATTGCCATTCGAAGTCTCCCCTAGCTCTTTGTGCTTGCCCGCGCTTGCGTTCGGTTCGAAATCTCGAGGTCGAGGAGGGGGAGCTTGATACATCGGGGCGGCTCCCGTACTGGATCTTGACGGAACATCGGGAAGGGCATGGCGACGAGAAATGAACGCGCATCGCGGGAACGGGAGCAGTATCAAGAATGCAAGGACAGCCAGGCTGACAGAGATTCTCTTTCCTAGGTTGTCATCCTTCAGCCCGTCGACAACGGCAAGAAGCCCCACCAGTTCGGCCACGCCGTCGTCGCCGGCATCGAGCGATACCCCTCCAAGATCACCCGCCGGATGTCGAAGGAGCGCCAGGAGAAGCGCAACAAGATCAAGCCCTTCATCAAGGTCATCAACTACAACCACCTGATGCCCACGCGGTACACGCTCGAGCTTGAGGGTCTCAAGGGCGTCGTTTCGACCGACACTTTCAAGGAGGTCTCGCAGAGGGAGGACGCCAAGAAGACGGTCAAGAAGGTGTTCGAGGAGCGATACACCAGCGGGAAGAACAGGTGGTTCTTCACTCCTCTGAGTACGTTCCTCCGGGGTCCCTTATTCTCTTGCGGAAGGAAGGGGGCATTCGAGTCGCTGTGGACTATGGCTAACTTGTGCCTGTAGGATTCTAAGCGTTTCCTCTATACTGGGTCGGGGGAGTTGGGTTGGCTTGTTAAAACAGCATCCGAATGGCATTTAAGAACCTCGGTTTTTACGGGCTCAATGCAAACAACGAAGACATTGACATGATCAAAATAAGGCTTCTCACATTGTTTGAAGTGGCCCCGGTAGTGAATGTTCTGGGATGCGGGGGCAGGTGGGGGAACTGTTTGCGACTCGCGTGCACTGCCCCCCCTGGGTGTTTATATTCAACGCGACGGTGTGTGGCAGGCGGGTTTCGTAGGCGGCGCTGGGAGGAAGAGAGGTTCAGGCCACGGACATAGCGTCTTATCCATGTCTATAGTCGGGTCCGAGGCTTACGCAGTGGGCCTTGAATGGGACGTCTTGAAAGAGCAACGGGCATGTGAATGGCGAGGGGCTATCGGTCCTACTCGGCGTGACTCCTAGAGGGCACTGGCGACTTTGTCCTCCGCAACTGCACTTCGATTCCCCATGCCATGTGTTTTACGGTCATGGGGCGCGCCAAGGTCGGCCCCCCAAGATTCATCAGTCCCCAGACCCTTACCTAGACTCAGGGCCTTTACCGAAGATGGATTATGTCTACTCTCATTACTAGTTATCGCTCCGCCATACTTTCCAAAAGTCCGCGAGGTGTAGTCATTAATCCAACGTCAAGGGTCCCCCGCTAACCTCTCCAAACGCCGACGCAAAACAGCACGCCATACCAAGTACACCACACCCTCGAACAGGATATCCAACACGAACATATTCAAAAACACACGGCCCTAAGCCTCAGGATCCCCTCCCCCCTCCATGATCCTCTTGTTCGAATTCCCCATGACCCCCAAATCCCCCTCCACCGAGACAACCCCATAATCCCTCATCAAGAAGAAGTACACACCCGCGAGCACGACTCCGAGGAGAAGCAGCCGCCGCGCAAGCGACCTCCGGGCCCAGCGGTTGGCGTCGGCGACGAGGGACCGCGCGGCGGCGTGGCCGAGCTTGTAGTAGACGATGCCGGCGAGGGCGATGGTGTAGCCGAAGGCCTGAAGGGGGGTGACGCGGGTGCCCCAGATCAGGATGGAGGCTGCGACGAGGAGTATGTCCTTCAGGACGCCGCAGAGGGTGAGGACCACTGCGGAGGTCTTGCCGATCTGTGTTGCGTTAGACACCTAGAATCGCGGATGTCGTGAGTGGGGGAGGGGACAGGGGACTCACCAGGGACACTGCGGCAAAGTTCAAGAGGAACGCAATCATGCCGTTCAGCAAAAACACGGGGATCCCAACATGGTAAAACTCCGCCATGGTAACCCTCGGCACCTCGAACACCAGCGCAACGCAAAAGTTGAGGACGGCACACACGGGCGCGTAGTAGTAGATCGAGACGAGGGCATCCATCTTGTACTCTGAGCTCAGAAGCTTCTGAACCATGCTGAGGCGGAGGGCCTCGAAGACGACGCCACCGATCTGGAAGAGGACGCCGGTGAGGACGAAGTCGATCTCACCCATGGAGGCGAGGACGACGCCGACGACGATGATGGAGACGTTGGCGAAGACCTTTAGGTCCGGGCGGGTGACGCCTAGGAGCCAGCCTGAGAGGAGGACGGCGACGGGGGTTGTGGCCTGGCGTGTGTCAGTAGTGCTGGGACGGATGGCGTCGAGGGCGAGGGCTGACCTTGAGCATCTGGATGAAGGCGACGGAGAGGTAGAGGTAGGTTAGGTTCCCGCATATGAGACTGAGACTAAAGGTGACGCCAATGGGCACAATGGCGCGGAAGTAGACCTGGGGCGTCATCTTAATCTTGTGCCGGCCGTCCAGGACGTTGGTCGACCGCGCCATGATCTGTGTCAAGACCGTGGCCAAGGCGAGGTGGTAGGTGGTCAAGAGGATGGGGTAGCCTAGGGGCATCGTGTAAGAGAGCAACTCATGAGAGGGTGTGGAGCGGGGAGTGATGGGAGAGCCTTACGAAAGCCCCGGTCGTCTAGAATCCACTTGTTGAAGAGGATTATGGACGAGCTGATGGATATCCATGACCTACCCGCACCTCTGTTAGCTACTCGGCGCACGAGCATGTTCCAGGCTAGGTCCTTACACGACGTAGAAGGCTGCCGGTATCTGAAACTTGGCCTTGGGCTGGAACCTCATATCCAGGTTCGGATTCGCGACGGGGAGGAGGGGACTGTCCCCCCCCGTCGCGCGCGGCGACTCGCCGGACACGCGAACCTTTTCACTCATCGCGACGAGCCTCAAGCACCCTCCTGGGAATGAGCTGCGCGGGCTGGACCCTGAGATATCCGGCACTCTAGGACTAGTGGGGTGTGATGCGATGGGAGCCCAGAGAAAAACCTACTCCGACCAACGAGACTGGCACTGGACGTTCTAGCTCCGGGCGTTGAAGATGGTCACCGTGCACCTCGCGCGTCGCAATGTGGGACCGGGGATAGAACAGCTAAACGGAGGGCGGGGGTCGGGGGGTCGGGGGATAAACTTGGCGAGGGGAGAGTCTCGGCCGCTAGGCCACGGCCCTGAAATCCTAGCCGGACGGGGGCGTCAGGGCGGCGCGGTCTGCCGGTTTGGGTTTCGGGCCAGGTGGCGGGTTAAAAGCCGGTGTCGTGGGGGAAACCCAGGGAATCTTGGTCTCCCGAACACGTGCGAGGCGTGTGCGTGTGTGTGTGTCACGGCGAGTCTTTCTGGCGATTTGCTTGGTTTTAACCCGTTTGGGTGGGCTCTTGGATCCAGTCGTCCTTTTATTTTTCTTATTATTTTTTTTCAATCATGGCGGGTGTCTCGGGACTGCAGGAGCTCAAAGGCTTGTTTCCAACGTTCCTTCTGCACGGATCGACTACTTGGGACTGGGTTGGTTTTAGCTGGGTCGCTGATGAACGAGAAACGCCGCAAGGGCACAGAAACGACTGGTCCAATAATCTGGCATGTCCCAATCTCCTCGTCGAATTCCCAGCTTTTTTTTTTCTTTTTTTTCCCTCTCTTCTACCCTGGAAATTCCGGCATTTCGTCATCGTTTACAAGCTAACAGCCGATGCCATGTAGATCATCGCCGCGATCCATTTTAGGTCGTTAGGTTTTCTCACCACTCTCGGATGGAAAACCTATAAATCTAGGAAAAGAGACGCTGAAACACTGGCTTCGGTGCGAGATGCGGTTAGGCGAGTCGCCAAAGATGTGCCTTTCCCCCAGAGGTGAGACCATCCTTTCCTTGGTCCAGGCCTTGTTTAGGACAACTCATAACAGACTTCACAGCTGATCGTTCTTAATCCGGGGAGCATTCCGTGCTCAGCAAGGTTCCATCACAGTTGCCCTCACGCAATGCCGTAGTACCGGCAAAGTGGGCCAGGAACGGGGCAAGTGATTGCAGGGGTGCGAGCAAGACGTGATTCGCTCACACGCATTCCGTCCGTCGAAGCCACCCCCTGTCCAGCCCCACCAACGTAAAGGACGATTCCGGGCCGATCCAGCATTTCCTGTTTTGGCTGCGAAAGGCTGGCGCCAGGGCTCGCTGGCCTCTACCGATACTATCGGGTCACAATGTACCGTAGTCTGCGGCCGGCTTTCCTCCCTTTGGTCTCCGTAGACGCTGTCCGGATATCGTCGTTGCTTCGCTCTTAGCAGCTTTACCCTCACATCTAGCTCGTCGCTCGCTTTCATGTCTTAGCCCGCTTCTCCCTTTTCGAAGACGGTTTTTGCGGGTCGCCGTTGTTCCTATTTCTCGCTGGTCCACAAGGGGGGCGAGCGCCCTTGCACGCGAATTGATATGGCTTCTCAACTGTATGTAAACGCTCACTCGGCCCGCCCCTTGTACGAGGCCCGTCCAGATCCAGTTTCCCCAAGTGCGCTGTACCTCGCGATGCTTGCAACCTCTCACGGCCGAGCGCTAACTCTGGGACAGCAATGTCGACGTGTTGGTGATAGGTGCCGGCCCCACGGGCCTCGGTGCTGCCAAACGTCTCAATCAGATTGTAACTATACCCGCCGCTCTCACCTTACGTCTCATGAACTGACACGGTAGCAGAACGGGCCATCATGGCTGGTGCTGGACTCAAATGAGACGCCAGGCGGCCTCGCCTCGACTGACACCACGCCCGAGGGCTTCGTATGTGCTCTCCCTCTTGACGAACCCTCGGCTTCAAGCGTCAAGACCGGTCATTGACACTAACCAGCTATGGGACGTCGGAGGGCACGTCATCTTCTCCCACTACAAGTACTTTGACGACTGCCTCCACGAGGCCCTCCCGCGCGAAGACGACTGGTACCGGCACCAGCGCATCTCCTACGTGCGGTACAAGGGCCAGTGGGTCCCCTACCCCTTCCAGAACAACATCTCCATGATACCCAAGGAGGACCAGGCACTGTGCATCGACGCCATGATCGACGCCGCCATGGAGCACCAGGTCCGCAAGGATAAGCCTGCCAATTTCGCCGAGTGGATTGAACGCATGATGGGCAAAGGCATCTCGGAGATTTTCATGAAGCCTTATAACTGGAAGGTGTGGGCCGTTCCGGTTGAGAATGTGAGTGGTGGTCACGGCTGGGTGAGCGCGTGAGGAATGGGCATCACGACTGACAGGGAGGCTAGATGCAATGCGGCTGGCTCGGCGAGAGGGTCGCGGCCCCGGACGTCAAGACTGTCGTGAGGAACGTCATCATGGGGAAGACGGCGGGGAACTGGGGGCCCAACGCCACGTTCCGCTTCCCGGCGCGGGGCGGGACGGGCGCCATCTTCAAGGCTGTCGGGGCGACGCTGCCGGCTGAGAAGCTGCGTCTCGGCGCGAGGGGCGAGGTCGTCAGTATTGATGCCGAGTCGAAGACTGTGACAACGAAGGACGGGACGACGATTGGGTACAAGAACCTGATCTCGACCATGCCGGTTAACATCCTCTCGAGGATGATCGGGGATGAGGAGCTGGTGGGACTTAGTGGCGGTTTGTTCTACTCGTCTACTCACGTTGTCGGGATTGGTGTCCGCGGCGAGCGCCCAGAGAGGATCGGGGACAAGTGCTGGGTGAGTACTTCCCGACCCAAGGTGTGATGTGTCCGAGATGCTCATACCGTGCCACAGTTGTACTTCCCCGAGTCCAACTGCCCGTTTTACAGGGCAACGATCTTCTCGAATTACTCGCCAAACAACAAGCCCCCGGACTCAACCCAGCTCCCAACCCTACTCCACGGCGACGGAAGCAAGCCCGCGTCGACAGACCCCAAGCCCGGCCCGTACTGGTCCATCATGCTCGAAGTCTCGGAGTCCTCCATGAAGCCCGTGGACCAGGACACGCTGATGGCGCACTGCATCCGCGGCCTCGTGGACACGGAGATGCTCCGGCCGGACGACGAGGTAGTCTGCATGTATCATCGGAGGTTCCATCACGGGTACCCCACGCCGACCCTCGAGAGAGACGGCGTCTTGGAGAAGCTGCTTCCGAGGTTGCAGGCTATGGGCATCCACTCGCGCGGCCGGTTCGGCAGCTGGAAATACGAGGCATGTCCCCGTGCATGTCTGCTGCGCTGTGATTCTAGTTCGGCGCGTCGCTAACGGTACTGGTGGTGTAGGTGGCGAACCAGGATCACTCCTTCATGCTCGGGGTCGAAGCAGCAGATAACATCGTCAGCGGCGGCGTGGAGTTGACGTTGAACTATCCCAACGTAGTCAACAGCCGGAACAACGACGAGCGGCGCCTGAACCCGGCATCTTAGGGCTTAGCCTGTGCTTCTTCTTTCGTGTGTAGGTTCGATTTGGGTCGCACGTAAGCTCCTTATCTGCGCGGTCCCATGGGGATATACGTGTCGCGTTAACGCAAAGCTAGAGACAGATGACAAGAAGGGTTGGAGCAAGGTACGGGGAGGATATACTAGGGCCGAGTGGGAAAGATATTTCGCACGACATACCCTGGCTGTTTGCATACCTAGGGTTCAGGAATAGCACCAACCAATCTTAGCAGGTAGAGAACAGAGTGCAACGCCGTCCAAGCACCCGAGGCCGCGAGAAGAGCATTGTCGTGACGGGCGAGCAGCGTGGCACCGAGACTCGCGGGTGAGGCCAGCTACGGTCTTATACGCCCCCCTCCCGCCGTGCACATGTTGAGACAAATCTGCGTTCTGCAGGCGACATGTGCGACCGAGAGTGACGGTACCCCAACGGTTCGGCGGGCGGCAGTGTCAAGAGCTGTGATGCCCGCGTGCCCCAAGCGACTGGAGTGTTCAGCTGCCCTTGCGTTGCGTTTCGGGAGGGGGCTCGATGGAGGGCCGGGCCAAGCCACGGGTCTGCGTCAACGGCGGTGGCGGGGAGCTGTCGAGGGTGGGGAGCTGCGGAACACCCGGCCGGCGTGGTCCGGGTGTGCGCCCGCCTTTAACGGGCGGCCTTGTGGCCGAGGCGAAGTGGGAGGGGGCGGTTCGGTTACGTGCGTAACCACGCGCTCGCTGTCCTGCTTTGTGGCGGCAGACGTGTCTTCCGAGCTGACGGAGGTGTACGCCCAAGGTTTTGTGGCGGGTTCGGGGAAGGTGGCTACGTCGCAGAGGTGCTGCGGGAGAGTGCTACGGAAGACGGTGACTTTGACATTCGCTGTGGCGGCACGGAGACTTTGCTAGACCCGGGCATCATGTGTTCTTGGTTCCATCCACCTGCCACCGTCCCCACGCCAGAGAGACGTATCTACCCGCCGGGTTGTGCCAGTTGTTCGCGGTTCACGTGGATGAGCGCCCATGCACTCCGGTGTCCCTCTTGCGTAACCCGATCTGAGTCGCCCGCACTGGGCCCACTGAGCCTAGCATAGATATATCCTCCACGTCAACAGCACGCCAACGGCGTCGGAAGAGAAACCGCAAAGCGAACCCCCCACCCCCCAAACTCTGCCCCCTCCAAACATCTGTCCGGGATCAGTGCTGGACGGCCAGCTTCCACTCGACAGGCCCACTTCGTATCCTAGTCTTGTGGGCCTGGTGCGGGACTGGTAAATCAAGGCGAGATCGTCTTGCGTTATGCGCGCTTGGGGCAAGGGAGGGCGCGGCCGAAGCTAGTTTGGGGAGGGGAGGGTGGAGTTGGAACGGCCGCCCGGGGTTGGTCGGTCCTTCTGACTTTCACCGTGTCCCGCCGTCCTCTTTGTCAATTTCTGCGTGTAAGTCTTATGAGGGCCGCGCTGCGGATCGATCCGAGTTTCGGCCTCCACAACTCCGCCTCGGAGGCGAAACGTGAGCATAGAAGATTGGTCTGCTTGATCGAGTGATACCTGCCATGCCATGACACCTCCGATGCCTGCTATATGCCCCCTTCTCCTGGGGGCCACTTCGAAGCTGGGCGGCTTCGGCGGGTGTCCTGAGACCCCGTGCTCCCCTTCGGTTCTACCCAAGGACGGTGGCCCTGCCGTGACTTACCTGCTCCGTGCGAAATCCTAGTATTCTTGGGTGGATGTCGCGCGGAGCCCGCGCAGGAAAAAGAGACTGTATCAACACGGTGTTTTCCTGCTGTAACCCCGCCATGTGCCTGATTACCCTGTCCGCTAGCCCACGGACGCCCTGGATCATCCTACCCATTAACCACGCACCGCACTCACTTCCCGCCGCCGTGCTTCCCCACCGTACCGCTGGATTTTGGCCACAGAAGCCCCGGAGTGGGCCTCCGGACGACCTGACTGCCGCATTTCTCCGCCCTGGGACCATCTGCTCCTCCCACTCGGCCAACCGTCTTTCCCATCCCCAAACGGCCCGCCAGCCTTCCCATCCTCGAATTTCCCTCCCCATCTGCCGGCACGCCGATGGGACGTCGCGACACCCATCCTCGCTCGCTCTCCGTGGTTCCCGATGACGACCTGAAGTGAGAGCCTCTGAGCCCTGCCAAGCCCCACCGCAGGGGTTTCCCCCGTTCCGCCTTTTCGTGAGTGCGTGCCTGTGCGAACGCCTCGAGATGGACGGCGCCGCCATGCTGTCCGACGACCTGTTGGACCCCCCTCTGCGTCTGTTCGAGCGTCTGCGCCAGATCGCCGGGTACACCTGGGACGAGTCGCAGGACCCCCTACACACGAGCTTCGATGTCTGGTGAGCAGTCGCCGCCGTTCACCCCACCGCCCGCGAATGTAGAGAGATGGCATCCACTGACACTGTCGCAGGCTCATCCGCGGCACCCGCCTCGTCTCCTCGTATACCCCCAACGCCTCTCAGCATGCCTCGAGTCCGGCTTCTACCTCGAGGTACCAATCCGGCCGGCCGTCGCCGTCCGAAGGCTATACCGCGCCGACCCTCCACTCCGATTCCGGCAGCGCCCCGTCTTCTACCACGCCGCCCGCCCATGGGTCAACTGCTTCCCAGACGTCATACTTCGAAGAACCCGTCATCGCCCGCTTGTCGTACCAGGTGCTCAGGGAGGAGCGCGCTTTCCATATCGCCAGGAATGTGATCGCGACGACCGATCCAGATGGCGACCACATCATCAAGCCGCTGGACCTCATCCGCCTTACCGCGCACCCGGGCGACCGTGGCCCCATCGCCGTCAGCATCTATAAAGACCCAGGATACAATGCCCTGTATAGGCTCATGGACCTTGGCCCCGCCCATTACCGTGCCCGCAAGTTCGACGACGTCTACCAAGCCCACATAAAATCAGACTTCAACCTCGACGACCCCATCGGCTTGAACGAGTTCCTCGACTTTGCCATCGGAGCGGCGCAGTGCCTCGAGATTGTCCATCATAGCCAGGGCATGATACATGGCGAGATCCGCGGCGATTCCTTCCACTACAACCAGGAAGCCAACAAGGTCCGGCTCATAACGTTTGGGTCCGGCGTGAGGTCCTTCGAGCATGGATTGACCAGCACCGGGTGGCTGTCGCTGTCCCGGGAGATCGGCGCGAAGAACAAGCTCTTGTACATCAGCCCGGAGCAGACTGGTCGCATGCCCTCGGAGCCCGACACTAGAACCGACATCTACGCGCTCGGCATCGTGCTATGGACTCTCCTTACACAGCAGCCCGTGTTTGAGGGCGAGACACCCTTGGACATTGTGCAAGGGGTCCTTCGGATGCGCGTCCCGAATGTATCCACCATTAGAATAGACGTGCCCGATGTTATCGGCAGGATCATACAGAAGTGCACGGCAAAGAATATCGCAGATCGCTACCACTCTGTGAGCGGGCTTCGATTTGACCTCGCCATGGTACAGCAGTGTGTGCGCAGTTTCGACTGGGCCTCCCTGAAAGAGCTGCGCATCGGGACGAAGGATGTGTCCTCCTTTTTCATGCTCCCATCTACCATGATTGGACGGGACAAGGAACGGAGCCGCATCCTCAGGGTCATCGAGCGCGTGGCCAAGACTCATACCGTCGGCAAGAAGGGAAGGGGCCTCTTCTCTGATGCTTCCAGCATATCAAACGAACTCCTCGACGCCGCGGATATTTCCAGCGAGGGCGCCAGCTCCGCCGACGGCAACGCCAGGCTGAGCAGCTCCTACACCCACACCATCTCTTCGGATCCCAGAAATTCCAAAAACAGCTACTTCCTTATGGCCCCGAGCGACGCGCCGACTATATTCCACAACAACGAGCCTACGCCATCCCCTTCTTCGGGGCCAACAGGCCGAGCCCCGAGACCGTGGGAGCGCCAGCACTCGGTATCGTTCGAGTCGAAGAGCTCCATGGAGAACAGTTTCAATGATCGCGACACGAGTCGGCATAGCGCTGTCGATTCGTCTACGTCGTCCAGTCTCTCGCGCCAACTGGGGAATGTCAAGTTCCGGCAACGCGGCCATTGCGAGGTCATAACCATTGAGGGCGCTGCTGGCCAGGGGAAATCGTGCTTGGTGCAGTCCGTGCTATCAGAGGCCAGGCGCCAGGGCTATTGTGCCACGGCCAAGTTCGACCAGGCGAGGAGATCACCCTTTGGGCCGTTGCTTAAGCTCCTATCTTCGATATTCAAGCAGGTCTGGGCCGAGAGGAACACCGACACGCCATTCCACCAGGCCGTTAAGCAGTACGTGCGGCCGGTCTGGCCCATGCTCCACAAGCTTCTCGGCCTCCCGGAGTTCCTCATCGGCCAGGTTGAGTCAGGGACAGGGTCTCCTCTTCCGCCCCGGTCCGTGTCTGCGTCCTCGTCGCGGCCGAGGCCTATCAGGCGGGGGTCGTCGCCCGCGGTGTCGACGAAGACGTCGCGGAGCGCCAACGCCACGTGCCAGAGTTCACAGGATTTCCTGCGCGCTGGCGCGTCGACCAAGACGACGAGGCTAATGAACACCTTCCTAGACGTCTTGCGCATGTTTACGTCTCACACGTTCATCTGCTTCTGCATCGACGATTTGCACTTTGCTGATGACGAGTCGCTTGACCTGATATCCCAGATTATCGGGACCAGGATGAAGATGGTTATTATCCTGACGCACCGACCGGATGAGATTTCAGTAGAAAAGATCCAGCGCGTCATCCACCCGCCCGATTCAGAGCAGCTTTCGCGCCCAGGTGCGCCGGTAGTCACCCGGATCGCCCTTCAGCCGCTTAGCGAAAACGACATCGTGCAGTACGTTTCGACAACACTCAGCAGGTCGGAAGAGGAAATATTACCCCTGGCCTTGGTTCTGCAGTCAAAGACCGCCGGCAATCCGTTTTACATGCGCGAGATGTTGAACGCCTGCAACCGGAAGAAGTGCATCTGGTATGATTACAGGGACAGCCAGTGGCATTTCGACCTAGACAAGCTGTTTATTCAATTCCGGGGCGAGCAGGACTACGATGTTCTCGACACGGGCTTCATCACGCGCCGGTTAAGCGAGCTGCCGCGGGCATCTCGCGCGATCCTCGCGTGGGCAGCCATGCTGGGGCAGTCGTTCTCGTTCGAGCTAATCACACGGCTGCTGACGGGTGAATTTGTCAACCAAGCCGAGGAGGTCAACGGCTCTGCGTTGCGCTTCATGCCGTCCTCTGAGCAAGAGATCGTCGAGGGTCTACAGGCTGCGATACAAGCGTACATATTAGTTCCCGGCGACTCGGATGATTGGTTCCGGTTCGCTCATGACCGGTACATCCAAGCCGCCCGGGCCCTAAAGGAGTGCAACGCGAGAAAGATGCACTTTGTGATTGCCCAGACTCTCATGAAGTATTATAGATCCGAGGCGCGGTCCCGGGGTAGCACGGTCCAGCATATCTGCGAGGCGGTGGATCTCCTTAGGCGTCATATCAAGATCCGGCGACCGTACCGGGATCTCCTGTTCGACTGCGCCCAAACCGCGACGGAGAATGGCGCGCGGCCGACGGCGGCCAAATATTATAGCAGCGCTGTAGCCTTGCTGCAGCCGAATCCGTGGTCCGATGACGCCGAGGACGTGTCCTACGACGAGACGATGCAGCTGTATCTGGGAGCGTCGGAATGCGCACTTTTCATGGGCCACCACGCGGCGGCCAATAGCCTCCTTTCAACGATATTCAAGTGTGCGCGGTCGGCACTCGATCAAGCCCCTGCGTACGTTCTACAGTCGAGGATCTTCGCGCAGAGCGGCGACGCGGACTCCACCCTGGGGTCCCTCAAGGACTGCCTCGGCGTTCTTGGTGTCAAGCTAGACGACAAGCCGACTTTTGATAAGTGCGACAAGTGGTTCGCGACTCTCGCTACCAAAATCCAGTCCACGGACCGCGATAAGCTCACGGCCGACGCGGAGCCGAGCGAGTCACACATTGCCTCCATCGGCGCCGTCCTCGTAGAGACCCTCAGCGCGGCGTGGTGGACAGACGCTCTGGAGTTCTACAACTTATCTCTGACCATGCTCGACATGCATCTCACCACTGGGGCGTTCCCGCAGTCGGGGATAGCGTTTCTGCACTTTGCAATCATTGCGTTCTCCCGCTTCAACATGGTCCAGTTCGCGGCCGACCTTGCCAGCATAGGCCTGGGGCTACTAGACAGTTACCACGACCCTTTTACCGTGTCGAGGGGCTACCTCATGTTTGCCAACTTCCTGGCGCACATCAACTACCGCCTCAGCAGCATCGTGACTCAGATGGAAGGCCTGGTCGACTACGCCGCCGTTGCCGGAGACAGGATCTCGACGATCCTAAGCGTTGGGACCTCGGCGCTCTCCAAGCTATTTGCGAGCGAGAACTGCTCGGAGCTCGAGACATACTGTGAATACGCGTGCGAAGAAATCTCCAACTGGCAGCAAGACTCCCGCGGCGGCACTATCCTGCTCGGTGTATGGCAGACCTGCCGCGCTCTCCAGGGCAAGACGCATACGCGAGATCCGAGCAACGTTCTGACGGATGACCTGCACGACATGAACACATACAAGCAGTGGCTGCGGGACCACACCCGCAACGGCCTCCGATCACTGCTTGTGTACGAGACGTTCGAGGTTGCCGTGCTTTACCTCTACGGGCATTATAACGAGGCAATCAAGCTTGGTGAACAGATGCTGCCCGAACTGCCGAAGCTCTGGTCATTGCGAAACACACGGTCGACCATGTTCGTGTACGGCCTCGCGTTGGCCGCGAAGACGTTTGAGAAGCTCCAAGATCCCGCGCAGGCGGACACTATGGAGGTGAAGGCTGAGGTTGCGGATGTCGTGCGGCAGGTGAAGGATTTGAGGCAGAAGATTGTGGATTGGGAAGAGGTGGACAACATCAACTACCTGTCGTGGTCAAAGTACCTCGAGGCGCAGATCGAGGAGCTGTGTGGGAACATTGGCGCCGCCGTGCAGCGTTGCGAGGAGGGCCTCGAACACGCGTCGGTACAAGATTATGTGTTCGAGGAGGCGCTCGGCAGTAACCTGTTGGCGACCATCTTTTTGAGGCGAAATGCAAAGAGGTCCGCGCGGGCGATGCTGCGGGACGCCACGAGTCTGTACCGCCAGTTTGGGGCGTGCGGCGTGGCGGACCTCATCCAGGAGCAGCACGGTGCCCTGCTCCTCGGCCACGACGCCAGCTCTCGTGTGGTGGATACTGCAGTCCAAACCGACTTTGCGCCCGACGTCACCCACGTCCAGCCCTACCGACATGTCGACACGCACGAAGAGAAGGACCTGGTGCCCGACAATGGGATTACTGAAACCGAGGGAGACAGGATCGGGGCGTGGCGGGGTTCTATGGACCTGCAGCAGGAGGCAGGCGCGGGGCTGCCGGCGCTCGATATGATCGACCTCCACGCAATCTTGCTCTCGTCGCAGGCCATGTCGTCGGTTCTGCAGGTCGACGAGCTGTTGAAGACGATGTGCGACGCGATACTGCAGACGTGCGGCGGCTCGGCGACGTTGGCGTCGATTGTGGTGCACGACAAGGACACAAAGGAGTGGAGCCTCGCTGCCAGCGGGAACCCGGAGGAGGGGGCCACGGCTCACATCCCGGGGATCCCCCTGCAGGGGACGTCGCTCGTTTCTGAGAACGTTGTCCTGGGGTGTGCCAGGTTCCGGGAGGTGGTGTTCATCCCCGACCTCCTGAGCGACGAGCGGTTCGGCAACGTCAGTGAGGCATGGCTGCAGAGGAACCCGCTCAGCAAGTCGGTGATTGCCATCCCGATATCATACGGCGACATGCCGCTCCTAGGAGTCCTCTACCTCGAAGGCGAGCCGGGGTCGTTTACGGACCGCAACGTCACGGTGCTCAAGCTTCTCGTCAACCAGATCTGCATCAGCTACTCCAATGCTCTCGCCATGAAGGCCGTCGAGAAGGTGTCGGCCGAGTACGTGCTCGCGCTGTCGCTGCAAAAAGACGCGCTCGCCAAGGCTCTTGAAGCCGAGACCAAGGCCAAGAACGCCGAGGCCGAGGCGAAGCGCAACGTCAAGCTGGCGGAGGAGGCTGCGCGGGCCAAATCCATCTTCCTGGCCAACGTGTCGCACGAGCTGCGCACGCCACTGAACGGGGTCATCGGGAACTCGGAGCTACTTACGGAGAGCAACCTAAATAAGGAGCAGCTGGAGATGGCGGACTCGATCAAGGTGTCGGCGGAGCTGCTGCTCACAGTCATCAACGACATACTCGACTACTCGCGCATGGAGGCGGACAAGATGAAGCTGTACATCAGCGCATTCAACCCCGAGGAGATGGTGCGGGAGGTGGTGCGCGCCGTGTCGTACAGCAACCGCGAGAAGACGGAGCGGGTCAAGATCATACAGGACATCAACCTGCCCACGATGCTCATCTACGGCGACCCGATCCGGCTGCACCAGGTGCTGGGCAACCTGATCGGCAACAGCATAAAGTTCACCGAGTCCGGGTCGGTGACGATCGGGGCAAAGGTGGAAGAAGAGCTAGAGGATAAGGTGCGGCTGACGTTCTGGGTGGAAGACACGGGCATCGGGATCCCGCCGCAGCAGCTCGCGAGGCTGTTCCAGCCGTTTAGCCAGGCGGACGCCAGCACGGCGAGGAAGTACGGGGGCAGCGGGCTGGGACTGAGCATCTGCAAGAGCTTAATCGAGACGATGATGCAGGGCAAGATTAAGCTCGATAGCCGCGAGAATGCCGGGACCCGCGCGTGGTTCACCGTCACGTTCGACCGGGTGTTGGGCGACGCGTCACTCGGGGACGGCCGGGGGCCGACGCAGCCGCCGTCGCCAGCGTCGGTGGGGACGAACGACAGCTCGCCGGGCGTCGACACGTCCGAGCCCGAGACGGCGGCGTCGCCGAACCCGTTCCTTGACCTGTCGAGGATACCAAAGGAGGAGCTGAGGATCTGTATCGCTGAGGATAACCCCATCAACAAGAAGATTGCAATACAGTACGTCCGGAGGCTGGGGTACCCCAACGTCGACGCGTACGAGAACGGCGAGAAGGCCGTCGAGGGGCTGAGGGACAAGGCGGCTGCGGGGATTCCGTACCACGTCATCCTCATGGACGTTCAGATGCCGATCCTGGACGGGTACGAGGCTACAAAGGTCATACGGAAGGACGCGAACGAGGCGGTGAGGAAGGTGCTCATCATTGCCATGACGGCGTCGGCGATCCACGGGGATAGGGAGAAGTGTCTCGCGGCGGGGATGAACGATTACCTCGCTAAGCCGGTGAGGGCCGATGTGCTGAGGAAGAAGCTGGAGGCGTACGTTGGGGACGCAGCGGGGGTTGTGGGCCGGGTGGCGCACATGAGGCAGGGGAGCGACGGGGCGATTGCGGAGAGGAACGGGGTTGGGGCGGGGCACGGCGGGGAGACCCCGCAGAGGGGTGACGCGCGGAGGACGCAGTCGGAGGGGAGGGTGATGGTTAGGGAGCCGAGGAACTTGACCAAGAGGCCCGAGGTCCAGGTGACGGGTGAGGATGAGGCGGAGGAGCAGTTGCAGGCGCAGGCGCAGGTGACGGACAAGCCGTCGGGGTAGGTGCCTCTGCATGCTCTTTCCGCTTCTTCCTGTGGGGGTCCTTGGGTTTGTTTCTTTTGGCGGGGGGTGTTCACGGATAGACTGGGTGGAGCATATCCCCCCTTTGTTCTCTGCCCCTTTCTCTGTTTCTTCCACGTCTTTCCTCATCTTGAGGCTGGATATACGTTGGCACGACGGATATGGTTTCTTCTTCTTTTTGGTGTCATGGTATTCGTCTTGCATTTGGGGACTTGGACTGGGCGTGTGATGGCAAATTAGACGGGGGGGTCCCCTGGATATACGTTTCTTTGGATGGGGGTCCGGGGATCCGGGATTTGGGTGTCATGGAAATGGAATGGGGGATTTATCTTGATACCATTGATCTTGTACGATGGAGGTAAATAGTAATGGATGGTAGTTGATACAAGGGGTAGTGATATGGGTTGTCTGTGAGGTTGGAGGTGTGGGAGGGGGACCACGGGTTGAAGGCGTGCTTGAGGGGAGGCATTGGCAGGCCCGGCACGTCGAAGGTAGACTGACTTTGGGCTATAGCAAGGACTCTGTGCAGCGAGGGTTGGCTTCGTCATCGGTCGCCCAGAAGCCACACCGGGTATGACACCCCGAACGGGCCAACGCAGATCGGGCTGGCTACAAGCGGAGTCTACGGTAACAGCTCACACGAAGCCCCCGGAAGGCGCTGGGCCAAACACATCCAAAAAGAAACGCCAAGGTATCGAAAAGGAGATATCGCGGGGTGGAGGCGAAAAAAGATGGACACACCCGGAATCGAACCGGGGACCGCTCCTATGCTAAAGGAGAATTATACCACTAAACCATGCGCCCATTCAACTGGATGTTAGTCTGGGTGCTCGCTTGTCCTTGTGTACGGTTTCGGAATGGTCGCGGAACGAGTCTGCTAAGAGTTGCTCGTTCATGCCAGGCTTATCCGGACGAGACGGGTAGCTGGGCATCCCGGCGGAGCCCACACACCACAGGCCGTGGCCGTTCGTTTGCGAGGATTACTACACGGGTTCCGTTACATGCAGGCGCCTGCCCCCTCGGCACCCTTCCGCACCCTGGCTCCGGGCCTTCGGAAAGGCTTGCCCCATCTGTCCCGCCTGGAAGCGCCACTCTAGCCGCGCTGCGCGGAACAGGAGAAAGCAGAGGGTCATATCCCCTACCTGTCTGGATTGCTAGCCTGTTGGTGCATTGCACTATACTCGAGACAGGAGACAGTGCCGGATTTGGTCTTGGGGAGGGGGTTTGGTTGTATCCTCGATTCCGGCCGGAATAGGCGCGGCGGGTGGCACGGGCTACGGGCTGCATACATGGACTATAGCTACTAAGAGTTGATATAGACGCTGGGTATGTCTTGCCGATCCTCGGCTAATATAGAGACTAGGCCCAGGGTCGTCTTTACTCGCTGGATTTACCCTTCCGCCCTCAGGGCTGGTGGGTAAGGCGGAGCGGACGGGATAGATCCGCGGGCTCATTGGACGGGGAGGCTTGAGGTCAAGGCTGGCTCGGGGTCTGTGGATTACGTGCATATTCCAAGGTCTCTGGAAGGATTCATGGCTCGGTATAGCAAAGACTGAAGGGCTAATATAATCTGCAAGGGGTACCGTGGCGCAGTTAACCCCTGACAGACCTGCCACCCTCGCATCCTCGGGCTTGAGCACGGGGGTGAACTCCAAAGGATATCCGTGGAATCAAATGACCCAGTTGAATGGTCCCACGACCCCCTCCCCTCCGATCCCAGTGTTCCCGAGTGAACGGGAAATCCTGCAAAGGGCAGTGTTGCCTTCCCATCTTGACCCACAGGGCCCAGTCTCGGCAACCGCTTTGCGTGCCACTCGGTATCCAAACCGCTCCACTCTTTGTCTTTCCTTCCGCAGGTCTGATGCTTCACTCGGCAAGAGGGTTATGGTGGCACGAGCACGGCGACTCCCCTGGACCACCACGCTAGGCTCCCAGCCGCCATGTCTGGGGCGCAGCGTGCAACGCATTGACTCTAAAGAGGCAGCCCCGTGAAGACCGATGCCCGCTCGGATCGTTTCCGACAGGGCCAGTGGGCATGGATCTCTAGTGAGGACACGGGCCAGTACTAAGCATCCATGTCCCAGTCCTCCAAGCCGCGTGGAGGCCACGCATATTCATGCCGCATCCTCACAGCCGTTCCCTCGCTCCCCTTCGCCACGGTTTCGATAACCTGCCTCCCCTGCATACATCATCCTATGAGACGGCAGAAGATTCCAAAGCCGCACCCCCACCAGATCGATACTTTCAGCCCACGGGCCACCAATAGGAAGCTCTCCGTTACAACCCTGCCAAGCGCCATCCCCTCCTTCCCTTGCACGTTCCACCCTCGGCGCACAGACGCCCCTGCCTCCCGGCCCGCCCGGTTGGGCGGAAAGACCCGGGTGGCGGCAAGGGGTTTGGCCAATAGTCTAGTGACAGTAACGGAAGGGTAGCCCTCAGGGTGGTATCGGGAAGGAAGGGGGCTTGGAACCGTTTTCAGGCCGATGCGTCCAAGTCATCGTCGTTCCGCCCTACCTACCCGAGAAGGGAACGCCGAGCGGTGCCATTGAGGGCGTCAACGTCGAGTGGGACGCGCCCCCGCGTCAAGCCGCCTGCCCCGGACAACGGCGACAACTTCCAAGGAACGCAGCCAAACCCCCAAGCCCGATACCCCGAAAGTGAGATATGACACAAAACCAGAGGCCCCCATTGCTCAGAATTCCCCGAGCAACCGCACCCTCCCGTCCCTCCAAGTCCAACCCCATGTGATACCCCCGGCCTCCTTCTCTCCCCCCACCTCCTTCCCAATGCGGCCGCGGTACAGGGGTCCGTGCACCCCCGCAAAAAGCCGCGGGCAGGGCGCTTAGCAAGGATATATTTAGCAACGGCAATCTCCATCCGAGCGCTTCCCGATCTGGTTCCCTCCGGCGTTCCTCCCGGGATCCCCGCCGCGCATAGCGCCACTGCCTACCGATATCTGATATTCTCGGCTCAGAACGGCGCCAGCCTCGCATCTTCGACTTGTACTTGCTTCTGTGCACCGGATGTAAGCCTGGGTCCGAGCGGTGATTCCGGGAGCTAATACAGCGCGCTCAGGGTTCCAGAGCTACCTAGGCGCAGGGGTCAGCGGAATGCAGTGACGGTGACCGTCCAAGCGCCGGGTTGTAAACTCCACGGAGAAGCCTGCTTTCGCCCTTCGCTTCCCCTCCGAAGAAGCTTTTCCTTGCCTTCCACAAGTCTCCATATGTCACCTTGCAGTAGTCTCCCCGCCGGCCTCAACCGCCTGCCGGACCCAAATCACATTCCCCAACGGCATTGCACTCCACAAAAGCGCGGAATGTCAAATGCCAGGCTGCCAAACCGTCAAGACACGATTACGCCACCCGTCCCCCACCATCCAGCACCCCTCCTCCGAGCTGCCGCTGCACGTCAACCACGGCACCCCCATTATGGTGTATCAGCAGCTCATAACCAAAAACAGCAACTCGGCATTCATTGCCCCTTGACACTCAAGGGGAGTATCGTAGCATTCCTCATCTAGGCATACCAGCCCTTCACAGAAACACGAATTAGACCCCTCCCGCGTCAACCCCCCGACAAACCCCATTAAATCCCATCATCACCACAGGTCTCCCACGGCCACTGCCAACCCACGAGGAGTCCTCCAAAGCCAAGACAATAATACAGTTCCTATTTCCCGCGCCTTGTATACAAAAACCGGTTCAAAAATACATGAGACGAATTATAATGCTTTCCCAATATAATGCACCGACAAGAGACAAAAAAAAAGGAAACCAGCGAAGATGAGAGATAAGCCATTTTTACCCCCATCCGGATTCGGCCCCTTGGTCCCTGCCTGGCGAAAGCCGTCCGAGGAGGAACGGTTCGAGGCTCCTGAGCCTGACCCGGGATCGTGGCTAGATCAACCCGTCAGAGCTGGAATCGTCAGGGGAGCCGGGTTATGGCGATGGAAATTCGTCGTCGCGTTCGTCTCGCAGTTGGGTCGTCACTGGTGGAATCGTCAAGCGTTCCCAGATTCATCATCCGTCATCTTCGTGCCGCGAAAACATCGTGTCCCTGTCCCTGCCCATCACAGTGAATGCTCCCGCCGAGGGTCGCTCTCATCGCTCTTGATCGTCTGACCGTGCGACATCTCGCTGGAAACATCCTGCCTCCCGGGCCCTTCGCTAGACAGTAGTGAAGAAACCGGGTGCCCGCCTCCGCTCCTAGGTCTCCCACTCTCCGGACCGCTGCCGTCTCTCGCTTGGAACTGTGGCTGGCCGGGTGAAGAGCCTCGTGTCGGCGGCGTAACTCCTTCCTGCTGACCGTGACGGTACCTGTAGGATGAAATATCGCTCTGCTGGCGCTGGTGGCCTCTCCTCAGTCCTCGAGGAGGATTCGACGGCCCGCCGGGTTGCGATTGGTGGTGGTATGGTGGTGACCGCCTCTGTGGCGGCGCTGGCTGCGGGTGCTGTAGGCTTGTCGCTTTTCGCTTCCTCGGCGGCTCGGTTGCTCCTTCACCATGGCGCGTCAGTTAGTTCAGCCAAGAGTAGATTTTCTCTTGGGCTTTGACGAACCAGAAGGCCCGGCTGCCTGACTGGCACCGCCGTCGCCCTGCGTGGCCGGGGGCTGCCAATGGTGGAAGTAGATCGGGCTCGCCTGGTGTTCCTGGTGCTGCGGAACGTTCGTATTAAGGTGTGGTAGGTTCGAAACTTGGCCGGCTTGACGGGGTACCGGCTGGAGACCGGTGACTGTGTGCCCTCTCCCTCTCGTTGGGGACGGCGGAATAGGGTATCCGGCCGGCGACTGGCCTGGCGCCCCTGGAGCCGGAGGACCGGGCGGCGGATAGTGTTGATATAGCTGCCCCTGAGAGTCCCGACGACGTTCGGAAGAAACCATGCCGCCCTGCGGAGGCATCAACTGGGGGTGACCTGGTGCCTGAGAGGCCATGAACTGTTGCGCCCAGTCGAGGGCTGCCTGGGGAAGGGTGCCTCCACCCATTCCTGCAAAAACGACGGGTATCATCGGGGGTGGTATGCCGCCGCTTATCGATGTTTTCAAGATGTCGTGTTCGAGTCTTCGCTGCTCCAGTCGCAGCGACTCTTGGTGAGTGCGTTCCTCTTCTTGTTTCCTCCGGTCCTCCTCCGCCTTGGCGTGGAGCCAGTTTCTCATCACATCTTCAGATCCCTGCCATTGTGTTGGTGGCGGGGGTAGCTGGCCGAGTGCCTGGTGATGTTGCGCCTGTGGTTGTTGGTGCTGATGCTGTGAGGATTGCGGCGGAGGAGGCTGCTGATGGTGAGGCTGCGGCGCGTGGCCGACGGCTGGCGCCGACGGGGGGACGGAAGTGGGTGGCTGCCCCTGGGGAGGAAGAGTTATGGCTGCCGGAGGGGGCAGGCCACGATGATGGGCTGACATGGGCTGCTTGTGGGGACTCTGGGACCGTGTTATACCTGGGGGTGTCTGGTAGCGGTCTTGGTGTATCAGTGGAGGCGACAGTCGGGATGTCGAAGGAGGCGTCGGGATATCATGAACCGACTTGAAGGCGTAAGGCGTGGACTGGTTGGCGGTAAGCATCGTCGTATAGAAGAACAAAGCGTGGGCGAACAGCAAGGGGAGCTGCAATTGGGAGTACGGCGGAGTCAAGGAGGAAGCAGGTTGAAGTAGGCAGAAGAGTACACAGAAGATTCAAGATGGTGACGTGTGGGCGCAAGGCCGGAAGCAAGAGGCCAAAAAAGCAAAAAGCACGAGGGATGCAAGGTGGAGATACCCTTTTTTAAGAAGCAAGCTGGATATGACGGCCAGCCCAGGTGCAGTTTGTGTCGAGAGGCAAAGTGGATTAAGAAGCCGTAAGAGGGACGAGGCCAACTTCATCCGGCCATTGGTCCTGGAAGCTGCATAGGTGTAATAGATGCCTCTTAATATAACAATGACCGGTACTGGCGGGCAGTGTCTGCTCAGCGCTTTTGGTCAGGACGAGAGCTGTGCGATGGACGTGCGGCGAAAGGGCGCCTACTCCACGGCGCTCGCTCACTGCGACGAAGCGGGGCTGCGGCCAAGATCGGTAGGCAGGGGCGGGAGAGCAGGAGCCAGGGTAGGGTCGATCAAAGCAAGGGCAGCTGGAGGTGTGAGTACCATATAATGCCCCGCGCTGGGTGGTAATGGGGAAAGTGGCAGGCCGCCGTGTATGCGAGCGCGCTCGATTTTGCGGGCTCTCAAGATTCGGAGCGGCAGGAGCTCCAAGTCTCGGTCGAGAGGGGGGGTGTGGGGGACGTAGAGGAGGGGCGTGCGAACGAGCGGGCCGGGACAAGGCAGGCAGGGTTTGAGGGCGGGCTATTACCAGAAGCCCTTGCTCGTGACGACAGTCAAGAGGTTCATGTATGGGCCGAATCACACAAAGGGAATTACTGGAATTCGCGGAGAATGGGGAAAGAAGTCCGTCGAAATCAAAACGGGGTGAGCGGGGGTTCGCCGAGCATAAAGGGTACAAAGGGACCGCGCCGCTCATGCGCGTTCGAGACTCGGGCGTGCTTTTTCGGGAGCGGAACCAGTGGTGACTTGCGCTTACCAGCCCAGCTATCTCGGTGACAGCAGACGTCAGGTTGCTATCAGGGAGGACGGAAGCTTTGTTCCCCGCCCGTGCGAATGTCCAAACTAGGCAAGGACGCGGCAGCCTGACAGCGCGAGGCGAAGGCTATTCCGGCGGGTGGCGTGTAAGAAAGAAACGCGAGGAGAGGGGGAAAAGAGAGATAAGATTCCGCCCAAGGTGGAGTGGATCCGAGAACTAGCCCTAAGCCGAGGACCAAAAAGGCAAATCGGAAGGGAGAAAGTGAGGGAAAAAAAGGCGGAGGTGGGTTATAAAAGAGCGACAAGAAGCGGGCCCCTCTTTGTGAAAACGGCCGGGACCTTTTTTAGTGCGGAGAACGAGGACGAAGAATAAACATATATTGGGGCCTTGTTGGGGGGCGAGGCAAGGTTGTCGACCCGCGAGAGAAGAGGGGACGAGAGAGCCAAGGAAATGCGCGTTGTCGTCCAGAAGCGGAAGTAACGATGGGGTTGGCTGAGCGAATGACGGGCCCCGCTGCGCCCAAGTTGGAAAGGTGGCGGGGACGGGGGTAGAAGTAAAGAGAGCGAGGGATGGTGGAGATGGGAAGGAAAGGGGAATGCAAGGAAGCCGCGGGGGCCCTGGGAAAGACATGGAAGCGACGACCACGAGGGAAGGAGGCCCAGAACATGCAACCGAAGGGGCGAGGGAGAATTAATGACTTCCGAGAGTGGGCGTGAGACGGGGGAGGTACCGCCTGCGGAATGGCTAGGGGCACCGCTGGTGAAGTACCACGGTGGACCTGGGGGCGCTGGAGCGGGTTCCTGTATCAGCCGGCACGGGAGTCGATACAAAGTCCAGCGCAGGCAGGCGAAGATTGAGCCGAGTGCGGATGGTAAATTCCCTGCTCTTATGAGAGTGGCAGGGAAGGAGCCGCCGACGACTGCGTTGAGGCCAATCCCTCATGTTCCGTGTGAGTTCGCTCGGTGTCCTGTCATTCGGTCTTCTCACTATCTCGCCTCGGCCACCTCATTCATCGGCCCGGGGCCGCAAGCATTACGCGATCAACCCACTGGTGCGCCCGAGAAGGGAGGTCCAGGGGTTCTCGGCTCGGCCGGTGTTAGAGGGGTGAAAAGGACCCCCAGCGGCCCGGGCTGTTCTAATCCCACGCTGCGCTGCACGGCCGATCCTGCCAAACACCACCCCGACCGCACGACGATAAACAACAACAACAACAATAACAGAGGACGCGATCGAATGCAGCCCGGGTCCCGTCTTGGGATGCATGGCATCTTAGAGCGGGGGCGCGGCGAAAGTGCGAGCGCGGGGCGCCTGCTCATTCGGCCATGCAACCCGATCATCGCGGCGGATGCAGCACGCGGGACATCCGAGCGTGTTGTTATGGGCCTCGTATGCGTGGGTGGCCAGAAAAGCGGCCTGCTCAAGTGGCCGATGGTGGGCTCCACTCCCCTCCTGCGCGCTTCTTCATGCGTCATCTGAAGGAAATACCTCGTACTTTTTAGGATGAGGCCGGGTCGAGACGACGCGGCCCCGATAACGACAGTCTCCGAGATGCAAACATCCCGAACGCTAGCGCATGTGAGACACATGGGCTAATCCACTCCGCGGCGAGCTAGAAACAGCCGCCCAATCCGGTACCCTAGCGCCCCCGGACAGGCAAGGTCGGGTTAAGGACCCAGAGCTAAACCAGGCCGGCAGGTGTGGCCCCTCGTGGAACGTACTATGTGCTTTGGGGCCGCGCCAGGTATAGTTCGTAAAGCGGGCGTACGAGACGATTTGCTGGGAGGCCCTTCTTCCTTTTTATTCCCGCCTCTGGGTGGAGTTACACGACCGGGGAGAGGGAAGGAAAGCTAGTATTGTCATACGGGGAAAGGATGCCGCCCGTTACGAAGAGCTTGTGGCACACAGCGTTACCTAGAGCAGGTTTCCCGTGCGGGAGCATACTTTTGTGCACAGCGAGGGTCTTATCCCATCCTCTGTCCCTCCTCCGAGTCGTTCATCTGGATTTGATGGGGAGGGAGGAAAGACAGGGGGTGATCCTGGTTCGCATGTATAAATTCTCCGCGTTCGCATCACGGGGGCTTAAGTCAAGGCGGGGCCAACCCGGCGACGTCCCGACGCTCGCCATCGACTCCACGAGGGGGTCCGTTGATCATGGTTTGCGGTGGCTCTGGCTCGCCGTACCGCGCACGTCGCCAAGCCCGGATACGGGTGGCATGTTGTCATCGCCTAGCGAACATCGGCCATGGGTCGAGGAAGAACGGGGACCCGATTGAAGTCCAGACCAGCCTTCGCGAAGAGATGAGGTTCCCTGCTGTCGTATCTGAGCCTTTATAGTTTTGCCAGTTTCCCATGGATTTTACGAAAGGTACCCACTTTTACCGTCCCACCGAGCTCCTACCCGCGGCTCATCGGGCCTACAAAACCTCCACGGAGCAAGGAAGGAAAATTAGACGTGTCCAGTCGAAATACAGCCCGGCCCTCCTTTTACTACCGCCCTCGAAGCACATCCCCGAGACGGTGGGGAATTCCTGTCCCGTTTCCTATTGCGGCAGAGAGGACGAGCGAAGTGTGGTGGTGCCCTCGAAAGGGGAAGGAAGGAGAGGGCGCCAGCGCGGCGGAATGGGGAGTAGTGAGCCGGAAGGGATGCCCCTTGTTACTCGTTCGGCGAATAACGGGGGATGAGGAGAGACAGAGAAAAAGGAGGGTGGGTGCGGGACGGAAGACATTGTGCGAGGTATCACGCCGTACATCTGTCGCTGCGTGTCCAGCCAAGGGCTCTCGTGGGTCTTACATGTGTGTAGCATGACCGCCTTGGCCCTTTTCCGGGGCTCCTCGCCCATCGGTGGTCCGTCACCTCGTACATAGAGCTGCGGATGGGTCGAGTACCACGGTTCCTAGCGCCGGATGCCATTGTTAGACTCGTGTAATGCGACGCCGTGGAACCCGCGGCTCCACGTGCGTCTTCGGTGAGGGGGAGGTCCGGGTGTGGAGTCGCACGGGGAGCTGGGGAGCTGGGGCTGGCGACGTAATGGGCGCCGGACGATTGATATGGAGGGACTGTGGCGAGTGGTGCAGGCACTATGCGCGGGTGAGGGTGTGGTACGGGACCTCACGGGACAGTGACGTTTGTCCTCTTGTCACGCTCAGGCTTGGACTATCTCTATCCGTGCAATGCGCAGCAGCCAAGACATTGCTTGCTGGCACCCTGATGATCCGCGCTGCCAATCGCGGGATGATGCGCCGGGATGGACAGAGGCCCAAAGCATCTCACAATCCCTCGCGGAACGATCGCCGCGATCGTGGCCAGAAGGTCAACCCCAAGCGGAGCCTCTTCCGGCTTTCCCCCTACCGCGATTGGCTGGCGTCCGATTAACGAGATCCGATCATTGCGCCAGGCCTGTTTGACCCGACCCCTGTCGAGGGACCAGGCCGCGTTGGGAAGGGACACCCACCAAGAGTGGCCCGTTTAGGTGGCGCTCCGCGTGCGCGAGCCTGTGCGGAGATGTTCGGCGCCGGAGCCGGAGAGGTTTCTTGGCTTGTGATGGCTGGCGATGTTTGGAAAGAACTCGGCAAGATGTTGAAAAGTTCGCATTGGTATGGTATGCTACGGGGGAAGTGGCACGCGGGACCCTGGCGCGCGAGAAATTAAGGGACGGGAGTCGACCGCCACCTCGACCCTTGAATAAAGGGAAAAAGCAATGCAGGCGTGCTCGTTCGAGCATGTGCACGGGGGGGTGCTGTCGTCCGGCGACCGAAGAATGGGCGCCGGGCTGGAACACGAAGACGGCGCCTGCAGGCTCCCGTGCTAATGCATGCAGGCGCGTCGCTGGGAGGCTGAGGATGTTACTCGGGGTGGGAGGGCCTGTCTGCTTTGTTTCCTGTTTTGACGGCGTCTTTGGCCGTGTTCTGTTCCGGCAGAGTGTGGCATTACCTGCGGGTATGCCGGTTTTACGACTGCTTCGACGAGGCTTGAGATACATGCGCCAACTGCGAGAATCTGCCTCCCGGGCAATCACGGATCAATTCCCAAGGCGTTTTGGGCGGGACTCACGGGGTGGCACAGCGCTTGGGGTCCTCAGCCCCGCGGGCGAGACATCGGGATGGTGAGGATGCCCGGCCGTTCGGTGAGGCATGGCTTTTGCACAGCTGACCGACATGGACGATCGCGGCTCGGTCGTTGCGATGTTCGTATGCTACCTATGCATGTTTCATGTTGGAAGTGTCACCAGGGTTTGGCGCCTTGGTTGAGCAGCGAATTCCCGGTTGTCGAGGTTCCGAGGGACATGGGTTGTCTCCCCTGTCCAGGGGGGGAAAGCCGGCAGGAGAATTACTTCGAGTGCAACCGATGAGCGCATACCCCCGACAGTATCCCGCGCGCGTTTCCCAGAGCGAATAATGATTTGACAATGCCTCGGGGCCCAAGCCGGGTCAGGCACAAGGTAGCATTGGATCCAGGCACGACCCAGACTACCTCATCGGGGACCCAGAATGCGCCAATGTTTGGTTAGCCTGCGGCTCCCCTTCCAGCAACCCAGCTTGAGACAGACCCAGAACCATACTCTCGAGGGTTACACTCCCCGGATTCCTCCCGCGCATGCCGGTCACGAGAAGATGGGGGTCTGGGGAACTTGAGACCACACGCCCGGACCTGTTACTTTGCACATTATACCCCGTCGGCGCGGAAGCAGACCTTTCACGTGGAGCAAAAGCAACGAAGACGCAGTCGCACATCGACATCAGCGGCCAACGTTGTACCGAGGTTCCTGAGCTACATGGCCTGCGGTAACCGTCATTCCCCGGGCCGGCGGACACTAAGATAGCCCAGAGATAAGCGGGGAACAAACCCGCAGCGGCGACGATCCCTTCATAGCTGAAAAGGGGCCCCCTGACCGGAGACGACTCGAAGCGGACGATGTGGCCCGACTGGGATTGCTGATGGGTGTTAGCTTGGCGGCGGTGCGTGAGGTTGAGCGTTGATGCTCTGCTCGCTTTCCGCTCTTAGAGGCCTAATCGCCTCGTCGGTGTGGAGTGGGCGGTGGGTATGCATATCGGGGGATTCGAGCTCGTTCCTGAGGCCGCCCTGTGCTTCCCCGCTCGCGTTGGGATTTGCACCGCATAATGCACAAATCTCCAGGACATGGACGATCCTAAAGCTTGCCGTTTTGGGCCATTGCATTGTCCTCGGTAACCCGATCTGGCCAGGCTTCTCAGGCTGGTTTGGGCGTGGAGGGCAAGTCCGGGAGCCGATCCCTTTAAGCTCAGCCGCGGGGCGGTGGGACTGGGGGATGGGCGAATTGGTGAGCCGGGACTTCAAAAATCTACGAGTGGGCTTGGTCATGCCTCAAGGTCAGAGTCTTCTTGGATTCACCAGTGGCGACTGCGGCCGCCGTATCCTCGGACTAGGTTTCAAGCTCCGTTGTCTGGAACAGCCGCTCGTGGTATCAGCTAGCTCTTCATCACAGCGGAGCACTGAGATCTAGGTCTAGCATAACTCCATCCCTCAGGAGTATACGCACCCGCGGCTTCCATGTAGTTAGGAACAAGACCAGACACACCGCGCAATGCCCAGCCTTGGCTATCGCGGAGAAATCACTACTGACCCACCGACACCCCCGATGAAACGAAGGCCCCGCGGCGGCTTGGAGCGGGGTCGTCGCAAAAGCAAACAGCCTCCGCTATCAGCTCACGACGCGACCCTTCAAGTACGGGTCGGACTGGGACCGAGCTGGCAGCTGCATGTTTTGGCCGCCAGGTTGTCGCGGGCTGGCGCGTTGCGAAGTGAACACACCCACCGAGTGACATTGTGCTCTCACGGGATCGACGAGCCTGCCAGCCGAGGAGGCGCGGGAGGCATCGAGTCAGCGAGACGCCGCCATGCCAGAACGGGACGCGTCAACAAAGGAACGCCACCGTTCTTTAGCACGGCGGCCGGGGGACACCCGGCTGCCTTTGCAGGGATCTTGGTTTCCGCGCGGGTGGACACCCCGCATCTGCCTTTATCAACGTGACGCCGGAGGATCACCGCCATCCTTTCTAACCCCCATGCGACCTCCGTCGGCCGAATACATTGCTCCCACCCCGTACCACGTATCCAAGACAGAACGCTGGCGACATTACCGAGTCGCAAAACCTTCTCAAAGGGGCAATGACCCGCTCTCGACCCCTTGCAGATACAACGCCGGCTTACGCCAGTCCCCGATGCACCCCCGGCAAACCCTTCAGAAGAGCTATCCCGTTCCTCTGAACCACGCGAAGGTACCAGATCACGAGGTAATCATAGACTCGTGGCGCCCCGCCTCGCTCCCAATTCGGAAGAGGCCCCATCCCTGCTAGAGACGGATGCGGCAAAAAAGAGGGGCCGGTAGGAAGGGAGGTCCCCTGTCGGGACCGGGGTGGAGGGTCGGGGGATCTGAAACAGGTGGGGCGCCAACCGGGTTCGTATCGGAGCTTAGTTGCTTCGGGGACTTTGTCTTGTGAGCTGTGACTTGTGGGCGAGTGCGTGTGCGAGGGAAGGGCTGAGAGATCGGGTAGACGCATGCAAGAGAGGTCATGATGCCCATTCCCACGGGCGCAGGTGAGCTTGTGCTACCGCGTGCAGCCCCAGATTTACATGCAGGGGTGGCCTTTCCGAAAGGGTACCTTGCGTCGAAGGCGCAGCGCCCTAGTTTCCGTCCCGTCCCACAGTACGAGACTAACGGATGCAGGAACTGCGGCGCCCGCATTAGCGAGATGGGCAAGGGGCTCCCAGCCTCCGGCGCGGGTGCCGCTGCTCGCCGGGTTCGGGAACTGGGTGGAGCTTGCTTCTTTGCCTTTGAGGTAGTGCCGAGAATGGGGAGTTGTCAGCACCGCGTGTGCCGCGCTCTGGGAACAGCGGGGAGCGGGTGATGCTGGGGCGGGTGTTTTCCGCGCGGGTAGGGGGACAATGTGATTTGCTTGCTTTGTGTATGTCTGTCGCGGGGCCACGGGGTCAGAATAGGCAAGTGTGTGCGAGTCGTCCCGTCTGGCTGCTGGACCTGCAATGAGGGTGAGCGGGAACAAGAGGCATGAGACCCTACCGGTATATGATGGAAGCAGCTCAGAAGCACATGGCGCCTGCCCAAGTCTCACGGCGTACTGAGCGATCTTCAATCCCGAGAGCCTGGTTGATCCGAACAACCTCGTGCCTCACCCGACTGTCTTACCGGGAGTGGCCTCCTCACCCACGCAAAATCTCAAGGTAGAGACGCAGAATCAAGTCCACGGGAAGCGACGTGGCCCCACCGATCCACGCTCTCTCCATCCAGGGGAACCCCGGGACTGCAGCCCGCGTAGAGGGCCCCCGAGCCTTGCCCGGCTCGCGTTCATCTATACGCTCGGGCTCCTGCATCGGCTAGGCACAGGCTGTACTCGCACGCCGCCGGAACCCAAACCGAGGAATCCAGACCAAAAGATCCTGAACAAAGGGAACGAGGGGCGCCGAGGAAGCCAAGGACCCCAGGGAACGAGAAGCCACGGCGGGCGGCTCGGGCGCAAGAGCAGATGGGAAAAGCAAATCGCAAATCTAGACATGGCTCGAAGGAGTAAGGCCAGCTTGCCGTGGCTCGGGCTTCTGGGTCATTGTGCTATCGGGCCACTGTTCGCCGTATTTCAAGCTCGTGCGACATGGTTCCACGACGAACTCCGGCCCTCTGGGTACCACTTCCCCCCCACAACTGCATCTTTACAAGCTATACACACTTCTGCAAAGCAAAAATGACGCGGATTACGCCTTCCGGACAAAGGCACGGGCAACTACGTCCTCCTCCCTGGATGACCCAGCCCACGAGCGGCCCCAAGTCCCAGCGAGCCTGTCCTCCCTCGCAGACCCCATCCACGGCACCGGGGCGAACCAGACACCCAAAGTCTACGAACCACCGGTGGTCTCACGAGCCGGAGCCGGAGCCTTGCTTCCGTTCCTTGAGCCCGTCAGCACCTCCCAGCACGCATCGTCCGGGAGCCTCTGACAGGTCTACTCCCATCCCCCCCCCGTTTTTTTCTCGTCCGCCACGGCACCCTCGCCCCTCGCGCCCAGTCACTGAAAAAAGCCCGTTGCCCGCCTAGGCCCGTCCTTGCTCGAGCCCGGCTCGACCTAGAGGAAAGCGGTCCCGTCCAATACGCGAGACATCAAACCCACCCAGACCTTGACCCCGGAGAAATCACCCCTGTCCAAGACACGCGTGCCAGGCGAGTACCCAACGGCCTGCGCATTTGCGCACTAGCGGCCCAACCCTGCCATGTCCCCCGGCCAACTAACTGGCCTTGACTCAAGTGAAGCCAACAACAAGCCTCGCGAGTCTCACGACACAATACGCAAGCTTGTTCGTAATGCTTGTATTCTGGTTACCGTATTCCGGCATCTAGCTTGCTACTCCCTCATTACCACGGCCGTCCAAAGCCTGATCACTGATCCCTCCATCCCTTGCTCCCACCTCACAAAGGAAACCATGTAGAATGGCGGGTATAATCGTACAACACACCATTTCTCACAACAATCAAGCGACCTCCACAATTATCCCATGTGCCTCTCTTCTTAAGCTCCCCGCCCCCAGACTTAAACGTAGCAGCCACCGCAGGGTATCAAAATCCCAAATCCACCCAAAAAAAACTCCCGTCACAAAGGAAAAAAAATACCCGTCGGGGCAACCTGGTTCAGAAAAAGGCCCTCTAGCCCTTCTTCCTCCCAGTGTACTTCAGCTCTGCCCTCGCCACTTTCATCAACAGGTTCTCGTCCTTGATAGGCACCCACGATGTGAGCACTTTCATCGTGTTCTCAAAGTCCGAGTCAAGTATCGTCTCGCTCAGCGCGTCGATGATGGCCGTGCTCGCCGCGTGTAGGACGTCCAGGCCAGCCGGCGGTGCGTCCGGTTTGGGATTCGCCGGGGAGTCGCCGAGCAAGAGGAATACGTCCCAGATCCGTAGCTGCGCGGGGAACGGTATCGAGAGGTTGAACAGCGTGAGATACCATTTGGGCCCAAAGGCTGTGGCATCAATCCCATGCTCCTCCTACCCCCCATGTTAGCTCTGTCCGTGACGACTCATGAAAGAAAGTACATACCAGCTTCTTGGCCACGTCCTTCCCCGCGAGCCATCGCTTTTCAAGGTCCCCGAGACACGCCATGAGACCCCCGAACCCATGCTTGTACAGCTGTTCGAGCCCGCGCAGTTGCCACATGCGCACGATCATCACAAACGCCTTCTCCTCGTCAAAGTAGCAGAGCAGCGTGGCCCCGAGCGACGCCATACCCTGGACGTAGCCGATGTCGCTGTAGTAGAGTGACACCGCGTGGAGCACCCTGAAAAGCAGCCGTTGCCCGCCGCGATACCTGCGCCGGAACATGATGTGCTGGCTAATCGTCCGTGGGACGTCTAGGTCAATCTGGACATCGTCCTCGCACGAGACATGCTGCAGGCGCCTGAACTCATTAATAAGGTACTGCTCGCTGGGAGCGTCCTTTCTCTCCCTAGCACTCGTAGCCAGAAACGAGTACCACGCCGCGGCGCGCCAGCGGTCGGGGATCCCCTTCCACGTCCGATCAACGAGCTTCGGATGCTTCCGGTCGAACTCAAACTCCGTGGCCCCGCCATCCGCACCTCTCTTGACCGCCTTGGCCATCTTGCACCACTTCTCCGCCCGTTCCCACTCCTTCCGTTTGACTGCCTCAGACATCTTGTCGGCCGCTTCGTCCTCGTTGATATGTCGTAGCCCAGGGGTGTGCGTGAGCATCTCGCCTGCCTCGTCGGCCATCCGACGGCTCCTATTCTGCGGAAGCAGGTTCGTCGCTTGCCTCAGGGCCGCTATCGACGAACGCATCGAGAGGGCTGACAGCTCCGATGCCTGGGTATGCAGGGATTTTGCCGACACTTTCCTTGGGACCCGGGCGCTGTTGAGATCAGACGGGTCGCGCCGACTCAAGATTCTTCTTCTCCTCGATGTCGGTCGGCCACTACTCTCGGTCGGCGGGCTCAAGTGGGGGCTCAAGTGGCGTGGCCGAATGAAGCCGTATCGGTCGACATCGGCCCCGTCGACATCCTCCCAGTCCTCTACGCCACCGGCCAGCTCATACTCTCGCCGCACTTGGTCTGGCAACTGGAGCGTAGAATCGGCGGATTTGGAAGTTGTAGCGCGCTCTGGCGCTAGAGCCCGACCGAAAGAGTCGTCGCGTGCCAGTCTACAGCGAACGAGTTAGCTACCGAATGGATCAGGATGACAAATAGCCGCGCTGGGAGCTAAGGAAATCGTACGTGTCATGCTTGCCATCCTCAACAGGGCCCCCGGGGGTTGATGAAGGGCGCTCTCCAGAGGGAGGTGCCCCTTGCCTCCAATCGATAGTATCGGCGACTTCATAGAGCGATCTCACCTTTTGAGACTCGCGCTCTACATCTTCAGAGAGGACGCGGGTATTCGTTGGCGACCGTGGCGTCGCGGGAGGGACGTCGGTCGCATCCTTTGGGGAATCGGCGGTATTGTGGACAGGATGGGCAGAAGTATTCTTGGTGGCGGCGTCTTTAGGTGCCCCGTTGGGTTCGTCCTTGACGGTTTCGATCGTGGTGTCCTTGACGTTCGCGACATCATTGGGCGCTTCATTCGCGGCGTCCCTTCCGGAATCGTGGACGACGCTCTTGACATTATCGGCTGCGACGTCCCTGGTTGCCTCGTTGTCGGCGTCCTTAACAGGATCCGTGGTCGTGACAGGCTTAGATTCGGCGCCATCCCTGCGATCGTCGGGCCGCTTGCACTTCACAAGGGGAAAGGCACGCGGCGGTTTCTCAACAACGTCGGCGGCCAATTGGCCAGACTGCTCGGCCATGATTTCGCGGGGGACGGCGCGCTTGCCGCCAAACATGAGACTTCCCCTTTTCGAAAAGTTGACGTTGGTCAGGAAGTCCTCGCCCAGGAGACTATCCGTAGGGATCGAGACGGAGATAGGGGAGAAGTCGCTCCCTCGTGCGGCATGACTGCCGTGATTGGCGGCGGGCTGTTGACGCGACGCAGTTGGTCCGTGGGGCGGCCGCTTATTAGCATCATCCCCTCCAGTAGCCGCATCGGGACAAGATTGGCTTAAACCTTGTCTCCGACTAGCGTCGTCGCCACTTTTACGAGATCGAGCTTCTCCACCGGCCCGGGACGGAATGGAGCTATTAATATCGCGGGACCCCATCTCGGCCATGCTCCTCTTCTTCAACCGATTCGCCGTTATGCCGCGGAAACTAAGGCTCTTAACCATGTTCCGCGACGAAGCGACGGCGCTGGGTGCGTTCTGGTTGGCAGAAGGCCGGTTTTGTCGAGGGTCTTGGGGCAAGAGTGTCCGCGATGTAAGCCGGAGCGGGGCGTGACTCCGCGGGGTTGGTGACGGATGCTCGCGGGAGTTGACGGACTTGACACAAGCGGGCGAGGTGTGGCCATCCATGGCTTTTAGTTCCGCAAGCTCCACGCATTCCACGACCCTTGGTGCCACAGGGGAGTGGTCAGCTGCAAGCCCCAACTCCTTGTTGTACAGAACGGTTGTGTAAAGATCCTCTTCGTATATCGTTGAGGTGGTGGACAAAGACTGACTGACACCAGAGTCCCGCTTCCACTCCTCCCTGGACACCTCCGAGGAGAAGTCGCTGCGGAGTGCGGGATGCTCCTCTGAAGGTGGGACGATGGGCGAGGTGCTGGATGTCGCAAACGATGTGGCGGGGCTGGGCGCTGTGATGGAAGTCGAGCGCCTGGGGCTCTTCGGAGCCGAAACGAGGATGGGTGGCTTAGCTTGGGCGGTCTTTTCGTATCTCAATCCGAAGAGTCCCAAGTCATCCCTGAACGGGATCGTAAAGGACGGTCGGCGTTTCGAAGACCGCAGGCTGGAAAATTTTGGGGGCGACATTGTATGAAAAGCCGTCTGAGCGCCCGGCCGACAGCGAGCAGGGGCGTCGTAAGACTGGGTCCGGACCTGGTAGTTGGGGTCGCACTGATCAATCGGAGATCAACCTTCTCCGGAGGGAGTGGGTGTGCTGGGGAGTCCCTGTAGTTTGGGCGCAGCGCACGGGGCAGCCTTGGGGACTACCGGACAGGGTTGATGACGTCGGGGGGGGGGGGGGGGGGGGTGCTGGCCGCGAATGTCAGTTCTTGCCGTGGAGGTAACAGAAGAATGGGAGAATAGAGGTGAGGGACGGTGTGGATACATTGATGATGACGGAAAAGAGGTGGCACAGAGTAAACAAAACGTGGTGAGGATGTGTATGACTGGATTGGGCGCGTTCGGGGAGGAGCGATGTAAGTGATGCGGGGAAGGTGGGAAGGGCAGAACAAGGCAGGAGGAGCCTGGAATCAGGAAGGGCGCCAGCGCGCCTTCTATAAACCAAGGCATGAGGCAATACTTACCGGTTTGATATGCAGATAAAGCCGCGAACTATGTGAGCGTGCTTGTAGAATAAACGAGTGTGGGATGCTGAGATATCGCAGGATTGGTGGTTGGGCCGTGGGCCTGAGGGCGGTATAACGCGGAGTAATAACGCCGTCCGTCCTTGGGTCTGTAAATTGGACGGGAAAAGCAGAAGGGGATGAATTGATCTTAGGAGCGGGAGTGCCTTAGAAATAAAACGAAGCCTGGCCAGCCGAGATAACGAGCGTCGGGTGCCAGCCCCGAGAAGCGAGAGACAAGGGGGCTTGAAGGAAATATCTCCTGCTGTCCCGATTGCTGCCGTGGGCTCGCTGGCAGACCCGAGTGTTGGGAGGTGATGGCAGCTCGGATTCGTCGCCGCGGGGTAGCGTCGACGTGTCGCCCGGCTTGTCGTCCGCGCCTGCCGGGGGAACTTGTTGGGGCGCTCAAGTGACTTGCGTTTTTTCACCGTTTATTACATGTACTCGCATCCACGTATAATCGAGAGATTAGTACCGGCAGGAACGAGACGGGTAAAGCAGGAACAAGCGAGGGGTGAAGCAGAGGACGCCACGATATTGAGGCATGAATGAAATTTCAGATCCGAATCTATCCGTTCTTCCGCCAGATGCTGGATGCCAATATATGCGTCTCGGCTCTATTCGTTACTTTTTTCCAGTGCCTGAATGACTCCCGAGTCTGGGTCGCGAGTTGCCTTTTTACCGCCTTTTGCCTTCTTTTACACCAGCCACCCAGAGCCACATTGCTTTGTCTCGTCTACTTGGCGGGAAGCTCTCCGGTCGCGATCTCCCTCAGCGGTGAACGACGAGACACAGAACAAGAGGGGGATTCCATCGCCATGCGGGCGCCCATGACATTAATCTCCCAAAAAAAAGCAAGCAGACAATGCCGGAAACCATCCTTGAGTGCAGACGCATGGGCGGAAAATAAAATCAACAAAATTCACATCGGACAAACCATGTGACCGCGTTTTGGATCTACTGGACGGCCGGCACGGGGGGACCATGAGCCTGCCGAGACGGGTTATGCCCTGGCCCGATGGGCCATGTGGCGAGATTGTGTCTTCCCACCGCTTATGCGGGGACCAGTCGGTGAGGTTCGTCGACTGTCACCGACTCTCGGTTTAAGAGGTCGCAGGCGGCCCATGTCGGGGATCCACACGTTTTATGTTTGTGGGTTGTTTGGCTCGCGAATCCTCTCGCAGGTGAGGTGCCTTTTTAGCGCGGACAGGCGGTGATAGGCCGACGGGAGAAGTTCACTGATGGGGAAAGAAGCCAACAAGCGCATGGGCAGACAAAGGCGTGCCGTGTCAACGAGTGCTCTCTCAAGGCGCTGCTGGCTCCGAGTTCCTGTTGTACTTCGAAAAGAATTTCCGAAATCGCGGGTGTAAGTCGAGGCCGCAAAGGGACCCACGGCGATTTCGAGAACCAGCGGACGCGGGAACCCCAGTTATAAGCCCCGATTGACACCGGAGAATAGCCTATCCACCCACATGTTCCGCAACAAAGTATGAAGCCAACGCCCCTACGCCGTAACACTAAAGTATCACTGGTGCAGCCGTCGTCGGTGACAACTCAAACAACCTGCTCCGCGCTCTCATTTCCATCCAGCGCCTCCAGCGCCGGTCTTGGTTTAGTGCCCGCTGCCGCCCCGACGCCAGGCGGCCGGGACCTCACGCGACGGGGCGGGACCTTGCCTCTTGTGGAAGATCGGCAGTTGCCATGTCCGTTTTGAGATAAAGCGACATGGTCCACGGCCTTTTCGAACAAGACAGGGATCAGTGTTCCCTTGTGCGGACAAAGACGGCCCAAGAAGTCACAAAGACCGAGCTGAAGAATCATATTCCCGTTTCGTTTTCCAGGTGGTATTAACCAGCGTGTCTGCGGATCCCCACGGGTCATTTTCCGATTCCCCTGGGAGAGCCACCACATCGTGACGGCCCGATACCAACCCCCCGCGACTGCCAGGCCACGGGCCAATGCCGAGCTTATGACTGACTCCCAGATCCCTGCACCAACCTAAACTGACGTGGCGCCATAGTGCCAAATCAGCCGACAGGGGATCCCCCCGCAGAACAGATGCCTGAACACGACCAAAATCGTCCGTCGTGATGCCTGATCTTCCTAGTTGGGCGGATATGCCATGTGGAGAGTTCCGCTGTCGGCCATGTGAGGGGCCACGACTGTCCGATCCTCCAATATTACTCGATTGAGGTGAGAGCCATGTCGGGTGGTGCATCCCCCATTCGTCCACCGTCTTTTCCAGGACCGGCTTTCGTCCGAACTTGAAGTGTGACTCCATGCTAGTGTTGCCTTCAGCCTTGAACGCCCCGGAACTTGGGATCGGGGGCTAAGAAGCAAGGTGCATGAGATTCGGGGACCCTTGGTGCGTACCCGGTATCCCGGCTTACTTTTGTCTCGCTTACACCAAGCCCCGAGCCCGGGTTCCAATATCGGGCTTGCGAAGCCAGGGTACGGGGTGGCACCGTGGCGCACTTCGCTCCTAAATCGACTCGTGGAAGATTCCTCCCTCCCTTCTCCATGATATCCATGTGAACACACGACGTAATGACGGCTTCCACCTCGGCGTTGCTCCCCGCTCCCGAGCCCGTCTCCACCTCCCCCCGCCCGAGAAAAAGCCCTTCAACGAGATAGTCCAACAATCGACCGTCAAGCCCCTCCGCTACTCTGACTCACTGCGCCGACGTGTCCCCCGCCAGCCACGTCCGAACCACCGACGGGCAGCACCAGAGAATTCGTCACCGTGTCACGAGGACATTGCCGGTTTTCCTCTCTCCTCTCTCCTCTCTCTCCATCAATCCTGTAATAGTTTCCGAGGAGGCAGGCCGTCGACCGGACGATCCGCGAGAAGGACAAACTGCGCCACTCGCTTCCTGAGACTCAGATACATTGCCATTCTTACGCGTCGTTTACAACATCAGTACTCGGCAGAAGCGAACAGATGGAAAAAGGTGTTCTCTCGCTTTCCGATGAAGATGGAATCCCAGGATCCTACTCTGCTCTCCCCTCCAACTAGTCGAATTCGTTCGCGAGGGCCTCAGAGAAAGCCCGTCCCTTGCAGCTTGCATGCATGCGGCCCAACATCCCATCCCCATCCCCATCGCTCCAAAGCACCCCCTTCCTGGATTCCCATCGGAGCCCCACCGCCCCATCCAAGGCCGTCTCGGGTGACACCAAGAGTTCCCACCCCGGCCTTAGTTCATGTCCTGTCTCGCACGGTCTGTAAATGTGACACCCGCGGGCGCTCGTCGGTTCATCGACCACACGCTCCACGGGTCCCATTGTGCCATCGAGGGTCAAGGCGAGAGATGTGTCCGGGAAAGTCGGCGCAGGGCCTCTTGCCTAGATCGCCCGCCACCTCACCTGCACCGCAAAGCGCTGCCGTCCGGACAGCTAGCCACTGCGCCTCAACGACAGTGATCTTGTCCAAGTCCCCTCGCCCCCATCTTTGGGGTTGCTTCGCACCCAGACTCTATGAGCCGCCCGCTCTCGTTCCTTGCCGTGGCCCCCCTTGGTTGAGAAGAGGTTTGACTTTTGGGCAGAAACGCGGAGGGCATTCTTGATTGATTGAAGTGCTTCGGGTGAATCGAGATCCACCAGCATTCTAGCGTCGCCTCCGATCCCCTCTGGCTGGGTTAAGTGGCTCTGTAGGGCATCGCGAACGCGGTCGGGTAGCCAGTGCCACTGGGCTCGGAAGCTTGCGTACTCCTCTGTAGAGGCACCTTCTGGGCCGCCGACATTCGTTTCGGAAGTTTCCACAACGCCCACCCATCTGAGCCCGAAGCATGCATTGTCCCAATATCGGCGAAGCTGGGTGTCGATGGAGGTCATATTCCATGCCTTGTCCGATGTTCCAAGCTCCCCGTCTAAGGGAGCGAGCAATCCGACAATCCTCTTCTTCATATCATGGCTGAACACCAACGTGTTCCCCTTCACAGTCTCTCGGGAATAATTGCGGTGCGTCACCGTATTGTTGATTGCGGAAGGCCAATGACGGACAACGTCCGGAAGCACGGACCTGGTCGCCGTACACACAAGACCGTCTCTCTTTGATGCCTGGACAACACGTCGGTTCACGGTGTCGCACAACAGCCTCACCGCTTCCCGAGAGTCAGGTTGCGTTGCTTCCTCTCAAGCGTACAAGGGAGGGGAAGCGACTAGATCTCGGGTCTGAAGGGGTAACGCACGCGGTCACTTTCTCCTCGGCGGAACGTGCCGTCATCGCCGTGGACTCCGGAACTATCGCTGCTGACGGTCGTTTCCCCTTTGGACGAGCCACGGGCGGATGTGCTCCCCCGGTGGATCCTGGAAGACAACGGCTGCTCCGCTTGGTCCCGTTGAGGCGAGTCACGCTCCTGTAGAACTGTGATTATAGCCCAGATACTAGCAGACCACACTCGGGTGATCGGATCTGCAGTCCTACGACCTTTCTTCCCATCAGGGGAAAGACGCCCGGGAATGGCGATAGCAATTGTACGACTACGGCAACAGAGAGAAACTCGAAAAGGTAAAGGCGCTTACCGTGTGCAAGAAGTCACTCAACCGCCGTCAGGCAGTTGCATATGTTGCTCCCCACATTGTATCGGACTTCGCCGCGCGGATTTCCGAGGCCGGCACATGAAAAGGCAGAAGACTGCGTCAAGCTGGGCCGGACCATGCGCCCATACTTCTCGGCTATGACTTGGAGGACGACCTACGCAGGTGCGAGGAACCTTCCTTTAGCATATCCGCCAGAGCCTAAATGCTTTTGGATTGCGTGACGTCTACATCCACGTATACCCCACGCAATGAAGAACGAGCTCCAGAGCTTCACCAAGCGGTTTCGGTAGATCTCTTTTTTTGACTTTCCCTCATAGCTCGTGATGCTTTGCCGTAAACCCCCGGCCGGATTCGACCGACAGAGCATCCCCGGAACCGGCCCACCACTTTGACTGCGCTGGAATCTATTCTGACAGCTACCCGTAACATGGAGCCAACACGGCCTCAACCCAAATCCACTCCGCAACCCCATTCGCCTTTGAAGGCCTCTCGTCATCCTACACCTCCTCATTCTCCCAGTCCTTCTCCCCAAACATCGGTCCCTTCCTCGCCCCGCTAACCTCCAACTTGGACAGGAACTCGGGCGGTACCGTCGGGATATACTTCCTCTCCCTCTCCCTATTCACCCCGCCGAAGCCCGCCCCGTACGAGATCAGCATGTCTGTCGAGGACGGCAGCGTAAACGGCAGCATGAACGCCGGGTCCATCAACAAATGCTCCTGCATCTCCTCGTCGCTGTCATTCTCCGCCCCGCCACTCCCCGGCGTCCCCTCACCCTGCCCATTCTCCCCCTTCGTCGGCGTCCCCGGCGCGCTATCCGGCTTCGGAACCCCACTCGTCGGCCTGCTCTTCCGTCGTTCCTTCATAAGCGCCTGCTCCTTCCATATCGCCTCGATATACTTATGCGCGCTCTTGGGCAACCCCTTCTCCCCCACCTCAGGCCGGTAGTGCTTCGCGGCGTGGAGGAGCTGCTGCGGCGTCAGCCGCTTGAGTTGTTGCAGCGTCCCCACCAGCGCCTCAAAGTCGTCGGCCCCCAGCGACGAGAAGCACTGCAGCCACTGCAGGAGCTGGATCACGGGCTCGAGATGCCGCCTCGCCGCCTCGACCGTCGGCTCCCCCGACGCCTTCATGTCGCCCGCCTCGTAGTGCTCCGGCTGCCGGTTGTTTGAGCGCGCCCAGTCCTCCAGTATCGAGACGTTCATGCGGATCTGCATGGCCTTGGTGCGCGCGAGGTACTTCCGGTTCGACATGATGCGGTTGAAGAGTTCGGCCCCCACCCAGTAGATGAGCTGAGAGATGATCTGCGCAGCGATAACGGAGTGCACGTCGTAGAGGTCGAGGACGAAGAGCGTAGAGGAGAGGAGTGAGGTGACGTTGCGGGGGGCGGGTTTCGCTCTTTGTTTGGGGGACGGCGGCCGGAATCGCTTCTCGGGGGGTTCTTCTTTTACCTGCGTTTTCCTCTTGAACAGCTTCCACTCGTTCTGGAACGCAATATCTTCGAATCCGGGTATAATCTCGTGGTCGAGCATGGCGGCATCGAGGACCTTGTCCATGCGTCGCTCAGCATCCCTGACTATAAGGATGAATATTTCGTTGATGAGCTCGGATAGCTGAGCCTGGAAGTCTGACGTCGCTTCTATGAGACCGGAATCCTTCTTTAAGTAGTGTAGGAGTAACGTTGCGTTGGAAAGCCAGAAGGCCAGTATCGTCATGTCCCACTGGTGCTTCTCTACCACAGTGTTGATCTTGTCCATGGCGCTTATGAGGAGGTTCCCCAATAGCTCTGAGCTGGCGTGATAGTGAGCGTATCGTGCGGATAGGAAGATCATGTTTGCGGGAACGGGCTTCTGCGACGGCGACCGCTGCGGCGTCATGTTGGTAATGATGATATCCAAGATGGCGTCTAGTTCGGATTCCTGGAAGACGAACATTTGGTCGTGCGTACACTTAGTCCAATCGAACTCCTGCTGCTCTTCCTCGAACTCATCGACAGGCTGCGTCTTGAAATTAGCTCATTGTGTCCCATGCAGGAGGAAGGAGATGCCGTACTTCAGGCTGGTCGTCTATTCCAACATTCCCAAGGTCGACTTCAAGATCTCGCGCACTGTCCATCATTAACCTTTGCCGCTGCTCCTGAGCAGCCATTTCCTCCTCAAAGCGATCCTGCGTGAAGCCTGCATTATAAAAGTCGTCCGTGACGCCCGCTGTCCCGAGAGCGTAGCCGCTACTCTGAAGATACCATGACATGTCGCTATCGGGGGGCACAAAGTCGAAGGCCGTCCTCCCGCTCGACGTCTTTTGCTCCGCAGACGCGCCGTGGTCGAGGAGCAGCTTGGCTATGCTCTTGTGCCTGTTCGTCATGGCCCACATCAGGGCTGTCCATTGATTCCTGTCCTGCATGTCGACGTCGGCGCCGGCGTCGACGAGTTCGCTGACGACAGTTTCGTGACCCTAGAACGGAGTGTTAGCCGTGCGACACCGGGAAACGGGGTCATGGATGGTTGCGCGAAGGCAGGGAGCGTATCAAGGGTGCGTACAAAGCAGCTGGCGTAAATCAATGCTGGCGTCCCGTCATCATCCGGCGCATTGATGTCCACAAAGTCCCTCGCCTTCCCCGAGAGGATCTTCTTGATCCTTTCTACGTCGCCATTGCTAGCGGCCATGTTTAGCGACTTCTGCAACATGTCCCGCTTCTCGTCGTCCGATAGCGTTTCGTCATCCACGACCGTGTCCTCGTCGCGGAAGCCGGGGCCCGTAGAGTGTGCTGCCTGCGCAGCGATCATCTCCATCAGCCGGGCCTCGTTGCTTATAGGACTCGACCGCGCGTCATTGTCGTCTTTGTCCTCGAGCGAGAGGTCGCCAAAGTCGAGGGGTTTCGCCAGCATTGGCGATGTTAAGAACTGAGATTGGCCTTGCCGTATGTGAGCAATCCGTCCCATCTTTGCGTCAGGCGATCTACGCTGAGGGATCGGGGTGCCGCAGACGTACCTTGCCACCCATCGTACATTTCCGTCTCCGGGACGAAGGATACCCGCACCTCCTTACGGTCGTCCAGCGATGTTGGTAGGTCGGCGGGGAGGGCCGCAGGCTTCCTCTCGCCGGCGTCGCTGCCGTCGGGGGACCCAGGATCCATGGTGGATTGGAGAAAAGGGGAACGTCTCTGGGCTTAAATCATGGGGCTTTGTGGTTAGGAGGGGGTTCTGCCGGGGGGATTGCGCGCAGAGCCCGTTGACTCGGTAAGTTTCGGTCGCAGCGATCGTTCGGGCGGGTTTCAGGTTGCAATTTAAGCTTCGGAAGGGGTTCCTGTTGTCGCAGGCCTGTGTGTGGGTATGTCGAGGCTCAGTGCTGTATTGTTCTATTGTAGTGCGTTACTTGGTACGCACGAGGACGAGTGCCTAACCGGATATTGAGTGACGACGTCAAACAACCGCCCCCCGCGCGCCCAAAGTGGGCGAGGGGGGGGGGTAACGCCTCACGTAGAGTGTGGGAGATTTACGCCACAGTTCGGAGTGGCTGGTGCGCCGGTGTACTGGAAGTCAGTCCACCGGGGGTCTTGACCAGCCGACGCGGGGCTTCTTGGCCGGCGCCGAGCCGCTTTAAAGTTGGTCTGGATCGAGTTTCCGTACGAATTTCACCCTGCCCTCAGCAGCACCGAATATCATTGTTGTTAATGCGGCGAGTTTCACTGATTGAATGCTAAAGATGCATCCGACGGCAATCGTATATTGATGGTACCATCATCCTCCCCCAAAACGAAAAGAAGCATTGGGTGTCACTCTTTCGATTAACTCGGCTGAATATTTAGATCTCGATGAGAGCACATGTGCCGTGACAACTCCAGAATCCGACCCAAATCAATCTCATTGCTGCGCGAACCAGATATTACAAACGTCCAGTCTTTTCTTCGTAGAACATGGATTTGGGCGTCTCCAATGAGTAGAGAGGCCTATGCCACTGCCCTCTTGGCGAGCACCCTGATCCGCTTCACCCCACCATCCGGAATCATCACCAGCTTCACATGAGTGGCAACCTCATCACCCCCCTTCTTCACCTCAAACTCATGCTCCTTATCCGCCGCGCACTTCTCCGGCCCCACCATCGTCCACCATCCATCCGCATCTGACGCAGGCTCCTTCTCACCTGTCCAATTGATCGCCTCGATCCGCACAGCCTGCGGGAAGTTCCCCCTAAAGTGAGCCGTATCCACAACGACCTTCTGCGGGTATCCCGGCGCCCCGAGCCGGATGATGGCCCAGTCCTCGTGGCCCTTTACCCGCGACCGCGCCGTCTCCCACCCGTCGCCCATGTCCTTACCCCGCCCTGGGAGGAGGAGGTTATCGGGGGTCGTGAAGTGCTGGTTGCTGCATGACGTGGCGACTGCGCCGTTCTGCGCCGCCGCAAGGTCGAGGATCGCCTCCTTGTCCGCCGGGAACACAGGCACGGCGTGCCCAAAGAGGCGGAACCGCGCGATACCTCCGTCGGGATACATATTCAGCCGAACATGCGTGTACTGCTTCCCCGTCGGGGCATCCAGCTTCCACCCATGCCGCTGCGAGGGCCCGCACTCCTGAATACCGAGGATAGTCTCCCACTTCCCGCGGCCCCCCTTCCACGAGACTACCTCGTCGTCGTCCTGCGAGAAGCAACCCTCCACAGAGATAGCCGGTGCGTAATTCCCAGTGAAGAACGCAGTGTCGACCTCAACGCCCTTGACGGTGCCGGACGAGACACCGAGGCGCACGATGGCCCAGTCGAAGGGCTCCGAGTTGTGCCGCCGCGTCTCCCACCCGTCGTACCAGGCGCCGGTGTACACCATCTTCCCGGGCTGGTGGATGGGGGGCTTGTTGGTTAGGAGGTTGTCCGCTTCGGCGAACCACTGGTCTGAGCAGGCCAGGACCCTGCCGCCGATGTCCGTGGAGATGAGGTCTGCGTGGTGTTAGTGTCGAGGTCGCGTGTTGGTGGGTAGCGCGAATGTGCGCGCTGATTTGAGTATACTGACCGATCGTGGCGCCCCTGAAGGTCCCGTCGATGTCGGCCGCGGCGACCCGCGTAGCCTTGACATCGTCAAGCTTATATTCAATATCACCGATTTGGATTTGCGACATGGTTGCTGCGGATCACGAAACAAAGACTTGGTCGGGGCTTCTCGAAATGACGAGTATCTGGTAGCTGGATGTAAGTGAGGTTTACTTTGTTGTCGCTGTACGAGATTTACGATGAGTGTGTACAGATGAAAGTGGAACAGGTGAACGTAAAATAGAAAGAGGGGATGACTTCAGATGCCGGCCACCAGCGGGAGGTAACCTAACACCAGGCCGGCTCCGACGAATTCACGTCGGCCATCCCCGGCGGCCGCCGATGGTCCACTGACTTGCTGATAACGAGCCTCTATTACGACGTATTACGCCCGCCGTTGACAACGCTCCCTCCCTCCAGGTCAATTCCTCATTGGCTGTAAATCCGCCGGTTTAGCGCAGATCGATCGATTGGAGGGGTCTGGTTACCTAAGAGGATGCGGCTTGTCTATCGGGCAGGTGGCAATGCGGGTGGTGGAGTCGGCCTGCGAGCGAGCATCGGTCGGGCCCGTTTTACGCCGGCCTTGGTCCCGGAGGCACCTCGACGCGGGGAATCTGGAGGGGTTGGGCACTCGGGGTCGTGATGTGTGTTGCGGTTCGAAGTATGCCTGCGTCGTGCCGTGGTACCCACCACGGAAGTTACCAAGTAACACCCACCTGTTGGCTGCCCTGCAGAGCCGAATGTTCCATCTCAGCACTGGGTTATTGCTGATTTATCCCCGCATCACCCTCTACTTCTTCAACGGAGAGCGTTTGACGACTGAGTCAGCAAAGCTCCCCGGGGCCCCATCCCTGCCGAGCTGTCCACTAAGAGTGCTGAAAAAGGTCATCCGAGCTCTCCCAGCTGTGAGGCCCCTGCAAAATTACCCCACCTCACTTACAAATTGCGTCAAGACCGGCGGCACGAAGAAGGAAGCACCGGACATCGATCTTTCCCCAACCCCGTTGCGCCGAGTTTGCAATCCTACAGTAGTTATCTTTTGACGAAGTCTTCATCGTACATCTCAGCCGGCAGTTTGCATTCACGAAGCGCCCAATAACTGTCATTATTGGGTACTATTGCTATCTTACGCATAAAACCCAGTAAGCTCCTCAGCTTCCATGGCCGAGTACCTCTTCGGCTCATGTGCCCGGTCCTAGGACCCCGACCCCGACGCTCAAGCTCAAGGTACGGCATAGTTGACCTAACGACTCCTTCGTTTGCAGATACAATTGGGCGCCCTTTCGCTCGCTTTCGCAGGGTATAGATAGGTCGGACACCGCTGCCCAGTATGGCCTCGACATCGGACCCTCCTACGGAACCGCCCGCCGAGCGCGAGGTGCCGCACGGAGAGATGGAGCCGCTCCTCGGTAACGCCCGAGGCACAGCCCAGGCTGACGGGTCCTCCATAGTCCATAATCTGTATCAAGGCAAGACTTAACCCTCCCATCAACAAGCCTCACCCTCCTGTCCCGAGGACCCTAGTGCTAACAGGACGCCACAGGCACCGGATGGATCGCACAGTTCGGACTTCTAGCGATCATCGTGATCACATGGGTCACGGTCCTCAAGGGCGACATCATCCTCTTCACGGGCCACCCCCTGGCACAGAGCATTGGGGTCCTAGCCGTGATCCAATCCATCCTCGTCCTCCAGCCGACTCACACCGCCGAGCAGAAGCGCATCGGCCAGCGCGTCCACGGGATCCTCCACCTCGTGTCGCTCTGCGCCTTCATCGCCGGCGTCACCGTCATCGAGTACAACAAGATCAGCAACGGCCTCGGCCACTTTAAATCGGCGCACGGCTACATCGGCGTCATCACTTGCATCGTCATCATCCTGCAGTATCTCGTGGGCTTCACCATGTGGGCCGTCCCAATGCTGTACGGGGGCGAGGAAAACGCTCGGAAGGTGTGGAAGTACCATCGGAGCAGCGGATATCTGGTCCTGGCCCTCCTCATCGCGTCTCTGATGAGTGCGGCGAGGACGGACTTTATGATCGTTCTAGGGATGCCGTTCTGGGTCATGGTGGTGGGGTGCGTCACTCTACTCCTCGGAATCATCCCGCGTATCCATCCGTATAAGCTTGGGCTCAGGTAATGGGGAGAGCAGGATTTTGTTGGCGGTCCTGTTTCGGTGTGAGTGGATTCGCATCGTTGAGCGGGGATGCTGTCTTGGGGTGGACGACGAAATGATATGCGGTAACAGCTATAGACGCTGGGCAAGTCTTGTGTGGTTCAAACAAAGCGGAATGGAATGTCTAGATTGAGATTGTCAGCGGTAGAGCTTCCTGTAAGGCACAGCAAAGGCTCGACACTTGTAGAAGCCCCTCGAAGCGCATAATACACTGAAGGGTGTAAGCCAACTTGATGAGGGAATTCGCAATCAGTGGAGTGCCTGTCATAAGAGATGCTGAAGAGGCCATCCTTGAACTGTTATGCGGACCTTCGCTTATCGAAGTTCTAGACGGATACGGCGTTCGTGTAAGCCGAGACGAGTAGGGAATAGGTGGGCATTCGCTGTCACTGGAGAGGTGTAAAGCCTCTGACCTACACGTGGCACACACCTACTGTCACCGAGTCTATGCCCTCTGTGAAAACGCGCTTCCAGTAAGATAAACGCATTGGCAAAGATAGCCAGGGAGCTCTACAATGCCCACTGGACGTAACTGAGACATCCGTTTTAGCGGCCCGTGAGACCCAGTGAAGCAAGCGGCCCTAAAACAAGCTGGGGAGGAAAACTGGATCCGGGCTGTCGCCTCAACGGCTCCCCCCACTTCGCGGCCGGCGGAGGCTGGGGAAACGAGACAATCCCGCTCCGCTGTTCATGCCTCGTGTTGTCTGTGGGATCGCCACAACTTGTACATGCGTTCACGCTCCCGACAACGATTGAGACAAGCGCCAGGTGAAGGAGGGTGGCGCGTAGTGGGCAGGCTGTCGGGTCCGATATGGGCTGATGTCGTGGAGGTGGCGGGAGGCACCGTCTGCACAGTTGACGGTGACGTAGAGGGGCGTCGCGGGCGAATGGATTCGCGGACCTGGGCGTCTGCAAAGCCTAGGACGCGGCTCCATTCGATAAGGCATGCTGATCCCGGCTCGAGGCCTAACGGCACGGTAGGCAGCAGCCACCCCAGTCGGGCAGCGGGTGTGGAGGCGAAGGAGGCGCTCTAGTTTACTAGCAGCTCCTAACCGCTAGAAGGCTGATGACGAAGCGGCGGGCTTCTCTGTACACATGAACAATGCGTCGATGGATGGCTTCAACCCCGGACCCACATCAATGGGATGACGGGCCAGATAGGATCTAGAGGTTAGGATGGTTGCGTACTCTCTAGACACAAATCGAACTCGCCGCGTTTAGCCCGGCCATGATCGGCACGCGCCATGAATGCACGAGCCGGTGGCCCTAACGTTTGCTGCTAGATGCCGTTGCAGGTGGGTAGTTTCCTCCCCCGGTCCACCGAGACCACGGGTGCCGCTATCAGAGCTACCACAATCCCCATGCTGCGGAACCGCAAGTCAAGATGCGCTAAGACAGTACCTAGGACATGATATCATTGAGGAAACCTTCAACTTACTCTTTGCATGACGCGACTAGGCCGGAGCGCAAGCCCTTCGGGCACCGGGCCCGATGATGCGGTGACGCCGCCGGACCTGGAAAGTGGCTCGGTCGATCATCAGGTCAATCAGCAAAATGCTCGGGGGAAGACGTAATATTGTACTTGTATCTCAGCCTCCTGCCGCCTTCCCCTGTCGCACCAGGGTATGCGTCTTCCCGGCCGTCTTCGCTTGCGCGGAAAGAACGGGCGCTGGATCTCACCCCGGTGTTTGGAGAACGCTTGGCTGCAGGCATGCGCTTAATACGGTCAGCATGGCTTCCCTTTTTGACTGTAGAATGATCGGGATTGGTGTTCCCGCCCCGGGCTGATCCCGTTGGCTGGGAATGACCATGACGTCACGCTCGCCTGTCGTTATATGTCTCCGAACTTAGAACAAAGGAGGCCAACCCCTGTTCCTGAGAATCCGTCGAGGATAACGAGCGAAGAAATGGAGTAACCTCGGACTGCCTAACGTTTCTCTGTTATTTTCTCCCGCTGTTTCCAACTTGCCTCGTATGAGCCCCTTTTTCGGGTTCCCCAGGCTTCTGATGCGTGGGTGCCACAAAACCCCGGTCTAGGCCCTGCGGGTGGCATTTGTGGTTTCGGGTTACGGGAACGTCCCCTTTGATTGGCTGGGAGGCTTGGAGTTGCTGCACGGGTGACGCGGGCAAAATCAAGGACGGGGTGACGTCGTTGGCATCGTCATTTAAAGCCGCGCCCACGGAATGGTTGTATGACTTTATACTGCGTCCAAGGGTCGCACATGTAGTAACCCTACGGATAGGCCCTCAACAGCGGGATATTGTGGAGCGTACCCACTCACGAGCGCGTGGAATTGGGGGCTCTTCTAGCAGCGGAAGTTCTGCAAGTCCGCTCTACTTATCCGTTGGCGTCGAAGAGCTTGATCTACCTGTCGGTGTCGCACATTAGCATCCCAGATGCCCGTTGCTGCGTCTCTCCTACCAGGATTCCCTATCTTGGCGACGGGAAGAACTGGATTAGGAGGAGATGGGCTTCAATGTGGGATGACACTGATCCGTCGCCCGCTTGGACCCCGATGGAACCTTGCTGTCATAAGATCCGGAGAGTCGGGCCACACAATAAGGTGTTTCCATAACAGCCAAAGGAGCCTGCCGAAGACCCTTCTTTGCCAATCGGGTAAAGGGGCACGGGACAGCGACGCATCTGGACACCGGCACTCTTGGCCTACCCATCACAGCGGCCGGCCTGGTGGGGAGCAATCTCACGATGGGCGTATCCGCTGCCGTCTTATAGGAAAGGATCCGGCCCTGGGCTTCGCGGCACTACTTGGAGGCTGAGGATTGGCCTGGCTTGGCTCGTCGAATGTGTGGGAGACTTTTAGGTTCCGGTGCGTCGTCAGACAGTGCAGCGGACTCTCGAGTCCCATTGCCCTGGGCACAGGCGTTGCCCCCGTCCCGGCCTCCACAACGCTAATTGGTCCCTACTAGGCGTACTCCGTACGCCGGTCGGTAGTGGCTGCTCACGCACTGTAGTGGAGAACGGCGGGTGGATCCGTCTGTGGGGACAGTCACGGGGCAAGTGCCTTGCAAATTTTACTCTCGACTACGTCATAGTCTGTTTTCAGGGTAGAACAGGTATTGGGCGGGAACGGGGCTGGGGGCTGGAATGCGAGCGGGCGGACCACGGACTCTGGCCAACGCCTTGCCCACCGCAACTTCCCACCACTGTGTGGCCCAAATCAGACTTTCCTTGCTGCGGAAAACGGATCGGATTCTAGCGACCTTGACCTGGTGGCCACTGCTGTTTCCAAGTTATCTCCCTCCTTCCCACCCTACCCATATACACGTCTTCAGGCCGCACCTACCGTCGGCGACACCGTTGATACTCCGTCGTCCTTTCCCGCACCCAAACCTGCCCTCACCTTCCTTCCCAATAAGCGAGCCTTTTTTGTTTCTCACCAATGCTGGCGGGGCCGTGATACCGGATTTGACCTCATCTAGCTGTTCCACTTCTTGGTCACGCTGCCTCCGTCCCTTCGGCACCCACCTTTCTTCCGCCATAGCCCGCCGCGCGCCTCCCGCATCGCGTCGCATGCCCCTGTGCCGACCCTTCCCTTCGAAACGACCACTTCGCCGCTGCCCCGTGTCTACGCTCGCAACGGATTCTCTACATGTTAAACTCTCCCGAAGTAGGTGATGGTAACATCCAACCTACCTCCCGTCAACGCCAACAAGAAGGAGCCATCGACCGACCGCCCTAGTCAAAGTCTGCCGAACCAGCCGCCGCCCTCGTCGCCCTTCGCCGAGCCGAAGCCATCCGCTGCGGCGCACCGAAATGGAGCCTCATTGCATACTATGAGCAATGGGAGTGGCCACCAGAACATGACTCCCTCGCCGACCTCCAAACCGCCGCCGGCGCCGGCTGGGGGCCCTGCGGGGTCCCGTCAAGAAGTAACTGACCCTCCTTACCGAGACGCCTCTCATGGTAATCGAGACGACACAGTCCCTCCTTCGGATCCCGAGCCGTCGCGTCTACGAGATGACGTATCTCGTGCCACCACACAGCCGAACTTGCCACTTGATCAGACGAGCACCGCGTCGAATGGAAGCCCGGGGGAAGGAAAATCCGAAGAAACGGCTGCTCCCCAGACGCAACTGGCCCAGTACAGGCAGCGGCTAGCGAAGGACCTGGAGATGCGCGAGATGTCTGCTAGGAGTTCCGTCGCCGCGGGCGTTTCGACCGAGAAGACCACGGTGTCGCCAATAGAGGAGGAGTCGGCCGATTTCCGAAACGAGAGCTCGCCGACGCCAGAACCAACCATGACGACCACCTCGACAGAGTCTGGAAGAACAATCCGCGGAGGGACTACGCCGGGCCTCCTCGCGGGAACGCCGTCGTATCCCTTTCCTAGGATGCCGTCAGGGAACATACCGTCGCATCTCAGGCCTCAGGCCTCAATACAACTTCCTTCAAGGTCTCCTCTAGTGGCGGCACATTCACTTTCCCCCTTCTTCCAACCCGGCCCGTCCAGCTCGTCTGCCGCTTCCGCTGCCACCTACGGTTTCGGTCCCGATGGCGCGCAATCGACGCCTGGTCCGGAGCAATACACCGATTACCCGACACCGAACCTGTACGATTTGACCCTGATGCTCACTGCGGAGTCCGGACTCGATGCGTGGTGGGAGACCGTCGTTCAATTAATGACGCAGATCTACAAGGCTGAGAGGGTCACGCTGTCCGTCCCTGCCGACTCCACTGACATCGAGAACGTTCCGTGGGGCCAGAAGGCTACTTACAATGAACACCCCGAGGACGGGCTCAGTATGGGCTACATATCGAGGAGTAGAGGGGATTCAGCAGTATTCAGTCAACCCACTGCTCCGTCCGATCTCCCCCCGGCCCACGATTCCCCTTCTATTACGTCACCTCTATCAAGGCCAGGGCTTTCGACTCGCCACTCTTTCACCTCGTTTGAGGATCGGGCTCAGGTTCCCGAGGAGCCCCCCCGAAGACCGGGTATGCCGTCCAGGAGCAAGACTTTCAATCTCGGATCAGATGACGTCCCAAGCGCAGGCCAAAATGACAGCAATCTGAGCCAGACGGCGCTCGAGCAACTTGCCGCAGCCGACGAGGACGGCACACCTACGTGGGAGGCTGCCCTCCGCCCTCGGCGTACCGCCAAGGCGCGAGTGTTCCCTACGCTGCAATCGCTTGATTACGAGGCCGATCCTCTCACTAATCATGACAGCATCCTGGGCGTCCTCAAGCGCGGGAAGGTGATAACGTTGACGAGAACCTACCCGTACCTGGACCCTCGACTTTCCGAACCGCCAACAGCGCCGTCGAACGAACCCGCGAAAGAGGAGACGGCTAAGAATGACTTTGGCCTGTCGCGTTCGCAATCGACCAGTATAAAGTCTAGCGCAAAGGCTTCGCTCGATCGTGAGAGTAAACCGGGGCGACTTAAAACGCGGTTTGACGAAGAGATTCGCCGTCCGTCACCTCCGAAGTACGAGGAATATGAGCAAGCACCACAGTCGCCATGGTCTCAATCGCCTGCTCCGTCTCCCGCTGTTCGCTCGGAACCCAAGGAGAATCCCTTCTTCACAGATGCTTTTGTAGACGAGAGTTCCTTCAGCCCGGAAAATGCTGAGGCTGACTACTCATCAATACCCGCTCCTGAAGCCATCGGCATCGATAACTCGTCTTCAGTCCTCCACATACCTTTAAACCACATCATGCTGTCCCAGATGCGATCCCCCTTCCATCTCGATGCTAACGGGGCGGCTCTGAAATCACATTTGTACAGTCAGGACAATAAAGCCTCTGGCATGTCGGCGGACGCTAGTTCATGTGGAGGGCCGTTCCCTCCGGGACAAGGCAAGCTTAGGACGACCCCAATTGCGATACTTTCGATCCTTAGCCCCGTTATCCCGTACCCGGCGAATCTGCGGCGCTCGCTTGACCACCTGTCGATGCACCTCGCTACGACCTTTGCCCTTTGCCGGTACCACACCACACTAGAGACCGAGCTCGCCGGCGTGAAGAGGAAGAGGCCTAATACCCCTGGGTTTGGTGCATTGACCTCCGACGGTCGTCCTGTCGCCAGCCAGTCGAGTTTGACCGGCGCGGCGCACCTCTTCGAAGATATCGCGACTCAAAGCTCGCTCGCGGGAAGCATGACGAGTCTTAGTGAGTACTCTGGCCTCTCGAGGAGTGTAGTCTGCTCGCCCGGACCTGCGCCGGGCGTCGCGGATTCGCTAAACATTGGCTCCCTCACCGAAAGAATGGAGAGGCAGCCCTACGCGACAAGCCCCTTGCCAACGTCGGAGGACGGGTACTTTAACACCATACATAGACCCATTACTCCCAGAGGTGATATGGTCCGTCGTGGGAGGTCAGTCAAGGAAGGCAGGTCGTCGGAGAAGCGAAGGACGCGGGGATCTTCGACAACAAGCTCACAGCAGGCGGACACACTGGACTTCAAGCATGCTACGGATCAGCGCAGAGCCACGGAGGACTCGGGACGTCGGTCCTCGCTTGCGGACTTGAGCCAGCTCCGAGAAGGCAATGCTACCCCTGCATCTGACGCTACTAATGATGCCGACTCCGAGACTCCCGCGCAACCCACCGAGCCGACTCTGAAGGCAGAGGGCGTGCCAGCCAGGAAACCTCTCAAGCACCGACACACGATGCTACATACGTACGGCGCCGAGTTCTCAACCACGTTTCCGTCGCTCCCACCAAGCTCTACCGTTGCATCATTGCCGGCTCTCCCTCCCAAAAACGGGACGATGATGACTAGCCCGCCAACCGCCATCGAAATGCCTCCCCCGTCTGATCGCTTGAAGGGTCTCATCTTAGACTCGCTCCCTGCCCACGTCTTTGTGGCCCTGCCACAGACAGGAGAGGTGGTTTGGGTCAGTAGTCGGTATCTCTCTTACAGGGGATCGACCGTTGGCGACCTCGTCCAAGACCCGTGGGGCAGCATCCACGCCGAAGATCGCGAGGATTATCTCAAATCCTGGAGCCACTGCTTGCGCACTGGCGAGCAGTTTTCGAAGACTGTCCGCATTCGACGATTCGACGGCGCCTATCGCTGGTTCTACGCCCGGGCTGTTGCGTCTCGAGACAAGCGGGGTGTGATCCACCACTTCCTTGGGTCGTACATGGACATTCACGATCAGCACATCGCGGAGATCAAGGCGGCACGTCAGGAGCAGCTTGCGGCATCCGAGGCCAAGCATAAGTTGCTGGCAAATCTCATCCCTCAAATTATCTTCACTGCCACTCACACCGATGGCATCACTTCCACAAACGACCAGTGGTTTGCGTACTCGGGTCAGAGCTTCGAGGATAGCCTGGGGTTGGGCTTCATGGACTTTGTCCACCCGGAAGACTTAACCAAATGCCGCATACCGCCCGATCCAGCGTTACGTCCGCGCTCTCCGAAGCGGAGCCCGGAGCAGAACTCTGCAGCAACCCAAGGACTTCCAGTGCTCGACAAGCACGCATCCAGTGTGCTGAATACTGGGGACGCAGATGCCGCTGAGGCACCCAAGCGGGAAACTCCTGATGATCAGACGCCCAAGCGGAATATGTCTGGTGGCCAGGCACCTGAGCCGGAGGCATCTCAGAGCCAGACACCACAGCAGGAGACATCTCAAGGCCAAAGACCTGCGAGTGGCAAGTCCGGTTATGCGTCAGCCCTCGCAGACCTCACCGAGCTCGCGAAGCAAGGTGTCATCAAAGTTTCTCGAGATAGCAATGGGCGGCAATCGTACACGACCGAGGTGCGCCTGCGCTCAAAGTCGGGCGATTACCGCTGGCACCTGGTTCGCTGCGTCGAGATTGACAACATTGACTTTGGCGACGGGGCAAGCTCGTACTTTGGCACGGCTACCGACATCAACGACCACAAAATTCTTGAGGCGAAGCTGAAGGAGGCCATGGACTCCAAGAGCAGGTTCCTCAGCAACATGTCCCACGAGATCCGGACGCCCCTCATCGGAATATCCGGCATGGTGAGCTTCCTGCAGGATACCGAGCTCAACGAGGAGCAGAGGGACCACACCAACACGATCCAAACCAGTGCCAACAGTCTCCTGATGATCATCAACGACATCCTAGACCTCTCCAAAGTCGCAGCGGGGATGATGAAGCTCAAGTTTGAGTGGTTCCACACCCGGGCGTTGATCGAGGACGTCAATGAGCTGGTTTCCACGATGGCGATCGCAAAGCGCCTGGAGCTCAACTACATCGTCGACGAGGACGTCCCCGCCCTGGTTAAGGGCGACAAGATCCGCGTTCGGCAGGTCCTTCTTAACGTTATCGGAAACGCTATCAAGTTTACGGCGGAGGGAGAGGTGTTCAGCCGCTGCAAGGTGTACAGGGGACCGGAGACGCAGAAACTCGGGCGCGGCGAGATAATGCTCGAGTTTGCCATCATCGACACGGGGAGGGGCTTCTCGAAGGAAGAGGCGGAGCTCATCTTCAAGCCCTTCAGCCAGATCGACGGGAGCAGCACGCGTCAACACGGAGGAAGCGGGCTTGGTTTGGTGATCTCAAGGCAGCTTGTCGAGCTGCACGGCGGTAAGATGAACGGGACGGCGGTGCTCGGCGAGGGCTCGACTTTCACATTCACCGCCAAGTTTGGCCTGCCGACGCCTGATGATCACCCGGACGTGCAGCCGAGGTCACCACCAGTCTTAGCGGAGAAGGCGACATCGGCACTCGATACCGGCTCGTTCTCTCCCATGCCGACTCCAGGAGGTGGTAGGCCTGCCAGGCGCTCCCGCGCGCCGTCTCAGATCGGCCACGAGATGGAGACGGAGTTCATGTCATCCGACCCGCAGTCAAGCGGGAGTTCGAACCTTTCGTCCGTCGAGTCCGGGCTCTCCACCGCGACAGAGCGCTCCTCGGCCCCGTCTGTCAACATGGGCCTCGCGCGGTTCAGCGAGGCCGCAAAGGCAACGGGCCATGACCTGTCTCAGGTAACGCTGACAATGCCGCGCGACCGGACGCCGCCCGGGACATCCTCCGACTCGCGCCCTCTCCGATACTCGATCCTCATAGTGTGTCCGCAGACGCACAGCAGGGAGGCTACGAGCCAGCACATCGCCACGACGATCCCCAAGGACGTGCCATACCAGATCACGGCACTGGACTCGGCGGAGGAGGCGCGCAAGCTGCTGGGCACGGACAATCGCACGCGGTTCACGCACGTGGTGCTCAACCTGCCGACCCCCGAGGCCATCATCTCGTTGGTGGAGCAGACGACGAAACTCACAGGGGAGCCGCGCATCAGCATACTCGTGCTGTCGGATACGGTTCAGCGGCAGCAGGTGCTGAAGCTAGCGGCGGGGACCGAGTACGCGGAGATGCTGTCGTCGCCGCAGGTGTCGTTTGTGTACAAGCCCGTCAAGCCGTCGCGGTTCGCGGCCATCTTCGACCCAGACCGGGTGCAGGACCTAAGCATCGACCGGAACCGGTCCACGGCGCAGCGGATGGTCGAGAGCCAGAAGGCTAGCTACCTTGAGATTGTGAAGCGGATGGGGAACAAGGGGTACAAGGTGCTGCTGGTGGAGGACAACCCTGTCAACCAGAAGGTGCTCACCAAGTACCTGACCAAGGTTGGCGTTGGGGTGGACATTGCGGTTGACGGGGTGGACTGCACGGACATGGTGTTTTCGAAGCCGTACGGGTACTATGCATTGATCCTGGTGAGTGGCGTTCCCCGTGTCTGTTAGATCTCGTGACATTGCTAACCCTAGCTCAGTGCGACCTCCACATGCCCCGGAAGGACGGGTACCAAGCCTGCCAGGAAATCCGGGCTTGGGAGAAGGAAAACAACAGCGGGCGGATGCCCATCATCGCGCTCTCGGCCAATGTCATGTCAGACGTGCAAGAGAAGTGCGTGAACGCGGGCTTCAGCGACTACGTGACGAAGCCGGTGGACTTCATCGATCTGAGCAGGGCCATGTCCGAGTTTTTTAAGGACACGTGAGGCCCCTGGGTTAAGGGCGTGGTCTCTTTTTTCTTTCTGTTGGAAAGGCATTATTTTTGGTCCCTGTATTCTTGGAAGGGATAATGGCATGGCATGGCTACATGGCGTTAACGGGAGGGGCGGCTGCGAAAAAGAAAAAGTCCAATTGGCGAGGACACTTTCTCATCTTTTTTTTTCTAACCTTCTCTCTCCCCCCTCCCCCCTTATCCCCGATTTTTTCTGCCCCTCCAAATTTTATACTCTTTGGACGACGGTGGAAAGAGAGGAGAGGTTGGGTGTAATGGCTTGCGGGAAATGGGATACAATGGATTTTGATTTTGTGGCTCTGGGGTGGTGTTTTTTCTAATACGAGGTTTCTGGGCTCTCGAAGAGATGTTTTTTTTTTCTTTTTTTGCTGTTTAGGGATTTTGCGGGGATGGTGTTTGGTTTTGTCCGGGGGGGCCTTTTACTTCTGGGCTCGTCTTCTTGTCTTCGGGTTTTCATTCTTTTATTCCCTCTTTGTTTTCCGGGTTGGTGGCTTGGTGAACTTGTTTTTGCAGAAGGGCGAGGCATAAGGAGGCTGGGAAGAGGGGAGATGGTGGGAATGGGGGATGAGGGAGTTATGGAGCTGCGTGTAGTATTAGTTGGTATATATATCCTTCATTCCTGCGGATATGCTTGGGTTATTGATTTTGTGCTGGGAGTTTTGGTGCTTCTTATTGGGGGCGGGAGGGTTGGGTGCATACGGCAATGGGTGCGGATCGTGGCGTCAGCTAGGGTGGGAGTAGAGAGAACCTGGGGAAGGTGAGATAGACAAGTGAAGAGTCTTTTCCTGCCTTTAGCTCATGGTTGTGCCTCATGCCGTGATCTTGTTATATGGTATCGTGACCTGGAAGCCGGAGATGCTTCTGGAGACACGCCGCCAGCCTCCCCCGTCCCCGACTTTGACGTGCAAGCTGCGCCGACCTCCCTTGATAAAGCTTCCGAGCTGCATAACACCCGAGAGCGGAAATCCAGCGGATGGCACGAGTGAGAAGCTTGCGTCTTCATCAAATGAGCACAGGAGCCTCCAGGACTGTCAACTACCCGCCTCAAGAGCACAAGGACCAAGACACGCGATACACACAGAAAGGGAAGAGGGCGGCCATCAATTCATGTCTTTGTTTATTCAAGTATCCGGATTTCAAGCCGGGGTATCATCAGCGCCCTTCCCTCGCCTGGAACGACATGCCGTCTTGGTCTCGTAGAGTAGTCATCGTAACTGAGATGTTTCGTCGCCGCACCAGCGTGCTTTTTTTTCCCTTGCCAAACCCAACCCCCCCCCCCCCCTTTTTTTTTTGTTGTTGTCCATTTCCGATTTCCGTGCGGGAAAAAAATGGAAAAGAGAGGAACAAACAAACGCAGCAAACAGATATTAGGTGTAAAAGCTGAAGCGTGAGAGTAGTAAAGCGGAGAAAAAAAAAAAAGAAAGAGATTGTAAAAAGAAGAAGAAAACCATCGGCGCCGTTCTTCTGTGTCCTTGCTTGATGCACGTCGGTGGTATATCCTCCCGAGGAATGGAGCAACAAAGACGACGTCGCAGTGCTCGCAAGATGGATAGACAGCGGACGCTATGCGCAAAGACGAAACGAGCAAAAAGTCCAGACGGAGCCCCAGTCCAGCCCAGGCTCAACGACGGGATACAACCACCCCACTCCTCCCCACGAAACCTCAGTAGACGCTCCCCCTCACGCTCTTCTCCTCCCTCTCCAGCCTCTCCAACCTCGCAATCTCCGCCCTGGGCGACCCCCTAGGCGACCCCTCCCTCGACCCGTCGTCGCTGTTATCCCCCAGCCTGTGAGCCATGGCGCCGCGCCCCATGCCGCTCTCGCCAACGTACTTGCCCGCCTTGGGCCCGCCACCGGGCTCCTCCCCCGGCAGCACGACGTCGACCCTCTCCTTCCCGTCCCGGCCCCCGTCAGAGGACTCGTCGTCGCTCCCGCTCAGCGACGCGTGGCCAGAGTAGGTCCCGCCGCCGTCCCTCCCGATGTGCATGGGCGGCGACCGCAGACTCCTCAGCCTGTCCTCGGCGGAGATGAAGGACGGCGTCCCGTCAGGCGACGAAAGTGCCTCATCCTCCTCCGTCTCGGTCCTCGTGACGTCAATGTGCGGCGCAGCGGGCAGAGAAGCCGCCTCCCCATCCACCTTCACCGCCTCGGCGCGCTGTTTCCGCCTCGTGACAAGCGTGAGCGGCGCGTCGCCGTTCGCCTCGTCGCTGAGCCGAAGCGTCTCGAGGTCCTCCCTCCGCTTGTACTCCCTCCTATGGTTACACCCGTTCGGGCACCCGCCCCACCTGCGCAGGGAGATGAACGTCTTGGAGCGGGATAGGCGGTCTGCGTCGCGCTCCGGCGCCCCGCCGTTGGTGTCGCCTAGCTCCTTGCGTTCTTTCCGGAGCTCGGACCACGTGCGGAGCTTGTTCTCGAGTATGTATTTCCCCGTGTCTTCGTTCTTGCGCATGATGAGGAACTCGCAGTGGTTGATGTTGCGGAGGTCCTCGAAGTATTCGACGGTGAAGTGGTACCACTTCATGAGGAAGACGCGGGACATGAGGCCGTGTGTCACTGTCGCCCTCGTTAGCAGCTGCACAGCAACCGTGGCACAGGGGGACACGGCATCTTGTTGAGGCCGTGGGGGCCGGGAGGTAACCTACCAAGCACGCACACGTCCGCAAAGTCATCCTCCCCAAACTGCCTCCAGAGCGACTCGTTGAAGCCACTGACCCGGTCATACGCATCCGCCGCGCTCTCCCCGTTCGGGATCCTGTAAAAGAAGTGCCCGTAGTCCGCCCTCTCCTGCCACATCCTCTCCATCTCCGCGCCGCAAGGCTGGAAGTTGCCAAAGTCCTGCTCCCGCAGCCTCGGCTCCTCGTACACCTTGATCTCCTCGCGGCGGAAGGGTGACGGGTCGTCGGGGTCGTCGGAGGAGGTGAGGGTCTCGAGGATGCCGTCGGCGGTCTCGCGGGTGCGGCGGTAGGGGGATGTGAAGAAGTGGAGCTTGTCGGTGGGACGGAGCATGGCGCGGAGGCGGCGGCCGGCCTCGTGGGCTTGGCTCCAGCCGAGGGGGGTGAGCTTCACGCGGTGGTCGGGGATGGTCTGGTGGATTTCGCGGTTTTCTGGGGTAAGTTAGCGGTTGGGAGGGGAAAGAGGAGGGAGCTGTTTTTTTTTTTTTTCTTTTTTTTTTGGGCCCGGGGGGGGGGGGGGGGGGGGGGGGGTAGAAGATTTTGCCCAC
>JAMFQS010000024.1:0-155081 GCA_025503055.1 Sordariomycetes sp. B11D1 | reverse complement strand
GGGGGAGATCGTACTGTTGCCCTCGGACTGGGCGTGTCTGATGACGATGATCAGCCTCGGTTTCGCCATGGTTGCGAGGCCGGTGGTTGTTGTGCGGTAGGTTGAGAGGCGTAAGTTCCTTGAGGGTCTAGGGACGTTGAATTGACTTTTCTGTCACAGGGGGGCGCTGTCTCGCGGGCAAAGTTTGAGGACTAGCGTGCCGTGGTCGAGGTAAGATCGAGACCGCTCGAGAAAAAAGAAAAAAAAAAGTAAAACGAGCTCTACTATGTAGCGAGCAAATCGAGAGGGATCTTGTCGGGTTTCGGTGGGTGAGTTTGTTTGAGGAAGATTTGCCTCTGGGAGGCAGAGAGCGAGTATCCGGTCCTAAAAGGAGTTTTCCGTCTTTCTTGGGCGGTATGACTGTTGAGATGCTGGTTGCCGAACGGGAAGCGTGGGGGGGGATTTAGATTTATGGAGGGGACCAAAGACGATGCTGAACTAAGACATTTGTAGAGGCGGAGACCCGGTTTCACATTAGGCCCCTCACCTCCCCCGATTTCGCCTCCCCGCCCCCGCGGCTAGGGCCCTCGACGCCCGATCGTTAGTCCCCGACTAACCGCCAACAAAAGCCAGCCCTTGCGGCCGCCGACTCACCCAGATGCGGAGGCTCCCATGCCGCAGGCACCAGGGGCGCTTCGGTGCTTAGACCTCACATGAGAGTCGCGGCTCCTTCTATTCGGTGCGTAGCGTGCCTCGTAACCCAAAACAACGACCAGGGGTTGGAGAATAATGGGTCCAGCCGGCCCCCGGAATCGTCCTATCCTGACCCGCATCGGCCGAGCGAGGACCGCCGAGACCACCCGGGCGGCACGCCGGGTCCAATCGCCGCGCGCGGATTGTGGGCCGAGCCAAGGTCACCGGATGCTACTCGGTGCGTCCGGGGCAGGTGCTCCTTCCAGGGCGCGCGGGCGGAGAGGTACCCGAGGACCGCGCCAGGGGGGGGCGGATGTGGTTGGTTGGGTAGACCTGGCATTGATCAGCTTGTCGGTGGAGGGCTTCCGCGCTAGCGCTGGAAAGTGTCGCTGGGGAATTGGGGGCATCTGGTTGGAGCTCAGGCTCGGTTGTGGCGGGTGTGTCGGGCCATGTTGGGGGCCGGGCCCCTGGCGGTGTTCCTTGCCACGGGCATGCCGATTGACTGATACGAGGTACCCGCGCTGTGCCCCGCCATTCCGCCCCGCAGCTGGCGCCAGCTGCATCGAGAAGCTGCTAGTTAGCGCCTCATCCCAGGCAGCCTTAGCCAAGCCCCGCCTGTGGGTCCGCCTTCAGCGGCGCATCTCAACCATCGCGGTCGCGAGAATCACGTCTTGCAATTTTCCTCAGCCTTCCTCCACCCGCAAGGCCCTACGCCATCCCGCATCGCATCGCATCACGTCGCAGCGCGAACCGCGGCACTCCTACAATCTACCCCATCTCGACACCGGCGTGGCAGCGAAGCGACGATCCGCGCCCAAACTTCCCAGGGCAAGCGCAGTCGCCGACTCCCGCCGCGCCCCAACCCGCACCGACTACCCAACTCGAACCACCGCCAACATGTCCGGCACAGGCCCCGAATCAGTCCCCACCTCCGCCGACCCGCGCTCCCACCGCCCCACCAAACGCCGCGCCCTAACCCCCTCCTCCGTCCAAGCCGCCACCCTCTCCCACCTCTTCGCCCACCCCACAACCGAGATCCGCACCGACCGCCCAGCCCCCCGCCGGGGGCCCCTCCCCCCGGACATCGTGACGAACGTCCAGGGCTCCAGCGCCGGAGCCGGCAGCGGCGAGTTCCACGTCTACAAGGCGGCGAGGAGGAGGGAGCGGGAGAGGCTGAGGGCCATGGAGGATGAGAGCCGTGCGGAGAAGGAGGCGGAGGAGTTTGAGAAGGAGAGGAGAGAGAGAGAGGCTAGGGACGAGGTGAGGACGCGGAAGAATCGGGAGAGGAGGGAGAAGATGAGGGCGAGGAAGGCCAAGGCTAAGAAGGGGGGTGCCCAGGTTGAGGGTGGTGAGGGTGCGGCAGACGTGGCCGAAGCGAAAGCTACGGGAGGTGATGCGCCTGGCGAAACGAGTGCGCGGCCGACCGGTGAGGCAGATGGCGATGCGGAGGGGGGAGTCGAGGCCGAGGGGATCATCATCCACGAGGAGGACTGAGCTCTCCCGTTCACAGACCGTGTATCACTACCGCGCATAATACCAACATTTACCACGCCCACGCCCTTGATCATGCCGCCGTTCTGGCGCATGTGAAATGTCCTCTTCCCAGTTCATTTCCTCTACCTGTATCTATCTGAGCATCCGACGACTGGTATTGATCAAGAAATACATTACTTCGTCCCCCGCGCTCCGCTATGAGCTTGCATCGCATCCCCGTCATCCCCTTACTCCTCGCTCCCGCCGGACGGGGCGGCCATCTGGGCCTTCTTGGCGCTGCAGATGTCGTCCACCCTTAGGAGGAGACACGCGGCCTGTCAGTAGTTAGCATCCATCCAGATAACACGTTCGAAGTGACGAGGAACGCAGGACAGCAAACTGCCGCGGAATATCACATACCTCGATCGCCGTCTTCATAGACTGCAGCTTGATCGCCTCGGGCTCCCACACCTTGTACTCCTTCATATCCACAATCGTCCCCTGGTCGCCGTCAATGCCCCACGAGTGCTGGCCCTCGGCGTGCTTGGCCCTCAGGTCCGTCAGCACCCTCACGGGGCTGCGGCCCGCGTTCTGGATCAGCGTCCGAGGGATGACCTCAAGCGCCTCGGCCACCGCCCTGTACGGCCATTGCGCCACGCCCTCGATGCTCTTGGCCTTCTCCTTCAGCCGCACGGAGACGGCCATCTCCGTCGCGCCGCCGCCGGGTGCCAGCCGCGGGTGGAAGATGACGTTGCGCGCAACGCCCATGGCGTCGTGCAGGTTGCGCTCGATCTCGTTGAGCACGTCCTTGGAAGGGCCGCGGAGGAGAATCGTGCAGGCCTTGGGGTCCTTGCACTTGGTCAGGAAGGTGAAGTACTCGTCGCCTATCTTCTCAATCTCGAAGAGGCCGCACTGCGTGCCGACGTCGGACTCCTGGAGCTCCTCGACGCGGTTGACGATGGTGGCGCCCGTGGCACGGGCGATACGGTTGTTGTCCGTCTTGCGGACGCGGCGGAGAGCCGTGATGTTGGCCTTGACGAAGTAGTGCTGCGCGAGGTCTTTCGAAGCGTTAGTACGGCCCATGAGAGACTTGAACGGGTCCTTACTCACCTGATACGCCCTTCTCCGTGATGACGAGGTCAGGCTTCACCGCGATGATGGCGTCGCACATGGCCTTGACCTGCTCCTCCTCGATCTGGAGGATGCGGTTCCAGTCCTCCTCCTTGGAGATCTCAATGTTGGTCTGCGACTCGCCCTTCTTGTACTCGAGCGGACAGTCGAGCAACACGATGCGCGGGTTCTCTATCCGCCTCCTCATCTTGGGGTGCGTGATGTCCTTATTGAGCATGACGCCGTCCAGCACCTGGCTGTCCTCGATCTCGCCACCGGGAACCTTCTCGACGCGGGCGTACCGCTTGATGTCGACCTCCTTCTTGCCGTCGCCCACCTCCCACGCAACGGTACGCACGGCCGTCAGGGCCAGGCTGCACATGAGCTCCGACCACCTCGAGACGAACTTTGTGCCGATCGAGGCGTTGATGAGGCCGAACATCTCACGGTCGTTGTTGATGTCGATGGGCAGCGAGATGTCGTCGACGATGTCGAGGGCGTCCTTGAGCGCACGCTTGAAGGCCTGGATGATGATGACGGGGTGTATGTTGCGCTCGAGTTCGGGGAGGGCCATTGCCAGTATCTCACCGGCTGGTCACAGTCAGCACACCCCTCACGTATACCTCCCACCCCGCGACTACGTACCAAGGATGATGACCGTCGTCGTCCCGTCGCCCACCTCCTCGTCCTGCGTCCGGCTCAGCTCGATCATGCTCTTCGCGGCCGGGTGCGAGACCTCGATCTCTCGGAGGATGGCGTGGCCGTCGTTGGTGAGGACGATGCCGCCCATGGGATCGAGCAGCATCTTCAACATGGCCTTGGGGCCAAGGCACGACCGGATGATGTCGGCGACGCTGCGCACAGTTAGCCTAGAACAAGGTCCAGAGTATCGAGGGTCGGTCGGGGGTCGCCGTACATCTTGGCGGCGGCAATGTTGGACATCTGGGCCTTGCGGCCCGTCTGCCGCTCATTCTGCCCGCCAGTGTCTGGGCATCGCGTCAGCAACCTGTAGGCTCCAAGCTCCCAAGGTGGGGCGGTCAGCGTGCCGGGGCGGGAGACGCACTCATTACTACTACAGGGGCCTGCATCTTGGGCGGTCTCGGCGTCGACGTCGATTGCCGTGTGTCGTGGAGTGGTTCGGAAAGGGGGTTGTCGCTGCTGGGGTGCGGGGCGACGATGGTTTGAGCTGGGCGAGGCAACTAGAATCGTCCACCTTCCAAAAAATTCAGTGACGAGGGGCACCAAATGCCAAGACTCCGCACGAGGAGCTTCCCCGGGAGAACAGTTTATCCGAGATCAGCCCGGACTCTGCCAATCAGGGTGCCGTATTTATGGAAGCTTTCCCCATCTCCAACGTCGTGTCATCCATCGTGAGGGTCCGCTTCGATGAAGTTTCTCAAATCACTGAATTGAGTCGAATGGGCGCAGCTGTTGGTTTTCATTGAGACATAATTTTTCTCCATCAGGATGACAGGTTATCATCCTCAGCTACTCGACTGCTCCGTCCTTCGTCTCGATTACAGAGGTCACAGACGAAGCTCATGATTGTGCCGGTCAAAACAATGTTCTATTTCAAGGATGGCTCTACTATACTCTCGGCGCATATGATACCGCCATTCTGATATGCAGAAAGGTCATACGGTTCATTGCGAGCACTCGAAGAGTTCGAGCTTTATCTCCTCTGTCGACCTGAGAATCTAAGGCAGACTCATGTTGCCTATGCGATTGAAAATAGTATGCCAGACTCTTAACCTTCTGCAAATACAGAGTCCCTTATATGCCGGCTTTTTAATCTCGGAAGATATTCTCGTACATTGGGGGCATCAGAACATCTGGATGGTATACTTACTGTGGGGAAGAAACGTGGAGATCCTGTCCTGTAAGTCTTATTGAAGAAGAAAAAACTTGGGTGCTTCTGTCACCCAAAGGCCCTGGGTGTTTTTTGGCCGTCACGGCTGTCTTTCTACTAGCGGCGCCTTGATGGCAACCCCGTTACTTCTGCTTACACCCGTCTTGCTTCTTTCTAGACCGTGGGGAGGAACCTGCTGGATTGGGGCCTCCATTGCGGGTAGGGGACTAGGGGCGTGAGCATAAAGCTTTCATCTATGTAGAGCCTGTCTCTGAGTAGGAAGCTACTAGGTTCTGCATATGCACAGGATCTGCATCCAGTGCCGCCTCCTCTCCCTACCTAGTCCAGTCTGGCTTGAAATCGACTCTCGTTTGTGAATTATATATAAATTCTTTCTCTTTCTTATTCTGGAGGCTCCGTAGAGACGGGCGAAAGGTTCGGCTCAGCTGTCCATCGGCCATGATGGCCTCAGGGAAGTTCGAGTGACAATCTCAACGCTAACAGATTCCCGACCTAAATGAAAGACATTACGAGCATTGAACACACTTGCTGAGCCGTGCAGTGAAGACGTCTGTCCTACCCAGGTTCTTTTTACACGATCTCATAGACAGCATCGGTACCCCAGATAGTGCCGAACCCTCCTCCCGGCCGACACGGAAGCACGGATCCGGTGTCACGGTAACCCGAGGGGATAATCTCGGGCTACACCGGCATCAAGGCCCATGGTGAACTCGAGATAAGAAAATTTGGACGATATCAGCGAGATAGAGCTCTCCCACACCCTTAACGGCGGCTTCAATGGTCTGAAACACACCTGCGAGCCGCTGCCTCTCCTCGGGGCGACGTGCCCTTTTGGAATTCCGTGCTGTATTGAGGGGCCATTCTAATGTCGGAGTTGAACGGGGGGATGAGCTTCCAGCATCGATGACCAGCGGCACGGTGCCCGACACTAGCACGAGCACTTCCGCTGACGGTCTGTTGCAAGAGGCGATCTCGTCCATTCAGCCACCCAAACAAGGCCATATCCGGGACTCGAACTCCCCCTCTGCCGGTCGTTCCGGCATATCACGTCCGAGACGTAACAACAAAAGCATGACAGCCGTGGGCCGTGCCGCCTCGGAGGACAATCTCGCTGCCAAGTCCCCCGAGCAAGGCGCACAGCCCCCTCTCCCCTCCGGTCCCGGCGCCTCGCACAACACCAAGGACCCTCAAGCCCTCCAGTCACCTCTCGCCGTTCTTCTCATCTCACGATACCCCGAGTCTACGTACCCATCCATCCCATCTAAACAACACACCCTCACAAGCCCCGTGCTACGGGGTCAACATGCCAATCCGCCCGCGGAAAACGAGCGCCGAGGATGGACTCGGGACGCGATTTTGCTCCCAGGGAAGCTAAGGCGGGAGATGACGCTGTGAGTGCACACTTGCGTCGGAGGGGGATGCCTGCATGGGTGATTGTCCAGGTGACCTGCGTAACGTCCAAGTTCTCGAGTGGCGAGGCGCGATATTGCTTGCTGGTGGAGGTATTGAGGGGGCATTAATGAGAGGCTGTCATTGGGAGGTGTCTCGAGGGGGTGTTTGGAGGCCACTGAGGGGAGGGTATTTGGAGAGGGTGCAATCTACGCCGAGTAATACGTCCGCTCGCACAGAGAGGGGGAAGCATGTCTATCGCCGTGAGTGGCGAGGCCTTCGCGAATTCCTTCCGAAAGTTGGGGCGGGGGACTGATTCAGTTGGGTGCCGGGAATCATACCGTCTCTCACTTGATACTCGCCAAACTGGAGACTACGGTATAGGAACTCTCACCATTGGACGGCTTGCAGACGTTACGCAACGAGGCCCATCCAGACTTCGCCAGACCTCCGCCTCCCCTCGTCACCACTTCCATTGCATCAATCGGAATGAAGCAGCCCTCGTACCCCCCCTACGGTCAAACGAAAGACTAGACTTCAGGTTGGAAGAACCAAGAGTGGCTCCCAGATCCCCCAAGGCCCACCCAGACGTACGACTCCGCGCACAGAGCGAGACATTTCTCGCGGCCGTGGCTTCTGTCAGTTTGCGTCGGTGGGACGTCGTACCGGTACAAGAAGCGGAAGAATTCTTGTACCGCAGAACAGTCTGAGGGTGACTACTAGCAAGGCAGGCTCGGCAACCTCGTACCCTCGTCTACGGCGTTGTTGTTTGCGCCAGAGAGTCTCTCCGGGGATTGTCTGGGACGCTGTCAAGAGAGGGCCGTGGAACAAGGCTTCTACGTCTTTCTCGATCCCCGTCGGACTCCGTCCGGACCCATCTCCATCCGCCGTCCCACAGACCGCAGACCTCAGGCCCCGTGAAAATCCCACATGCGGCCACCCGAGCGCCAACCTGAATATTCTCACACCGGCCCAAGCCACCAAGCCCACAAAAACACCCCTCCTGCGTCGTCCCGAGCCCGCCTCACCGGGAGATCCGCAAAAAGCCACCGCCCAACAACACGGCGCTTGAGATTGATGCCCACCGGGAAGAGGCATGGCCTGCAAAAAGCAAGGATGAGTGCGAAGAATGCGGGAGATGAAGAGAAAGAAGGCTGCCTGCTGGAGGAGTGTAGCAAACAATCCGAAAAGGCGGCACACTCCCCCCCTCCCCCCTTCTGCCGGCTCACCGTCCAGGAACGGGAGTCACCGGTCAATCCATCCTCCGTTGCGGGCTTAGCCTTCCCATTTCCGGCGCCCTGTTTGGCTTTCTTTACGAGCTTGGATGATGATCAAAGACTCTTCGACCATTTTGGGTCGGGGGGAAAAGCGAAGCGCCGTTTAAACCAGCCCGGGGACAGGATAGTCAAAACGACAGACGCAGCCAGTGATTGTAAATCCAGGCCTTCACAAATCCTGAGCTCCGGTGTCGTGGCCGTTCTTCGCGCCATGTTCCATATCTCTAGCATATCCCCAAACCAATGCAGCAAAGATGAAAAAAAAAAGTCTCACTCGGCGGCGCCGGGGGCGTGCGGCTGTGGATGCGTTACAAGAGGCGGCCACGTCCGCTGGGAGAGGATTTCGCCCCCAATCCCGGACTTAAGTCTGTCCGGGCCTGGGCTGCCTCGGCCTTGCAGGACGAGAGGCGAGAACCAAAAGTAGCCTTTTTGAGAAGGGTGCAGCTTCGTGTAACAACTTTCCGCAGACCACGGGACACGTTCGTCCCCAGGAAGAGGGAAAGCTCTTCAGGCCCCCGCGGGTGATTGGTCATAGAAACCAAAGCCCGTCCTTGATTCGCAGCCGCTAGCCCGGGTCATCTGTGTCCCTGGTGGTGTGCTGCCGCACGAAAACCACGGACATCATGGGGGCCAGATCGAACAGGGAAGTAAGCTCAGCGATGACGGGCCTGAGCGTGTGACGGCCAGCCCCTTGGTGACGGTGCCGTTTTCCCGGCTTAAGGAGGGGAGGGAGATAGTTCGCGCCCACGGCGCGACCCGCCGGCGGTGGGTATCCCTTGCTCGCTTCTTTGGGTGCGGCTGGAGGGACTCCGGAGTTTGGCGACGTTGGGATCTGCTTCTCTGGATCCAAGCCGTGTGGGAGTCTGGGCTCTCGGGAGTGCGAGAGTCTCTGGGGCGGGGACGCTGTGATGAGGGGTGCCTGCATGTGTGACGGTCCTGGCGATGTGAGACGGAGCGGATGTGGTAAGCGTGCGGACGATTGAGGACTGCGGCGTGTTTCGAACGACCCCTCTCTCGTTGGCCGTTGCCCTGGAATCCTTCCTTCCAAGGACGGCTGTAGATCGTGGCTATCCCCAATGCCTGAAGGTATCTGCCGGGGCTGATCTCGCTCACGCGGCTGGGGGTATTGCGGGGAGGAAAGACAACAGTGGAGTGGAGGCGTTTGTAAGCACCTCTTCGGGGCTCATCTCTCGGACGCATAACAACGGGAGATGAAGATTCCCAGCACTAAACCGGACGCCATGGCCCCAGCAGCTGCCTTCCCCGCGGGCACCAAGGAAACCGTCCATTCATCCCCCCTCCCACTCACCCCCCACAAAGTGCCAATGCCCACCCAGAACTATCGGAGCCACCCCGGAACGCATTGCTGCAGTGAAATGATCCTCCATCCCCCCCCGACGCTAGTTCCAGATGCCGCATGTCACGAGGGCCTCTGCCCCGCCCGGATCCCTGCATACCCCGGATTTCGAGATGAAATGGAGTTTCGGCCTGGAACTCTGTGGCCACCTCCTCAGCCATCCCCCACCAGAGGCGACGACGGCAGAGGTCAAAAGCATGGACGAAATGGGGCTCTGCAGACGCGTTTGCTTTTTCTAGAAGATAGGAGAAGGGGCGTGGAAGTTTGGTGCCTCGCTCTTGGCCGCGACACATCGCTTGCTGCTTTAGTCAAGTGGCTCAGTTATTGCGAACGACACACAAGGAGAACGTCGTGCCAAGACAGAGAGGGGCTGTTGTTTCTGTCTGGGAGTCCAGAAAAAGGAGGAAGGCGTTGCGGGGTCCATGACGGGGCAGGGAAGGCGCAGGTGACTTCCCCAGACGACGTCGAACCCCCCCTCCCCTCCCAAGAGAGGCTAGCTAGCTTGCGCCATCCCGACCACCACACTCTTCCACCAGCCCTTGGTCTTCAGGTTCGAGGCTTGGTAATACATTGCCTCCGCCGCATGGCGCAGTTTTCCCCCACGATGGGCCTCTGTCTGCGGCTCGTGCCAGGTGCCATGGTTCCCCTGAAGGCTGGGGCCGGAGCGAGAAGGATGATGCATCATGTTGCAGTCGTGGTTATTTCTCGCCCACAATCACGTCGTCTCGCGTCGAATGCACCCTTGTGCCCACTTCGTATAGTTTCACGGGGCGATTCCGCGCTTGGCTTGCGACGAGCCGTCCTTGGTCTCCGTCGTCGCAACGAGCGATAGCCAGAGTCGCAGCAAAAACTAACCCCGCCATGCGCCCCGTCTTCGCCGTATATGCCATGGGCGCATCAAGAACGGGCTCGAGATTTACCTCCTTCGAAAGCATCCCGGCAACCCTCGACGAGACACATCCACCTCCTGGATCCAACAGGCCCACCCCCGCACCATCTCCACGATCCAATCTGCACTCGTTGCTTTTTCGCCATGCTCCGCCCCCCCCCCCCCTACCCCCCTACCGTCGCATTCGCCGCCTACACTTGAACACGGCGCGGAACCAATGGGTCGACGGGATGGCTGCGACGCGGGTGGGGCGCCACATCGTCACTTTCTCACTTCCAGTTGCCCCACTCTGTTGCTTCTCTCCCCCACACTGGGACGGACTGGGAGGTTCATCTGATTCACACTAGAGTGGGTGCTCCGGTTTCCGAGGACCTGCAGCTGGATATTGCATTGTCCCATGACACTTCCCGCATACCTGCTACTGAGACACGGCGGCAGAAGCGGGTGTTTCGATGCGGGGACGGATGGAGGATGGAAGGAAGTGAGGTGGTGACACGGGGCGCCTGGTGCAACCGCCAAGCGTGGAGCCCCGCCCGACTGCTGCTAGCGCGGGGAAACAGATTGATTCTCCCTTGGCACTGCCATGGATGCCGACGTGCCTGGATGGAGACCTGGCTGTCCACTAACCGCCCCTGCCTCCGTCTGCATTGCGGAGCTCTGTCCCCAGTCCTCGAGTATACTCTGTAACTACATGCAGTTCCGTCAACACGGAGCGGAAACTCTTGTATAAGTGAAGGCGAACAATGCGACGAAGTGTTTGTAGTGTAGCGTCGACGATTCCACGCCCAGCAAGCACCCTGCAAGCATCACCCACTTAACGCACGTCTCAGCACTGAGACCTCGCCGGCCCAACCGCCCCTGCCACCTGTCTTTGGTAATAATACCACCCCTCGTAAATCTAATATCCAACCAAAGAGAACCCCCCCCCCCGGGACCAGTCCCAAGCCCTGCACCTCAACGCATCCCGCACGAACCTCGACGCACGAGGCCCAAAACGGCAACACTCGAGCGTCACACCCGCCAAGAACCCGTATTTCTCAGCAAACGCCACTACAACATAACCTGCCCAGCGCACCTTGTCGCCAGTCAAGTTCCGATGGTGTCCCCGGTGCCTGCTTGTGCCCTAACCTTAAGGGGAATACCCCGATAGACAGACCTGCCGGGGTATGATTCGAGTCCGGAGTCATGACGGGTGGGTCTTTTCGCAGGAGATTAACGACGGGCTGAATTATTTTTTTTTTTTTAGAAGGGGGCCCTCATCGTCGATCGCGGGAGTCTGGGGGTGTGAGATTACGAGTAATGTCGGGGATATCCCCGTCGGTAACGGCTTTTGAACTGTGCGAGACGGGACTTTTTCTCCCAGAATAGACAGGGCCGCTTGTGCGTGGATGTGAAGATGGTTACCTGGCGATCGATGTTGCGCTCAAGCGGCGGGCCTGTCAGTGGGTGCTCACGGACTCCCGTCCCTGACTGACGATGGGACCGGATGGCATTGGTATGTACATGTAGTGCATGCATGCCTTTTCGTGAGGGTATTGTGAAGTGAGGGTATAGAAGACGAGGTATGCTTCTCCCGCCCCGTACCTGCGCCAGGACGAAGGCCATCGCCGCCTGGTGCAGTGGGGGATGCACGGGCGGGCTGGCGTCGACGCTACGGAAACGCCGGAGTGCCCTGGCAGATAGCGTCGCATCCTCAACCTCGCATTCGTACGTCGCATTCGAGAATTCGCTGTAAAAGCCTGGAGAAAAGGGCAAAGGCGAGTCCTCAGCTCCAGACAAGAGGCCGAGGCCGGGTTTGATGGCACCCTCGTCCTCCACCCGGAAACATCAGCAATCCTGCAAAGCGCCTCTCGGCTTACGATATCACTACCACCTGTGTTTGGTAATCCAACAATGGTCGAGAAGCAAAAAGCCCCTCGGTCGACATTTCCATGCCAATCACTCAGCGGAAGTGACCCTCACTCCAGCTCCACACGCCAAGAGCAATCAGGGCCCCACCACGCTGAGCTCGGACTTTGGCACCCCCCCCCCCGCCCGGGGTTGAACTGGCGCGCCCCGCCATGGGTATGGGGCACCCCGGACGCGCTGAGTAGTGGGGAGGGGCTTTACAGTTGGGCGTCTCGGGCTGGTGGCCGAGCCCGAGGCTGTCTGGCGCATCGCTGCAACCTGCGACCCCAGAGGTGCCCTGCCACTGGTCTCCCCTGTCACTTACAAATTCGAACGAGGATAGCTGGCGTGGTGATTCCCGGCAAGCCCAGCTAGCACGGGCTAGGCGCGACAGAAGACACACCCTCCTCCCTCGTCCAGATAAGGATGCTCTCCATGAACCCAGCCGCCACCAGCGCAAGACAACATGCCAAAAGCATCCTAGCGCATTCCCGGCCTCTCCCTCATGGCGATGCAATGTCTATCAGCCTGCCCCCTGGACGCCCCCCAATTTGAAAAAAAAAAAAAAAAAACAATAAAAATAAAAATACAGCACCTGGAAGGGATCGCCGCGTCCGTGCTTGCGGCCGGCCATCCCGTCAAGGAAGAGCCTCACGCTTCCCGCCGTTGTATCGAGTCGACTTCGTATCTGGCCTCTCATCCCGCCGTTGCATTCTCTTTGTTCCTCGCCTGCCCGTCTCGGAAAGACAAGCGAGAGCCGACGTAGAGTTTGCGTACTACGAATACTACTGACGACGGGGAGATGATGTCGCCTTTATTACACGTACATGTGCGGCACGAGGACATACTCCCTTCAGGCGGGGCCAAGGGCAAAGTGCCAATGATGTCCGCCGGGTGCAGGAAATTCCCCGATACGTGCGACGCACCCTTGCCCGAGCGTATCAGTCCTGGAAACGCCGCCTGCACATGCCCCTGCGTCCACACTTGGTGCAAATGGCAAAGCTCCCACACAACCTCGTTGCCTTTCAACCTCTCAAGCTCACGCTTCCAAGGCCACAGGGAACGGACACAGAAAGGGCTGTCGGCGGCGCCCGACGAACCGGAGCACAGAGTGGCCTCCCCACCCCAGCAAGCCCCTCCAGAAAGAAGGTTGCCCGCCGGTTGTTTAGCGCCGAGGGGGTGTGTGCATAGGAGCAAGCCACTTTGATACTTCGCCCCCGGGTACTGGATGCCTCACGCACTTTTCCCTTTTGCTTAGTGGCTGAGGGCAGGGAAACTCTTTTTTTCTTGCCCTTTCATGAGCGGATGCAGATCGGGAGGTGCAAGGGGTCCTGGGCCCGCCTCAGCCCGTCCCTCCCGGTCGCTTGTGGTGGGTGTGAGGTGGGTGTGTAGGGGGAAGCATTTGTTGGGAGGGGCGAACGTAATACTAAAGTACACAGTTGTGCCTTCGCCAGCCTCGTTCTGGATTCCAAGTGCCCTGGATTTTTTTTTTTTTTGGAGACAGTTTGAATGCAATGGAAGGGGGCACGGCGTGAGACATTCCATTGGATTTAGCAGCCGGCAGCCCCAGGCCTGAAACGGGCGCAATGTCAAGCTGCCAGACGAAGGACCCCGACGAGGGTTTCCCCCACAGCACTCGCTAGCCCGCGCTAGCCCCTACCCTATCCTAGCTCCCGCCACCTCCGCGGAGCCTCCATTCCACGCAGCTCGCCATCCATCCATGATCTCACCCAGGACACTCTCACGAAGCTTCGCTAGCTCCATAGATTAGCTTTTCCCATGCCGCGCTCGCGGGTTAATGACTGAGGTCTCGACCCCCGAGAACGGGATTCGACCCCGAGAGCCGAGATCAGGATATCAGGACCATATCTGTCCGGTTGCGGCGAAATAAACAAGTCGGCGCCTTTCTAGACGGGGTATAGAACGGGCGTGTAAATGATGTGTCTTTCCCTGACGCGCCCTTGGATCGCCACCTTGGTTCCCCCCCCCCAAACCAGCTTTTTATTCCAAACGTCGTTTCGAGACGCAAAGCAAGATGGGGAGGGGGCTCACCGGCTGCAGCTGGCCCCGGACTCGGCAAATGAGCTGCGGTGAGAAGAATAAAAAGCAAGGGCCGCCCGAGCTCACCGGACGCCCTGGCCACCACGCGAGGAAAAAGGAAAACCTGGATTAGGGGGTGGGGGGGAAGCGCGGTGGCAGATCTGGAGATGACAGGTCAGGCGTCCGTTGCTCGTGCGGGGGCTGAGCAAGATGGAGCTACGGGCAGTGGAGTGGCTCGGAGCTGTAGCTGATAGCTAATGGGGCCATGGCCGTGAGTAGGAGTGTCGGAGTGAGTCTGGGTAGGTTAGGTGTGGGATACCAGCACCCCGCCGATGGCTCGCGGCGAGGCGGTCATCCGGTCCCGGACTGCGAACTCTGGGTGTGAGGCGGGCCTGAGGCGGCCATGCCGGCCTTTGTCACCCGATGCAGGAGGTGACTGCTTTGCAGTAGCTCCCCCGAATTGAAGCTTACATGAAAACTCGACCGACAACGCCTCTGCCCATCAGGGCTCACCGCGCTAGCGTGGTCGGGGTTAGCAATAGCGCCAAACTATAATCAGATTATCAGGGAAAAGCCCCTCGACGGAGAGACGACGAGGAAAGCTTGTCAGTCAAGCGTGTCCACGCGGACCTTGGCCCGTCAGACCACCGCCTCGCCGCCGATAGCGCGTGGCGAAAGTAAAGCTAAACCTCTCCCCTTTGCGGCTTAGCGCGGGGCGTCGCTGCGTTCAAGACATGTGCGAGGTCAGGTTTGTAGGGTCTGGAGGGTCTGGGAGCGTTCATGTCGGACGCCAGCTGCGTGGGCAGCGACGCCTCGCGGGTTTTGGACGTGGGACGAATGGCACCCCCGTTGGTGATAGCATTGCCTCGGGAGCTTGGCGCCACCAGAGCCCAGGCAATACTCTGTTTGGAAAAGAGCAATATCGCCATGGTCATGGGCGGCGGACGCGCATCGAACCCTCTCGAACCGGGACAACCCCGTCCCGGGGGCCCCCCGAAGCGAGTGGTGTGCTGCTCTCCACCAAGGCGCCGTCCACACCGCGCCAGGCAAAATGACCCCGCGATGCAACGTCTGCCTCAGAGCTCCCGAGCGCCGAGCGAGCTGCTGCGCGTGCCCGCGAGGCCGCCACTTGCTTCCCGGTTATACGCAGATGATGGGAGGGCCCGTGGGCTGCGGGGTGGTGGTGTGGACGGGGTAGCATGGTCGAGGTGGGCAGCTGCCAGATGCAGGTTGTGGCGGGGATTGTCACGGGCCCGTGACGTGCCCGAGTCCGAAGTGTCTCTCGGTCCCGCAGCTCTGTAGATCCCCGGCGGTCCCTTCACGGGGAGTAACTACGTGGGGGTTCCTGATACAACATGGACGCAGGTCTTTCAATCTCCAATGCTTCCATCGTATGTCGCAGAATGCCGTATCACCCGGGGACATTGCAGCAATCTCCATAACTCATCTCGGCAGCCGAGTCGGGTCCCGTGGCCCCATTGTCGCCCGCTGCCACCAATTTCGCTCCACTACCGCGGGGGTCAATCGCCTGTTTTGCGCCCCCGCCTTCCACACACACTCTCTAACACACCTCGTCCCATGCTTCGTACTCGTAACCAAGGAATCCACGAGACACTCGATTCTCGATTCACGTCGCAATCTTCCCATGACCCGCTCCGGCCTCTTTCGGCTCCGGCTCACTCGGGTATACCCAGCGCAAAGGAGCAACGCAGGAGAAAGGGGAAAAAAAAAAGGCGCCGCCCCACCGCTCCCGCGCAACCTCCCCCGGGACACGCTACCTATCCAGGCAACGATAAACACCTAGCAACCCCGATGACGACGCCGGCCTAATCAGCTGGGGGGGGGGGGGGGGGGGGGTGATGATGGCCAACCGCGCTAATACTTGTCCTTCGGGCTTTTCGTTTCCAAGGAGCGCGAGACCGAGAGGAAAACCCCGATCCTGAAATCCGCAGAGCGCGCTCTGTCTGCATCGAGAAGTCTCGCACGGCGGAATAGTGGAGTGGAAGGTGCCCTGTCGCCTGACCCCACCAGGGGTCTTTGAGTCGCCGATCGTGCGTTAATGGAGGGAGGACGCGGATGCTGTGCGACCTCGTGGTTTCCCTGCCTCGCTACTCCCGATGCTCGGCTTAAACGGCGATATGGACCTTCCTCGGGCTTCCCGTCTTGCCTCTTCCTTGCATGCCATTGTGCGACGCGCATCCCGCGATGTGCCCTCTCACTGCGAGCACTCGTAACTACCGACACTGCGATCGTCCTTATCCCCACACACTCGCCCTAAACCACCGAGCCCATTTCCCATGGGGCGAAGACCGTCTTGTAATTGGCCAACGACAAGAAGTCTTCATCTGGGGTACCGCCCCACAGCAGACGAGATGGGCCCCCGTTCCCTGTCTAGTTTCGAAACGTGCCGACCTTGTCCCTGCCCTGCGGCAAGCTCCGTCGCTAGGAATAGGACCCTCGGTTGCTGTGAATATCTGCCGCGATAGCCCTGATGGAACGTTATCAGGGCACACTGGGCTGGGTAGTGGAGGGTTGGTTGGTGGTGGGGGTGTTGCTCCCCGCCCAATAACGGGTGCGAAGAGGGGCAATCTCGGTTCCCGCGAAGCAGTGAAGCAGCCTCCTGTTTCGTCTCTGGCATTGCAATCACCGGCCACAGAGCAGCGACACTCGGCCGTCAAGGTGAACAAGTTCCAATAAGCTGACTAGGCTAATGAAAGCTCACCACGACGGGCGTTCGCCCAGCTCCACCCCTCTTATCCCCCGAACGTGCGATATTACCAAATAGTACAGATCCTCTTGCCGGTGAGCAATGCCCTCGTCCAATACCAACCACCCACACGTCCCAGCCATACGAATCGGGGGCCAGACGCCAGTCCTGCATCCTGCGAGGACCCTCAAAGGCACAGCACACCCATCACAACTGGTCGAGTCAGCGCGTTCCATCCCCTCCACCCAACGAACCACTGGAGACGAAGCCCTGCATCCTCACACCCTCCCCGGCCCCCTGTTCCCTCAAGCTCGCAAGGAAAGGCATGCGCCTTGGTGGAGCCGCACCAGCCGCGCCCCATCATTCGTTCCCGCGGTGACATTTTCCCCCGCTTTGTATGCAGGTGTTTACCGAAGAGGAAGCAAAGAGGGTCTTCCTGGCCCTGGAAGACGCAACCCCATTCTATTTCCCATGCTTGTTTCTCTCAATCCCCGGTCCTCTGAGATGTGTGTTGTCCGGGAACAGGGGGATGCTCCCGTCGGTTCAAGGAGAATTCCTCATGTGGGACGAACAGTTGTGATTGCGACTCTGGCAGTTTTCTTTTTAATTCTCCTCAGGGATAGTGCAATGGCAAGGGGAAGCAGGGAGAAGGAGATGGAGACTGCGACGTTGGCCCGCTTTTGATCATCGAGATGCTCTCGGTAAACAAGATGTGAGGTTCGCAGAGATCAACACATCAAAGATAAACCCCTCCAATCCCAGACACACCAGCAGGCGGCAAATGCAAGACGTGAATCCTGCCCGGAGGCTCTCTTGTGAGACCTGACGTCGGAGGAGGCAGAGCGTTCGCGATCATCACTCTCCCGCGCGAGAATCTCGTCATTGAGCGGCCAGTGGCGAGATCACCCTGCACAAAGTCGTCACGTCGAACCCTCCCGAAAGACGTCGCCCGGCTGGCGGCGAGCAACCTCACCTCGCATCACCTCAACTTCGTCATTTATGACCGCGTAGAGTTGCTGGGAACCCCCTCATGCACGCTGCGCACACTTATCCCTTCGTGCAGAGCCCTTGCGAGAGCCGACCTCCCTTCCAAGTAAACATCACCACCCGGGGCCTCTGGCAATTGGCTTCGAAGTATGCAGGTTGGGCTTTGATACCACCCGGGATGTGATAAGCGCACATCGTCGCGTGGGCCCCCCGCCCGACGGCTTCGGAACGGGACAGGGAGTAGCTTGGCTTGGCGCGGGAAGGAAGGCCTCCCGGTCTGGGGAAGTCCCCCTTGTTCCCGCTGATCGGTTGCGGATACCAGCAGCCAGATGGAGCTCTCCCCCATCTCCCAGTCCTCCCTTCCTGCATTGCCCTCCGCCCTTGTTTCTTTTTTTTTTTTTTTTTTTTTTTTTTTTTTTTTTTTTTTTTTTTTTTTTTTTTTTTTTTTTTTTTTTGGGGTTTTTGGGGTATTAAAGAGTGGGGGTGGTGGGCTAGNTTTTTTTTTTTTTTTTTTTTTTTTTTTTTTTTTTTTTTTTTTTTTTTTTTTTTTTTTTTTTTTTTTTTTTTTTTACGAGGTACGTGAATTGCAAAGTCCGTCACGGGGACTTCGTGTGCAGGACGACAGAGCTCTTTGTGCGCGGGGCGCAATACGGACGCCCGATGACACTGGTCGATCGGATATGGGATGGGCAAGGTGTGGCAGCCGCCGTCCAATGGACGCCTCAAAGAGGGCAGGCTGTGGTTGTGAGTGTGGGGAATCGTGTATGGTGCGTCGCGTCGGACGGGGTTCGGGATGTGACAGATCTCTCGAAGGCCCGGGTCGTCGAAGGGAACAGTGTTCCACGCAAAGGGCGTGGATCGCGGACCTCGAATTAGAACGGGAGAGCTCGAGAGGAAAGGCCTGGTACGTCGCGATGATGTGACGGGGTGCCTTGAGCGCAAGTTATGTCGACATGTTCCGTGATCTCTCTATCTACCCGCAGTCTATGATGGCGCGAAGGAGCGCAGCCGGCGGGGTCTTTGGAACGGCGTGACAAAGCAAGACACCTCCGGGTTGCGCCTTCCAGGCGTCCCCATCCGGGTCTCTGCCTGGTGACGAAAAACGCTTTCAGTCGCAGCTTGCCCGACTCCAGTGTCGCGCAGCGGATTCCCCGAATACAATCAGCGGCGTCATGCCCAGACGCTAACGAGCCAAAAGGTGACCCCAGACTGGGCGTCCCCAATGCGAGCTAGCGGCGACCGCACGAGGATAAAGAGGTCCTTCCTGGTGACGCAACGGGCGACTCCCTCGACGCATGGCTGCCTAGGATACAAGGCGGCAAAAGAAAAGGCGTCACAGCTCGCACACCCCCTTTCGCACACCCCCACGCGCCCATGGTGCGGTCCTGAGGCAGCAACCCACCAGAGTCACCCCATCCGGGTGGAAATTTTCGTCCTCGTGGCATGTTTCGCTGATGTCCGGCCATGGGGGGCGCGGACTGGGGCGCGCGATTGCACAATCGGGGCGGTTTCTTCGCCCACCTACCTGTAGAGTCATCAGCTCCGATCTAGGAACTATGCACCTGACACCGAAGGGTTTTCTCCCTTCACGCACGTTTTATGTCGTAGTGGGTTGACGATCGGGGTTCAGGTCCCCTGAGGGTTAGCCCCCTTCGTCGTCGACCCATCCGGGTCCGTCCAATGCGTTCGCAGTCCCATTCGGGCAGCAGACCAAGGCCACGGGGGGAGCAAGCGCTTTGAGCCAGTCGAAGATCGGAATTGTCCAGCGTATAATGCGGGCGATAGTGCCTCATGCACTGCGCTGCTGCCGCCGCGTGCCAGCGTCATCCAGCCCATTGGCCGCACCTTGAGAGAGAACCTGCACGCCCCCGGGGAGAACACACACCCCTCTGGACCCAGTCCCGTCTTGACTCATCCGCTTTCGTCGACATGCAGAGTCACCTTCTTGACGCAGAAAATTTTTCTGAGCACAGGTATGGGGGTGGGTACCTCTGGCGAAGTACCTCTCTCCCAATCTTAGGGAATCACACGCCATCAGCTGCTCTCGCCCCACACCCTCAAGCCTCCCCTGGCCCATGCCTGGGAGCACGTTTCCACACCCCTACGGACTTAGCGCACACCTCCTCCACACCCCGAAAGAAAAGCCACGCCCACCCTTTCTGAGCCTTCTGCCTGCAGGGCATGATGTCCTGTGTGGGTCCCCACTCAGACCATCCTGGGCGACAATGGCGACGACGCACCTGGTACCCACTTCGCCTCCCGCCTGTCCTCCCCCCCCCCCCCCTTCCGCCTAACCTTGGCCCTGCGTGCCTTGTACCCCGGCCAGGTACCTTCACTAGGGAAATCCGCGCGGCGAGATACCTCTGCAGGTGCGAGGTGACTTGTCCGAAACCCAGTCATCTGCAAGTGGGCCGGGGGCTGTGAGCATCGAGATATATGACCCAGGACATTTCCTCCTCCTTCCAGGAATGGTTTCCTCTCACTGCCTACATATCCTCCCTTCACTTTCCAAAGAAAGAACCAAACACTCCTGTCTTTTGACCTTCATACCCTCATTCATCTTTCCAGTTGCCGTACACTTTGTGGAATTGGCATTCCAAGTTGCGAAGACTCCCGCTTCCTCATAGTCCACCAGAGCAACTCTACCACAGACCAACTCAACACAACAAGGCTCGACGCCTCGAACACTTGAATCACTCGACATACAAGTAGTCGACGCCGTCTACTGAGCACACGACCTCGGACTGAGCTCGCCGCCCCTCGTTCCAACAACCACAACCACAACAAGCAGCTCTCCAGAGCCCAACACAACCCACACAATGGCGTTCGACCTCTGGACCCACCAGTTCTGCCTCTCCTGCGACAAGCAGACCGACGGCGCAACCTACTGCTCCGAGTCCTGCCGCCTCGCCGACTACGAGAAGACGTGCTCGGTCCCCTCCTCCGCCTCGTCCTCGCCCGCTCTCTCTCCGCCCTCGACCCCGCACCAGCCCTCCCGCTTCCTCCTCTCGCCCGCCTACGACTTCTCTGCCGCGCAGCCCTACGGCCGGACACCGCTCCCGCAGTCCCACCTCGCGCAGAGGGCCGGGTCCCTCGCGGGGGTCCCCGGCGCGCCGAGGAAGTCGCTGACTCCGTCGAGCTCGCAAAGCAGTCTTTGCTCGATGGGGAGCTCAGCGTCGAGCGGGTCGGAGGCGTTCCAGCTATCGGAGAAGTCGAGGAAGGAGCTGCAAGCTTATGCAGTGTCGTTTGAGCAGGTCAGGATGCACCGGAGGCGGTCATACTAAAGCTCGACCTCGACCACAACACTTCGATCTCGACACACCTACCTACCTTACTACCTTTTTAATCGCTTCGACTCATGAATGACGCCAACCCACTTCACCTCACCACGAACACCCAAAAAAATCACATCAAACACAATACGTCTCCTCTCAACTTTGCTACTACGAAAACGACTCAACTCCGACTCTCTACCTCCTTACCGACACACCATCCTGGAGGCAACACACGACTCTTTTCTCGACATCGCCTTTTCCTTTGTTTCAGAACCACACTGTATCAAAAAATTTGGGCATTACACAGGAGCACAGCATGATAAAAAGTTTTGATTTATTTATCTCCTCGACGATACCCCCTTCTCTTCATGGTCCAATCCGGTTCTTCGCGCCCGGCTCATACCATGACCTGTCAAGGGTGGTAGCGAGAGGCAAAGTCCCATCGGAGCTCGAATCACAGTTCGGTTCCGGGGACAGTTTTACGGCATTATTTTTTTGGGAGGGGTTATGATACGGATGGAAAGGAACCAGAGAGGTTCAGGCGCGCGGACTTGTGATATCATTTCTTCCTTGTTTGGACGGCGTTTTGGGAGGGACGACGATGCATATTTACCCCATTGTACTGCCAGGCTTTTTGTTTTACCCCGGGGAGGGGGAGGATTGGAGAAGGGCACAAGACGATGCCGAGTGTAAGGGACCGGGGGGGGGGGGGGGGGGTAGGCTGAGGGTGCGAGACTTGGAGTGGGGAGCGGATGGGACTTCACGAGTCCGAGTCAGATTGGTAGATAGCCGATAACAAAGACAAACAAGCCGGTTTGAAACTCACTACTACTTCTACTACTCTCTCTATCGTGTGTTTCCGTGATTAAGTTTCAGCCGGGACCCGGAAGGCTCAATGGCGCAATCGCGCACGGTTGGGTCTGACGAAGCGGAGTTTGGCCGTAATACGAACGCCTAACCCCGTAACAGCGAACCACTAAACGCCGTCGCCCGCAGCCCGACGGAACCCGAACTCACCGCCGCGCAAGATGTCAACCACCCGGGTCCCCGTGCATACAAGATTCCGCGACCCGATCGCGCTAACGCTCCGTTGTCGCAGCGCCCAGAAACCCCCCTCCTCCCTAAAAAAAAAAAAAAAAAAAAAAAACTTTTCCCAAGAATTTAATAAACTTTAAATGATTTATTTGCTATGGCGAGGTGTTGCGAGGGAAGAGGGATGGCAAAGAAAGCCAAGAGGAGCCAAGGGCGGCAAATGGGCAGGTGTAGTGGACTGATTTAAGTGGGGGTGGCACCCGGGACGGTTTTCGCGTCCATCGGAGGCCGGGCCTTCGGAAGGTGCCGCTGGCGGGGCGGAGATTTGGGGGGGAGCAGATTATCTGCTTCCGCTGATCGGAGTGTGCATACACTCCCAGTGGTCCATACATGTCTTGTAATTCCACTTTAAGACTTTTTCTAAATGTTCGATACATGATTTCGTGATTTTCTGATGCGGTTTCCGTGGTTTGCCCCTGAGCTCCCCTGCCATTCTCACAAGCGAACACGGGAAATAATGGGGGATTTCTGGAAAATTCTCGAGAACTGTGACCTTGGATCTTATCGTGACGCACGAGTCCCCACAATCACCGATCGGATCGAAGAGAAAGAGCTCAGCCTTTTCCGGCGCGTGCCGTCACGAGATGGGGGGGCCTATTCTCCACAGATGAGTCCATCCAAGACCCATTCTGGCCCCGCTATGGCGTGTGGGCAGGAGGTCTCCACTGGCAGCTACGGGGCCACGGGGCCACGGGAAAACTGGTGACGAGGAAGAGTTTTGGTGGTGGGGCCGGTGACTCCTTTTTTTGGGTGGTGTCTGGGATGAGAGATGAGTGCTATCAGGGTTGGTGCCTTGCTATGCTCAGGGGCCGATATTGGGACGGGGTTTTCAATGCTCGATATACGGCACAAGCAATTAGCTGTGTCTGGAGCTGGGTAATTACAGCGCAGAAACGAAGCGAAGCGAGATTGAGCGGCTCTTCAGATGGCCCCCCATGGCTTGCAGACGAGCGTTGTCTTGCTCTCCGGCCAATAGCATACCCGAAACGCAGCGGAGCACGGCAGCTCCAAAGTCATGTATCCAAAGCTATCCAGGACCCATTAGCGACTTCGACGGGACTCCCCACCCCACATGCCATCTAAGCGACATTTCCCAAACCCAAACGTGCCTCGATGACAAAGAGGACGATTCCACGTGTTTCGCGAACCTGCTCGCAAAACAGCTGAGTCCAGCGCACCACCAACGATGCCCCACCGCCATACCGCTACGCCCTGTGGGAAACCCCCCCCCCCCCCCGGTTGAGGGACCCGCCGGCAGTGAAACTTTCTGACCATGGAAAATTTCGCCCAATGGCGTGGGAGGGTCGTTGCACGGTGGATGACGCATCGCCAGGTCCTTCTCGGTTAAAGGGAAGAAAAATTGGGGCCCGCGAAAGTGAATGTGAGAATAACAAGAGTATTAGATAATTAGCGAGCGCTTTAGAGTGCTTGCGTTGCGTCAGGAAGGGAGGGGCGTGAGCAGTATCGAGCTGGAAACGAGAGAGTTTCACCACTCTCTCTCTCTTTTTTTTTTTTTTTTTTTTTTTACTTCCCGGGCCACCCGCTTCCCCGCTATACCCGTATTCCCGAGAAACCTACGAGCCCTCCCCGGCCGCCGCCGCCCCCGGTGCCCGCTCTCGGCTCCCGAGTCCTCCGGTCTCTTCGCAATCAAGGCGGCGCTTACAAACGGGGCGATGACGACTTCGTGACTGGCGTCGGTGTGCGAGGGAACCCCGCGAAGTCTCCGTTGCATCCGCGCCCCGGCGCTCGAGACGCCACGGGTGGTGTGACGCAGTTTGCGATTCCTGTTTGATAGCGACACGCCGTTGACGTCTAAGCGGGGGGTTTTTCTCCTCCTGCCGTGAAGCGAATGGGGCGGGGGGGGACCTCGCCTAGCCATTTACCGTCGTTTCACGATATGGGGGCATTGAAGCCCCACGATCGTGGAGTTACGTCGGTTTGACGTGTGCGACTGTTTTTCATTCTTCTGCTTTCTTTTGTTGGTGCGTTCCTGCCAAGGCACAGGACGGCGCACCGAGCGGGAGTCCCACGTGGGACGAGATTCAGGGCCGGAGTTGGCGGGCCTTGCACGTGCATGCGTAGTTGGACTTTGCGCCCCCCGCTGCGATGCTCGTGTCCCGCTAATGCCTCTTGTCTTTGCGGTGGGATACTAGCCAAGGCGGGGTAGCTGGACGTTGGCCTAGCCGTGGCACGGACGCGACGTTGGGTGTTCGGGGAAGGAGACGGGGCGCGGAATGGGTGCCGCTTGGTGGTCTTGTTGAGGGCCACCCCGTGCTTCTCTTCGACCCCGTAGCTACGGTGGGCGCTCTGTTACAGGTGCTATAGTGCCCAAGTCCGTTTCCATACAAGTGGGCAGTCAAGGTCGCCGGCAGGTTTCCGCGAATCTCTCTCGTCCGGCGACCATGCCAACTCAAGAGAGCTACAAAGTATACCAGCTCGTCTCGTAACCCAGCTCCCCCTCCCCCCGACGCACAACAGGGATCCCCTTCCGTGGCTGTGACAGACGACACACGTACTCACGCACCAATATACCAATCCTTATTTCAGCACTCGCCCACGAATGAATTTCCTGCCCGTTCATGCAAGCACGGATCCCTCCGTGCGCCCGCCATCCCGGCCAGTCAGCGGCCTTTCCCCGCAAGCGAGAGCCGGTGCGGCTACATGGCAGAGTCCGCAAGCCGGAGCCTCGAGTCAACCGGGGCGACCTCGTCAACAATCCCGATATTCCCAGCGGTTCCAATCCCTACCGTACTGAGCAACATACGAGTCAAGAGAATAAAGCCTGGTTGCGACCGAATCCTTCTCCTCCGCACCCGCATCAAGCTCGCAAGATCCGCGTCGATCACCCGAGTTCCCCCGTACCATTGATGTAACGCTAAGTACCACCCAGCCCTAAATGCGTGCACCAGACGAAAAGGCTACAAGACTGAAATTTCTGATACATCCGTCGGCCGCCCATCCGCTCCCCCCCGAGATCTCCCTTCCCGGACCCACCCCTTCCCGCCCCGACCCAAGATCCCGGCCCGGCGCCGGGGCTTCCATATTCGGTAGGTCTGCAAGCGAGGTGTGGACTCATTTGTGCGCGACACTCGCCCTCGAACCGGGACGAATTGGCAGCAGAGACGGATTGCAAGGGCCTTGCCGAGCGCTAGTTTGCAGCTTGACGGTTCTAGTAGGTGGGTATGTAGAGGAAAAATTCTGTGAGACGAGCGCCGGTCAGCGAGAGACATGGTGTCTCGCCTCACCGGAAGGTTTCACCCGGAAAACGCCAGGGGCACTCCAACGGCGACATTCCACTAATCTTCGCAAACTCGCCGTGGGGCGGTGGCTTTCATAGACGAGACAGGTGCTGCTTTAGCTTGAGCCTTTCTTCGCCCGGTAGGGCGCTGCCTGGCTCGCTCCTGTGTTAGTGGGCCCGTTGCACGGGCTAGTACTCACCGTAGCTCAGCAGACGCAACAGACGCCACGTTACATGCGAGCAAAGCACCGGGTTTCCACCCCCGACAATCGTTTGTCTCTTGGTCCTGAGCTCAACGAAAACGTCAACGAGAAACAGCCGGCCGGAGCTCCATACGGGCTGTCCGTTCCGCGGCCCCCGCTAGACATGTGCCTCGGCCAGCGGGCTCGGGGATGCTCCGTCTTACTGGCGCATTGTTTGATACACGGGACGGGTGCGACTTGATCTGGGACCTGGCGTGGCGGGCTGGTGTTGGGTGATCGTCGTGCACCCTTGCGCTCGGCGTGCTCGTATCTGAGGAATCTAACGATGTCTTTGGGCTGGGAAAAACTAACGCCTGGTCTTTGCCTGTGCTAATTCGTGTGGTCTACGGGGACGGGGGCTAGAGACTTGCATTCCACGCTCGAACGGAACAAGGCTGCTTCTTCTTACAGAACCGCCTGTGAAGCCCTCTAAGCTCGAGCTCCAGCTTGAGCTAAGCTAAGCTAAGCTACCACCCGCCCCCCGTCCTACCCCGGCACCGCCCTTCCGAAAGACTCGAGCTCGGGCCCCAAGCCTCTTCACGACCGCACTACCCGCATTCCCAGACCTGTCTCGGAAACTGGACCCGGGAGGGAGCCTGCGTGAGGCAATGAGTCCGCCCCTCGCCCCTGGCTAGTGACGGGTTGATTCTTTCGGCTTCCTATTCACTCGGGAGTGTGTAGGTGAGTATATTGTGACGGGGTGAGAACGGGGATGTGGCAGGGGTAAGGGGGCAAAAAAATGGAGGGGAACACGGCATGAGGCGGGCGGGCGGGGCGTTGTGAATGGGTTGGAATGCTGTTGACTGGAAAGTGAAAGTTTGGGGTCAAACAGCTGGGCCGAGCTTGGACAACAGCCCGCATCCCGGATACGAAAACCTCAGCATAAGACGTTAAGTCACAAAGATAGAGAGAGCGAGGTGCTCGTGCATACGAGGCAAGTGGACGCTCAGCATCTCGCCCGTCCGTCCTCCAGCTCCCACAACATGCGCAAACCCGCCCGCGGACATCATTGCCGGCCTAGACGCCCCCAACTACCCACAAGCCCACAACCCCCAATCCGCATGAGAAACTGCGCAAGCGGACCCATCCCGCCATCGCGCGGAACCCGTCGCCCATGACCTGACCTCCCTCGCACTCCTCCGCTCCAGCCACGAAAACCAGAGCCAGCTGGAGGCTCGGAGGGCCCAGCAAAGAACGCGAGCCCCTCCGCCACCGCCGCCCCGTCTCTCCTTCCTAAAGAAGCCTTGGTTCCGGCGACTCAGCTCCTTCTACCGAGGCGGAAAGGCCAAGGTTGTCGGTGGTTCCCCGACGGCAGGTAAACCCACTGGGGAGCGCGCGCTAGCGAGAGCCCATCTCGCTCCTCGGCGGTTACTTCTCAGCTCGCGAGATCATGTACCGTCCAAGGGAGTGTCTCTATCAATTCACATAGCACGATGGAGCCATGAACTCATAAGAAGGTTCGCTAGATCCCTTGCTGGGCTGACGGGGGCGGTGTTCCCGGGTGGGTCCGTCCTCGGCGGGGAACGGGCAAGGGAGAGCTGGCGCCGGGGTTCGAGGAGTGGGACATGCCGTGCCGTGCCGTGCCGGGGACACCCCCGGAGGACCCGAGGCGGGAGCCAGCTGGATAACGTAAGAACGGGCCACTATGTGCTATACGTGTTTCCACTTGCTACTATAATCATGCGGTGGAAACCCGCGGGACCGCGGACACAGAGCACGTTTCACCCGGCGGGGTCCCTTCTCCCTCCCTTACTTCGCCTTCCCGCCCCCCCCCCCCCTTTGCTTACGTGTAGCGTCCTGGTGCCGGAATGAGCCTCTTTCTGGCCCATACACATCTAGGCCTCGTAAGCTCCCGTAAAAGCCGTGGCTTTCGTGGAGTTGGAGACGTCGTGCAAGTGGGTACGCGTGTTTGTTTACTAAGGCGTTTCGGGACTGGCGTGTTCATGCCGTGGTGCCCGATGAACTAGCGGGTCCTGCGTCGCGGGCGCCGCAAGACTCTGGGGACCGGGGGTTGCGTGTTATCGCGTATGAGCCGTTAGGTGTCATCTCCCGACGTCACGGAGGAGCTGATGCTTGTTTTGGTTCCTCGGCGCCCGCCTGTGTCAACTTTGCAACGGAACAAAGAGGCGGCGTCCGGGCAGGCTAACTGCTTCTCTTTTTTTTTGTTCATTATAGGCCGGGAACCCCCCGCCTTCCGATGATGCGTTCCTCAATGCCAATGAAACTGCCCAAAACAACGCCCCCGTCAGCAACGTCCACTTAGAATCAGGAGTCCAGACCCATATGTGACGTGTCAAAACAAGTAGTTAAATGCCTCTCAGTCAACAGCTAGCCAAAGTGAGGTACGGGGTGGCCAAAAAGCATGCATCCGGACCTCCGTGCCAGCCCCCCGATTTCCCCGGATTGGTCCCCCGGCCCAAAGCGGGTCCCGGACCCGCCCCGCCGCCGGAGGCATCGGTGCCCAACGGCCGGGATCGCTGCCGGGCGGCCATTCTTCCGGAATAGCGCCGCTTAAGTCTGGGGGGACTTGTCAGGGGTCTATTGGCGATTCTGGGAGGTTGGCCTCGGATCCCAGAGGCGTGATTGTAGTTGCTCGCCGTGAGCTTGATGCGCTGGCGGAGCGGGAGAACTCGGGTGGGGAGTGGGGACCGCATGTTAGGGACTCGGTGAGCGGCCGCTTCCGGATCGTAGGTTGGACACGTGCCGCTCTACCGATTTGGCATCGTGGGTTTCCCACGTGGAAGAGAGCCCGGGGCGAACGATTCGTGCGCACTTGTTCAAGATGCCTACGAGCACGCCCAGGCTCAGTCTCGCAGAAGCACTCCCCCAAGACCCTCTGCAACTAGTGACGCCGGGGGAGTATCGGCTCTTTGCTTCCCAAGGCAAGTGGCGGGCAGGCCAGGCAGGGCTTCGAGGTCACGAGGACTCGCACGACGCAGGAAGGCAGCTGTTTGAAGCCTAGACTCATGCGGAGCGAAGCGGAGACTGACGATTTCCCGGATCCACAAGCGCTCTGCCAGACTGCAGGGAAGGACGCCGCCGGCCATATCCGTCCCTCCCCCTCCGCACCGGTGAACCCAACTTTCATAACGCGAAAGCAAGGCATATCCCTCCCACCTTGACCAAGCCCGGGACCGGGCCACACTCCGTTTTGCCTATCGATTCCCGCGACGACAAGACCCAAGCACATCACACACAGAAGGCGGACTTCACCCAACGCTTTGCATACTTGCTTGATTCGAAAACGTGTAGGTAACACTGCTCCCCCGATTCTCGACCCCCTTTTCCCAAACGTCACTATACACTCCCTCCTCCAAGCGACGAGTCCTAAAACCCCTCTGGTATCACATAATCCCTCCGCTAAAGCCCGTACAAATCCCACCCATCCAGCCCATCGCCCCCAAGTCCCTCACCCTCCTTCTTCTCCAGGGCCTCGTACCCCGGCGCGTACTCGGCCCGTAACTCCTCCCGTAGTCACAGCTCCTCGTCATCAATCTCCGACGGCTTCAGCAGGCCGCCAACCTTGGCCCTCCTCTCGAGGTCCGCCGCCCGCGCGTCCTGCTCCTGCTGCTCCTTCTCCACGACGTACAGCTCTGCGTTGTCGTCGGCAAACTCCTTGAGCGAGATGAGGAAGTCGCGCAGGTTGAGGCGGAACTTGTCGTACTGCGTGTTATACTGGAAGAGGTTCTCGACGAAGGAGGTGATTTGCGCGCTGAGATTCCTGTTAGCTGGGAAAACCTCATGGGGGAAGAGGAGACACTAGAGTCGAGTAGGGAGGGAACTCACGGCTGGAGGTTCGGGAACGCATTCCGCATCTGCGCCGCCACAAAGGTGGCCAAGAACTCCTTGTTCCCCGTCCCCGGCTGCGCCTGGTCCGGCGGGTAAATCGGGCCCTGGATCTTCGGCGTCGTCCCGTCAGCGGGGCTCACAAAGTAGAAGAGCCTCATCAGCAGCATAGACTGCGTCTTGAAGCCCGCCTTGTGATCCGCGTCCGTGACCACGTAGAAGATGTCCTGCAGGATCGGGATGAAGAACTGCTGGAAGAACATGTTTGACGTCTGCACGTCCGTCTTCTCGGCGATGTTGTTGATGAGCTCGAGGCACATGTTGAGACCCGCCGCCTCGACGTCACGGTTGTCGTGCTTGAAGGCCCACGAGCACGAGTCGATGACGAACTTGAATTGCCGGTTGTCGAGCTTGAGCAGGGCTGCCGTGTGTTAGTGAGTGCTCCTTGTATCCAGAATCCGGTGTACATACCAGGGAAGCAGTGCAGGTTGATGGCACGCAGCAGGTTGAAGAACTCGACGCGGTGCTCCGGGAACTCGGAGAAGTCCTTGTTGATCATCTCCAGCGTGCACTCGAAAACGTTCTCCATGATGATCGGGACCTGGTCCTCCATCAAGTTCTACACGAAGTCAGTAGATGGGCATCAGCATCACCGGGAGAGGAGGGACTCACCGAAAGCTTCGTAATGATCGTCGACATGGCCTTGAGCACCTCGGCGTCTCGCGCACCAGGAACGTTGTTGGTGTAGTCGACGAGCACGGTGTCCAGCAGCGGCGGCACCATCTGCATCCGCACAGCCTGCAGGTCCTCCGCCTTGTCGACGTACGTCTCGATGAGCTTTAGGACCTCCTTCTTGATTGTGCGAAGACCCCGGACCCTCGGCATCTTGGTAGCAATCTCGCCTAGCATGGGGTCAGCACAAGTTCACAACATCGTCATGCAGCTGATACTTGCCGTCCTTGGCCACCGCCTCCGAGATGAGCGTGCTAGTAGCGCGGTACATCTGCAGCATGTCGTGATAGATCTTGCCAATCTGGGGGTAGAAGTACGACCCGATCGACGAGCACGCCGCGACATTGGTCTTCATGATGTTGCCAATGACCTTGATGGTCTCGGCGTCCTCAAGGATAGACGGGTTGACCGTCGCCTGCTTGATGATCTCCTCCCACGCGGCGTTCGGCAGCGCCATGAGGGCCTCGAGCAGGCGCTCCTGCTGGTGCTTGGTGCCTTGAGCCGCGACCATGTAGCCGCACGCCTCGTAGAAGGTGTGCACCTGCTGGGGGGTCAGGTCGCAGGTGATCTTGTGGAGGTTGCGCACGATCTCGTCGATGAAGGGCTCCGACTCGCTAGGCTGGAGGGCCACAAAGTGACGGCGGCACTGCCTCGCGATCTTAATGAAGGTATCGCACGCCATGTCCTGGACGCCTGCAAAAGTGTCAGTACCAATACAGAATCACAAAGAGGAGAAAGACACCTACCCTCGTGCGACTCGTGCATGAACTCAAACAGCTTGTTGACCACCGTCTTGAGGAACTTCCAGTGCGCCTTGAGGAACCGCGGATACTGCCCCACGATGTACATGATATTACTCGCGACGACGGCCTTGTTGTCCTTGCCGCGCTTCATTTCCGTCAGCCCCAGGAGGTCCTTGATGACCGTCACGAGGAACCGCTTCTCCGTCTCCTCGTTCATCGCAAGCGATATCGAGCCGATGGCCCAGCAGAGCACGTTGCAGTTGTGCCACGACCACTCCGAGTTGTCCACCTGCCGCGCCAGCTTCTCCGTCATGATGTTCTCCGTGTCGACGACGTCGAGGTGGGTGAGGTAGACGAGACACTCGCGGATCGTCTTGTACAGCTGGACCGTGTCACTCTCCTTGACGAACTCGCGCACGATCTCGCCCTCGTCGTTTTCGACGACGAGCACCTCCTCGGGCCGCACCATCTTCTCAATCATGACAACCCGCAGATTCGACAAGATCTCGGTGTACTTGTGCTTCCGGAGCGGGTAGTTCATGAGCAGCGCCGGGTTCGGCGCGCCGCCGCCGCTGCCGGGGCCGACGCCCATCGCGCCCAGGGAGTTCATGTCGGCGACGGGGAGCTGCTGCATCTCCTCGTAGAGGTCCTGGACCAGCTTTAGCCAGTAGTCGAGGCAGATCTTGAAGATTTCCCGGTCGTCGATTTGTGATATGCGGATGAGGTAGAAGTGGCCGTGGGAGAGGAAATCGCGGTTCGGGAGGTTCTCGACCAGCTGCAGTGATCAGGTTAGCTCCTGTGATGGACCACAGCGGGGAATAGTGCAACTGTAACTCACGTTGAGGTGCATGCTGAAGAAGTTGCAGAGGAAAAGAGCGAGGTTCTGGATGAACTCCTGATCCCGCGAGTTACTCGCAGGGTACGTCTCCTTCAGATCTAGGCTGATGGGGATGATGTTGGAGATGGTTGTCAGCACCTCGGTGAACATCTTGACGAGCTGCTCCTCGTAAGTCGGCTGGCCCGGCCCGCCGGCCTGTAGGCCGCCGATCTCAGTCAGCACCTGGAGCGTAATGTTGCGGAACTCGGGGACCTCGAGGAAGCGCGTGCGCAGCGTGTCGATGAGCGGCGTCTCGAAGATGTACCCAAGGGGGATCCAGTTGCAGAAGCGCAGCAGCGTCTCGAGAGTGGCCTTGACGAGGCTCGGCTGGTTGGCAGTGGTGAGGATCTCCTGGCACAGCTGGAAGATCTGCGAGAACTCGGCGCACATGGTCGTCTTGAGGTTCTTCGTCTTGGTGGACGTCATCTGGTCGGCCGAGTAGTCGAAGACCTCCTCGGAGAGGAGGCGGAGGATGGCCATGTTGTTTTCGCAAATCGACAGACTCGAGTGGCACGACGTGATGATCTCGTTGATAAAGGTGGGCCACTGATGGGGCCACTCCTGCTTCAGCACCGAGACGAGGACGAGGTTGAGCTTGTTCAGGAGCGTCTTCTGGGACCGTAGCAACTCTTCGGAGCTCGAGCTCTGGATGATGAACTGCACGATGAAGTTTCGGATACCTTGAGCTGTGAGCGCCTCCGTCCGGTCATACGGAGCGAGGGCGGCGGGGAGGCTCACCTTGGCATTGCTCGCGCGGCAAGACCTTCCACCTGGTCATGATCACATGGTCAAGAACTTGTAGGCCAAGGTCTGTTTGGCATGTCAACGTTAACTACATGCTCACATATCGTGTGGAATGGTGGTCGACGGCGCAAAGCGATTGCACGGGGCCGGGAAGCACGTACACTTCGTCTGGGGGTACGTCGCATCGGACAATATCTTGTCGACCATGAGCCACGCATCAGGGTCTTCTTTGAACTATACGTATGAGGGTTAGCATGCGGGAAGGCGGAGACTCAGCCTTGCGTCGTCGTCGGGAAGCCGTACCTGGTTGAGCCGAGCTTGTGCTACTTTTTGCTATACCGCAGAAGCAAGCCGCCGTCAGTTTCCTGCCACGAACAAAAGGGGATACCCTCGAGTACGCTCCAACGCACCTGCTCTCCGCGTCCTTCGTAGAACTCGCGGACAAGACTGTCCAGCTCTTCAATGGACACGGCCATGGTCGCAGCCAAGAGGGAAAGAAAACGGCGGGGCGGAGCGGGGGACAGCCGTTCAAAACTGTAAGGTGCGGGGTTCGTCACAGAGCTCCCAGTGAGAACGACGGTGGGCGCTCGTATGGGAGGGCGTGAGCTATTGGCGTGGGGTGGACGATGGTGGTTGCCTGCGCTTGGGGGGGGGGGGGAGGGAGGGGGGGAGGGGTTGCGAGCGGGCGTGTGGAAATTTCGGCGATCGGTGAGGCGGGAGAGTGGGTTTTTGCAAGAGGCGGCGGTGTCGCGTTCGATGGAAGCAGAGATCATCCGTCGGCCTTGGGTGTTGGCCGGCGGCGGGGGTGGAGAAGCACGGCCGATTTTGTCAGCCAGGTGCCCGAGGCTGCCGCGCTGTACCTAGTACCAGGAGCGTGCTGGAGCCGGATGATGGCCCAGGGGTAGCGCTACAACTGGCGGGATGACGGGCCCATGTGCCCCTCTCGCACGTCGCTAAAACCCAGCTCCAATCAACACGGACGGCGGCTGCCACGGAAACCGCTTATCGTTATCGCCCACGCCAGCTCAAGTGCATGCCGAGTTGGCGTGTGTGTAAGTGGATCACGAAAGTTTCACGAACATTTTAGAGGGTTCTAGAGACGCGATGACCTACGACTGGGATGCCACCGACACGCCGACACGCCGACACCGTGACACTGTCTTGTTTCGCGCTGTGGGTTTTTCGGATTATAAATACAGCCGACGCTAAATTCACGTAGTCCTGGGATCCAATCCCGAAAGCATCGCATCAGGCGGTTTTTTTCGTCCGGGACGCCACCAACTGCGGGGATCGAGCATCACTGTCGCCATGTGCCATTTGCGATTACAGGGATCCGCTGTCCTTCCGCACCGGCAGCCCCCATAAGGGTCCCCCACGATGATAGTAAGCCTCTGCCTCGCCCACCAATGTACTCGGATGATGCACATGTGCATGTAGATATGCGAGACAAAGAATTCATACCCTGAACTCTTATTTTCTTTTTTTGTATATTCTGCCAGTTGGCATCTAGGGGGCAAAGTTACAGGTGCAAAAAAGACCGCCGGAATGGCGGCTCAGATAGCAAGAGTGTAGGCGTGTGACGCTCTTACATCCAAACATGATCCCTCCATATAAAGCCGCGGGCGTCCAAGTCAACTCGCCTTGTACCCGCAATCCGCAAGGGCCTCCTTCAGCGCGTTAATGGCGTTGTCGATGTCGGTCCGCTTGGGGTCGACCTGTTGCGAGTCAGTATGCTGCCGTTGACACTGGGGGTTGCAAAATAAAGGGGCGGAAAGGTTGGGGGGGGGGGGGGGGGGAGAGAAAGGAACACGTACCGCGCTCACACCCATGTGGCCGAAGCGGATGTACTTGGCGGCAATCTCCTTGTGAATACCACCCGCAAACACCACGCCGCGCTTCGCGAGGTTGGGCAGCAGGTCGGTGCCCTTGACGTTCTCGGGGAGGTAGATGGCCGTCATGGCGTGCGCCTGGTCCTCAGGCTTCGCGGCGACCTGCTTAAGGCCGAGGTCGGCAACGGCCTTCTTCACCTTGTCGGACACCTCCTTGTGGCGCGCGAAGCGCTCGGCAATGGGCTTCTGGAGGATCTGCGACAGCGCGGTATGAAGGGCGTGGATGAGCTGAGGGGAGGGCGTCGCGAAGTACGAGGGCTTCTTCGCCTCGTAGTTCTTCATGACTAGACACGGAGTGAGCAAGGGGATATAGCAGAGGGAGATCCTAGGCAGCACTTACTAGGAGTCCAGTTCTTCATCGAGGCAAAGTACGACGCGGGGGGCGTCTTCCGGGCCTGGAACCGCTCCATGGCGCGCCCGCTGAACATGGAGATGGACAGGCCGGCGGGGCACCCAATGGCCTTCTGGCTCGCCGTGACGACACCATCGAGGTCCCACTCGTCAAAGGCAATCTCCTCGCAGGCAACACTGCACACGCCGTCAACGACGACGAGGGTCTCGGGCGACACCCTGCGGACCAGCGCCGTCAGGTTCTTGAGGTCGCTCAGCACGCCGGTCGAGGTGTCGACGTGGGTGACGGTGAGCAGCTTGTACTTGTTCGCCGTCAGGGCCTTCTCGACGTCCTCCAGCTGGGGACGTGACCCGACGGGGGCGCCGAGCTCCGTGACCTTGGCGCCGTAGACGCCCAGGCAGTCGGCGAAGCCGGCGCTGAAGTAGCCCGTGTGCAGGACCAGGACCTCGTCGCCGGACTCGACGAGGTTGGCGGCGACGAGGTCCCAGCCAAGGGTGCCGGAGCCGGAGAGGACGAAGGGCTGGGCGTCAGGCTTGGTGGTCTGGAAGACCTTGCGGAGCATGGAGAGGGTCTCGCCAAAGGTCGAGACGAAGCCGGGCCCCGTGTGGCTCTCGCTGCGAGGGGTTAGCGAGGGGCTGCCAAGAGGGGGTGGAGTCATGGGCTGGCGGACCTGAAGTGGCTCATGGACTGGAGGACGGCATCGTCAAACTCGATCGGGCCGGGGATCAGGAGGGAGGGGTGAGCTGGCTGGGACGACATCTTGGGCGCTGTGCTGGATGCGATCTGCTGCTCGTTAGAAGAGACGTCATTTCGGGGCTGCCCTTCAGCATGCGAAGCCTCTTACCGTTCGGTGAGTGAAAGCTGGGAGCGAGGCGATGGGTTGCCTAGGGATGGCGACTCGACGGGGGAGACTGGTGCGGAGAGATCGTGCAAGCATTGGAGGTTGGAGAGGTCTGAATATGTACGGACGCGGGGCAGAGAGAGAGCTTTGGTTGCGACAAACAGTGCCGGGAGTCGGAAGTGCCCGCACTCGGCTATTGAGGGGTAATGATGCACGGGAGGGATCCGCTGGATTGGCCCCTCCGCCTATGACGGGCTGCTGGAATCGGCTTGGTAAGAGGCTTGGGGCGTCAGGGTGGAGCTGGTGGCCCGGGACAACGGGAAAGCCCTCGCTAGCACCTGCCCGGGGGTACAGCGGTACGCGGCGTGGATGATCACGGATATGCGCGGTCCGACAACGGAGACTCTGGCGAAGAAGGGCCGTGACGGTGCTTAGGTGCCGCGAAGTGCCGAATGCGGTCGCAATCGAGGGAGCTCTTAAACAGCTCGAAGAGGGAGCTCTGTCGTAGCTTGATGGGCACTTGTACCCGTGGACAGTGCGAAGCCGAGGCACAACTGCTCGTACTCGGTGACCTGGCAGAACAGGGCTTCACACGTCCATACCGCCTAGAGGTACCTCCTTACGACCGAGAGTATCGAGATGACAACTCCTATGAACATCGAACCCTCCGTCTTGGTTTCGATGTCGAGATGTGAGACATTGCGCGTGTATGCGCCAATGCCGACGCCAATGTGCAAGAAACGCTCCCGCACAGGCCACACCGGAGGGCCCCTCGCTCGTTTTGGCGCAGATCGGAGTACCGCCGAGCCAAGGCAACGTCACCGCCCACGTCCGAGCCTCACACGGCCACAGCTGCCTCCCAACACACCACGCCCCCCTCCAGCTCCTGCGCCGTCGCCCAATTCGCCATCCCGCGCATAGCATGCGATAGCGAGGCCCTGCCGAACACCGGAGCTGTGACATAGCCCCCCTCGGGTCGCCATCCGAATCGCGCCGTAACCCCCCTTCGGAGCAGGTCCGTCGCCGCGCCGCGCCCATCGCAAACTACTACCCTCGAACAAGTCGCGTCCGGCGCCGCCAGTCATCCCCGCCATGGCGTTCCTAATACTGGTCATCGGCGACCTGCACATACCGGACCGCGCCCTTGATGTCCCCGCAAAGGTACTTCCTCTTCTCCCGCCCTCCCGCCTCCCCCACGCCCGTCCCCGCCGCCGCTAACCCCCCGCCCCCCCCCCTCCAGTTCAAGAAGCTCCTCGCCCCGGGCAAGATATCCCAGACCCTCTGCCTCGGCAACCTAACCGACAAGTCCACCTACGAATACCTCCGCACCATAACCCCGGACCTCAAGATCGTCAAGGGCCGCTACGACGTCGAGGCCACCTCCCTACCCCTCACCCAGGTCGTCTCCCACGGCTCCCTGCGCATCGGCTTCCTCGAGGGCTTCACCCTCGTCTCCAATGAGCCGGACCTGCTCCTCGCCGAGGCGAACAGGCTCGACGTTGATGTGTTGTGCTACGGCGGGACGCACCGGTTCGATGCGTTTGAGTACATGGACAAGTTCTTTGTGAATCCGGGGAGCGCGACGGGTGCTTTTGGGGCGGGGGGTGATGCGGAGGCTACTCCGAGCTTCTGTCTCATGGATGTAAGTTCGTCCAGGGTCCCTGCTACGCTGGGGTATGACTGGGTTGGATGAGTGCCAGGGAGGGATTTGCGTCTATGACCCTAGGGCGGCATGCTGACTGTTTGCTATCTAGGTTCAGGGAATATCGCTCACCTTGTACGTCTATCAACTACGGAAGGACGAAGAGGGGAATGAGAACGTCGCAGTGGAAAAGGTCACGTACACAAAGCCCGTCGAGACGACAGCCGCCTCATGAAGGATATGTCTACGGGTGGAGGGAGGATAAGCAGGCTGTATTGGTTTCAATACCCCGTAATAATACATCATTGACTTTCCGTGACTGCCCATTGGCAAGTCTCCATCATGGGATTGTCTCATCCAAATCCCCTCCTGGTGCGTATGATGGCCTCTTCCCGTAGGTATTAACAGAAAGATACGTATTCATGAGAGCACTCTAGTGGCATTATCCGTAAACAAGCCCGTAGGACTATGAACATGAGGAACCCCCAAAAGAACAGAAGAGAAACAAGCCGTCGCTATGAGATGTTTCGCGCGCCCACGCCAATATTAAGAGCACCAGGAGCGCCATCCCCCACCCAGCCTCCGCAAGCCAGCTTGACGACACCTTCATTTTTGGGTTTTGTGGAAGAAGACCGTGGCACCAAGAAGAAACGCAAAACCCCGGGGTTTAGAAGATGTGGCTCCGGGGAAAAAAAAGGTTGTGACGCCCAGATTGAAACGTGACCATAGCCCAACTTTCCATCAACGCCCTGACTCCGTCACTTCATCACTCCGCCAGACCGAGGGGTACTAGAGCATCGTACTCCGCCTCCTCATCGACCGGTCCCTTAGCCCGTCAGCGACAGCATCCCCTCCCTCGTTCTCCAGCTTCGACCGCCGCGGCACATTCATCGAAGCCCTCTTCCTCGACGGCCGCTCCTCTTCACCCCTGCTCAGCTCATGCCCTGCCCTCGAAGCCCTTCGACCGCTCTTCTTCGGCGCAGTAGTCTCCGGGACGTCCGCCTCGGGGGAATTAGCCAGGAAGTCGTAGATATCGCCGCTGCAATCCGTCGTGGCGACGGAGCTCATCGATGACTCCAGACTGTCATCGTGGGTGCCCTCAGCGGCGTTCTCGGCGAGGAACTCCCTCGCGAGGACCGACGACCGGCGCTTCCTCCGCTCCGTGACGACACTACTGGGCAGACTCTCCAGTCCCTTTCTCGCCAGCGGACTCCCCGGCGCCTCCACCACAGGCTCTGATACCTCGGCACCACCTGACGGTATCTCGGGCACGGCCTCCCCGCCAGACTCCCTCTTCACCTCCCGACCCGCAACCTCCCCGCCAACAAGACTCTCCGACCGTCTCCTCTCAACGACCGCATCAACAAGCTGCTTCGACGGCCTCCTCATCTTGTCCCTCAAATTCGGCTCCGCGTAACTAACCTGCGACCGCGACCTCCTGCTCGGCCTCGACGTCTCGCCGCTAGACGAGATGTCGGCCGGCGGGGGCGTGTCGCGGGACTGGCGGTTGGACTTCGGCTCGGGTGTGGGCGAGAGGTGGGATTCGGGGTCGGGGGTTATGAGGCTTGGTTCCGTAGGTTTCTGGGGCTCGGGTTCGGGTTCGGGGATGGTGGTGATTATTGGTGGCTCGGCGGGCGGTAGTACGACTTGCTCGTCTAGGACCGTGAGTCTGCGCCTCGAGGGCTCCTTGACTTGTTTCTCAGCGAGAGGTTTCGACCTCGCCGGGCGAAGAGGCTTCTCCGCCGCGGCCTTCTTCGCGTTCTTCTTCGGCGACATCAAGTCGTCATTGGTACTCTTCGCGCTAAGCGGCTTCCTCAGCGCCGGTGCCTGCACAGCAGGCACTTGCTTCACCTTCTCGTCGCGCTTCGTAGCCGTAGCATCCTTCAACGCCTTCCCAGTACTAGTCCTCTCCTTCGCGATCGTTGCCCTCTTCCTAGTCGTGGCAGATGATGCAGAGGCAAAGTCTGGTACAAGGCTCTCACTGTCGTCTCTAGCTGCGAGTTTCCTCTTCGCGCCAGCCTTGCTCGCCCGCTCGGTGTGGGTATCCTGTACTACCGCAGACTCGGCGTGCGGTGCGTGAGACATGGTATCGACGGACGGGGCATCGGCTTCCTCTTCCTTGATGGTCACTGGAGCTGGGGATTGCGGTTTGATGGGCGATTCGGGGATCGATTCGGAGGCTTCGTCGTAGGCCTCGTCGTGGGGTTCCTCATGTGTGTCTTCGCGCTGGGGCGGTTTGCTTGGCGAGTCCGGGTCCTTCTGGGGGGATTCAGGTTCCGCGTATCGCGATGTCGACGGAGGTCCAATGTCCAGCGATCCAGAAATGTCCGCGGCGTCCTCGGCCTCTGCCTCGTTCCGGAGCGCCATGATCTCCTCGCTGCTATCCGGTAGTTAGCACCTCACCCGCGTCCCCAGGCCTCCAATCCATGACCCGTGAAGCAGGGAAACTTACTCCATGGTCCTCCTCGGATACGACTTATGCTCTCGAATAGGAGTAAGCCTCCCCTCCTCTCTCGCCCTCGCCTCCGCCTCCCTCGCCAAGTCCCTCAAGGACCTCCTCGGGCTCCTCCTCCCCATACTCTCCCTCGACTCCGACATCCTCCTCCCAACATCCCTCCTCTTCGCGGGCGGCTCGCACCCCAGCCCGGCCAGCAGACCTCCCCACTCGACCAGCTGTGCCTCGAGCTTCGCCTTGATCTCCAGCGCGTGGTCCGCCACGCGCTGCGCCTGGCTGTTCTCGACCTCCTTCTCCAAGCTGAGAATCTGGCCGCGAAGGTCGAGGTTCTCGGAGAGCATGCGGGCGCATTCGTTCTCGAGGTGCCGGATGCGGAGGGATTGGGTGGAGTTTACCCTCGCAAGCTCGCGGTTCTGGCGGAGGAGCTTCCTTCGAACTGTTTGCGCGTGTACGGTCAGCTCCTAACTCTGATGCAAAATAAAAATCTGACGCGAAGGGAAGGCCGCACGCGTGTCATAGCTATCCGTTGGATGAGGGACCTCGTTTAATCTCGCCATTTTTCATAGCCGAGCTCGTCCCCTCTCGTGCGTTAAGTTCCGTATCGCGGCGCGTATAATTCGTCGGGTTGGATTCTCGGATGCGTATTGACGAGGTCAAGAGACGTCTGTCTCTGCCTGTTAATCGACGGGCTCTGGGTGCTGCGTTGTGATTGAAGGACGCGGAAAGGGAAAAGTATTAAGCTGGTCGCTATACCCTTCGTGTATTTACCAAACGCTGCATGAAGGGGTCGTTAATGCGCCCCACTCTGTTCCCTGGGCAACAACAAAGCCCACTTTTAAGGGCGGCGACGCAATTGGAGCTATCTACACTTGAATCACCACACTTCCACTGATGAACCGGGAAACCACCAAAGCGTGGTCAACGTCATCGAGCGCTGGAGTTGAGTAGACAGTCGACTCGCGTCTAAAGCATGAATATTTAATGAAGACCCGCGGATTATCAAGCCGAACTTGACAGTATGGGCTTGGAATATAGACTCGATGATATTCTCGTCAAGACCAAGACCCGCTGAACGAGGCTTCTATTATTCACAAACTGCACGGTATCTTCCCGCCAAGTTCCCCCAAGTGGCTAAGCTTTGGTATCACTGCCTCATCGATTCAACTAGTCGCCGGGAACATACGGAACCCCGGCCCAACTAGATAGTGTATGTAAGACCGCATGATGCCTTCAACATTGGGCGTATCCAACGCCACAATCCCTAGCATCTCATTGTCAATGCGCCGGCCAAAATCCCCTCCGTAGTTACTGCATATAAGTGTAAACTTGGAAACGCCTTCCTGAGTGTTGATCAGGTGGTTTACCCGGCCGATCGGGTCGAAGAACGTCTCGATCAGCTGCTCCATGGTTACCGTATCCCTGTTCCAGCCATGCTCCCCAATACAGGCCCCGACAAACCTCACCAAAGTATTCTGGTTCGATATCAGGCTCCTTATCCGCAGGCAGCGGTTCCCCGTCTCCTCTGGCTTGCCGAGCGCCGTGGCGATGGCCTGCGCGATGTGGGAGGTGACGCTTGCGCCGAACATTGTGTCTCCGTCACCGTAGATGCAGACGTACTTGTTCTGGATGTCGACGAGCGAGGTATCCTGCTCGCCCGGGTCTAGGCAGATCCCCGTGTAGATCAGGGTGTACACCATTCCAGCCGCGCCCGCCGCCTCCTCGAGCCAGCCCTGCATGCTCCTCTCCGCCACGGCATAACGGAGAGGACCCGACGGGCAGTAGCGCTCGTTATACCCCGGCTCGATCGCAATGAGCCGCTGGATCCTAGCATCGATGGCGGCTTGTATGAAGCGGCGTCGCTCCGCGACGTAGAATGAAGGAATCACGGAGACCAGAGCATCAAAGCCCGCCACGATGCTTTCCAAGGGCGTTCTCTCGTTGTAGATGACTGGTTCAGCCACTACATTGGCGAACCGGTGTAGCACGGGAACTCGGGTAAGGACGGTCACACCATAGCCGGTCGAGCGGAGTAGGTTATATACGGTAGAACCAACAAGTCCGGCTTCTTGCGCCTAGTTGTGTCAATCGCAGGGCCCTGGGTATCTCACAAAGGGGCCTCAACCATCCATGAGTGCTCGTTATTCGTTACAGGGAGACTTACCCCCACTAGAGCAACTTGAAGGGGGCGGATCTTTCGTCCTTTGGCTTCCATGAAATCCAGCAGGGGCTTCCGTTCCCTACTTTCCGGGGAGTCCTCGACGGGCTTCCGTTCTTTAGAGTCCGGGGAATCCATTGTAGGCGCATCCGACTAGGGTTTATGGCTGCCGAGGGCGTATGCTGGGACGTGGATTACACTGCGAAACTTATGTAAGTGGCCGAATAAGTGAAATCAGAATAAGGAGCTGATGTGTCTATAGAGCGAGTTCAGGGATTCCAGACGCCACTGGGGCTCGCCATCGAGCCCATCCTGAAGCGAGAAGCAGGAGCATTCCGCCGAACGGGGTGGCTGTTTCCTGGCCGCGCCAGCGCGGGGCAATTGGAAGTGGCCACACATGCCCCCATAGGCGGAATCAGCACTTGAACCCTAGGTACATTTGAATGAGTCAAACAGATGGAAGGCTAAGCCTCGCGGGTCTGAGCTCGGGAATCCGGGCACCGTTGGGACGGCCCTCAAGGATATCATATGCGGGCGATGTCGAAGACTTAGAAGGCCGCGTAAGTTGTGAATCAACGCCACTTGCCGAATTCGGAAACACATTCTTACTGTAACGCGAGGGCATGGTCAATAGTCAACAATCAGTGGGCATGCCATCTTGATCCAAGTCTGTTGCGATGGAGCGGTTGCCTGTCTCTCACCGCGCATTTCACATGCCGGAGAGCGCGAAGTGAATAATTGACAGGTGGTGGCACGTGACACTATCTTCTTGTGCGGGGTGCCCCACGATGGAAAACAGCACCGACAAGGAGTCCCCGACCGCCGTCGATCCAGCAGCACCCCGAGTCACACTCTCGAGTCACCGCAACAGCAGCACCGACAACCACTCCAGCCATAACAATGTCCATTCCGCCTCGACCGTTCTCGTCCCACCTACGCGGTTCCTCGGTCTCCGGGGGAGGCGGCCCGTCGCCAGCCCTCCTCGCGCGCATCGAGGAGAAGAAGGCGGAGCTGGACAACCTCAAGGAACTGCGCGACCTCAGCGCTGCGGTGGCGACCCAGATGGAGACCTTGGAGCAGAAACTTTCGACGCTATCGGACGGGACGGAAGGTTTGTGGGCCAACACTCGGGGACGATGCGGGCATTCGAAGCTAACTAGAGCTTAGCTATTGCGACGGTCATGGGCAACTGGCATAATGTGCTGCGCGCTATCAGCATGGCGTCGTGTACGGAGTCCCCCTTATTTCGCTCTCTTTTTGTCATGACTCGTCTTGCGGGGGAAATGGCGGCTAACAAACGCTTTGTTTACAGCGAAACTAGCGAAACCCGAGCCTGGCGATGATACTCTGCAGCTCCCTCAGACGCTCGTGCGGATACCGACCGAACACGCGCCCACGTTGCAGGCGCAGGCGGATGCTGTGGCGGAAGCGGAAGCAGAGGCGGCGGAGGAGAGTCAGCACACACCTTGATGTCCGGCGAGCAGACATTCCACCTACAACACAACGATACCCGGCATAAGAGCTAGCTCCCGAGGATTACTTTGCATGCTCAGACGCCAGAGTTTATGCAGTCCAACCGAGAAATGGCATTGTGCTTGTTAGGACGCAGTCAAGCGAAGGACGGACAGAAATGGCATTCGCTTCCTGTCCCGACCGAGAGTGAACAGGGCCCCTTCAAGCCTACAACCAGAAGGACACACGTTACGTACTGCGACTCTTCCGCCGAGGGCATACCATCTACATGCGGCGTACGGGGGAGAAAAAGGACGCACAACTTGGTCCCGTTGACGAGCTCCGGGACGGCTGTTCTGCGGACTCCGACACCAGCCGAGAGCACGAGGGGTTGCACTTGCTGCCAATGCGCAGGGATTGGGCGGGGCGGGACACACCGGGGTGGGGCTAATTAGCGACGCGACGCGTATCTTAGTCATAAAAGATCCATATCTCGGTCCAACTGTCTTTCCCTTTGAGGCCACATGGGGAAGGCCCATTGCGCGCGGGTTGACTAAGAGGAAAGAACTATTGGTAATTGACAGAGGAGCTCTTTCCTAAGAAGATGGAATATGTGACAATTGCGTACGCACTTTATGATCACATAGAAGGTGGGCTTTAGCGGCGGCCAGTGGCGCGGTAGGACGAACCGGTTGCTCTATGGTGTCCTGGTGCCGTGCCTTTGTTATGTTTCATAAGTACAAGATGCATCGCGTCTCCAATCTCCCCCGCAGCTTCGGACGTCTCCCTGATCCCAACCAATTTTGATATCAGGGTCAACGTCCAATATCATTCTCCGTCCCACTCCATCATAGCATACTCCATCATTCGTTCATCGGCCATCAGCCGCTATTCCGGCCTTCCTCGCCTTGGTCCACTTCCCGTTGAGGAGACTCCAGACGCCTCCAACGAGTCGCCTGTCAACTTCTCACCTCCCCGGCCTGTCTGACACTGGGGAATCTTCTCGGCTCCATTCGCAGTCTCAGACGATCAAACCCCCTGTAATTCGCGTCTGCCACCCCGCCCCATTTAGTCCGAGCATATCGACCCCTCCGTCAAATCTGGCAAATTAGACACGAGGAATTCCCCTCTTAGCCGGGATCCCCTGTCTTGAAGTGGGTCGCGTCCGGGGCTAGTGTATTCAATCTCGGTGTCGGTCCCCTCAGAGGCAAGGGGTGAAGGATCCGGGCCAATACAACGGTGCCCTTCTGGTTCTCAAGAAGCCGAAAGAATGGCCTCCTTCCTGACGGCAACCCTCCCAACTCAGGCCACCAACCATCCCTCCTTCAACATCCTCGACGACAGGCACCTTAGGCCCGCCAGCTTCGACGATAGCGACGGAGTCTCATCGGCAACGACTACGCCTGACCGAAATCCCGGCAGCGTGGAACATATTCGCGCGCTGCAGGAGACGTGCATTAACGTCGCCCAAGACGCAAAAAGTGGATCCGGACGTCTTCTTTTCCCGCAGCCACAAGAACTGTCCAACACTTCGCTCACTTTCGATCTCGAGAAGCTGCGCATTTCTGGTTTCGCGCCTGAAGTGGACTCTGGTGCCGGAAACGACGACACCCCGCAACTCCCAGCCCTAGCGAAGAAGCTGCCCTCCCGTCCGGCCATTGGGTCGCAGACCTTTCATCCTCCCAGCGAGAACGAGGTATCGTCGCCTTCCCTAGGCGGAGCCGTCTTGGAAGTCGCTGGCGGCGACGTCGGAACTTGCGCCTGCGAGTCGCTCGAACCCATCCTCGAAGGAGCCCCACTTGAAGGAAAGAAAGAAAACGAAGCCGGTGCCTTCTTCAAGGGTATGTTGCCAATTACATGCGCCGCGGCCAATCATGAGAAGCGCGCAACCCTGGTCGTCGTATCTGATCCTCGGACTAACATATGTAGACCACCCGTTGATGCAACTACCGGCCAACTTTGCCAATACCGAGGAGCAAGCCGCCAAAACCCGAGCAGGTCAGTACGAGCTACATCTTACGTATCCGGCCACGTTACAGCCCGATCCGAGCCTACCGGACGAGAACAAGGATCCTTCTCTCGCGGCTGGAACCGAGATCGTCTACGGCTGTAATTACGTGCGACGGAACACCATCTCCAAAGCCGCCCTTCGCAAGGGACGCGACATCGCTGACACGGTTGTCCTGATAGCCTCTCCCTTGGAGGATAAAACAGAATTGCAGGAGGAATCCAAGGCCTTGGTTGACAAGATGAGCCCAGCTGCCATTGAGACTGGGGACCAACTGGCCCCCAGCACGCCGCGCAAAGGACAGGATGCGGGCGAAGCCCTCGGCGCTACGCCTTCTCCGGGAGCAACTCCCAGTGGACTAGCGAAGTCACCCAGTACCGCTCCGAAGCTGACGCACATAGAAGACTCGCTGGAGGCCCTGGACGTCCTCGAAGATGAACTTGAAGCCATGAATGCGTTCACCCAGTATGAGCGGGTTCCGTCCCCCGAGCGCAAGGCACCTCAGACACCAAGCCCGTCGAAGAATCAGCAGTCGGGTACCGGAGCGGGGTCAGCCAGGCGGCCGCAGAGCATGATGTACCCTGCCACTGTACGGGTGAAGACTAGTCAGCCGGTGCATATGGCGCCACGAAGGTCGCTGTCTCTGTCAAGGTCCACGTCAACCGACACCGATGATAAGGCTGGTTCGGCGTCGACAAACGGGCGGCCTGAATCTGCACGGAAGCCAGTTCCGAGGCCAGCTAGTCTCGCGCCTCCCAAGCCGCTGGCGAAGTCTTCGAAGCCGCGAACCGTCCCCTCCTTTGAGCTCCCCGGTGAGGCCGTCGCCCGGCGTCTAAAGGAGCAGAAAGAGGCGCGACTATCGGGTCAGACCGACCCCAACAAGACTCCTCAAACGCCGCGCACCTCGTTCCCTCAGCGGTCCAGGTCTACGAGGGTCCTCCCAACGCCCACGTTTGAGCTACCAGGCGAAGCGATCTCCCGTAGGAAACGGGAGGCGCGGGAAGCCAAGCTGCGCGCACAGGAAGAGGAGGAGAAGAAGCGGCGCGAGTTCAAAGCTCGCCCTATCAAGGCGAGCCTCAACCAGCCAAGCACGGTGCCCCGCGACACGATTACCAGCCGGGCGCGGCTGGCCAAGGCCTCGGATGAGAGCGCGGCGGCCGCAGTGAAGGGGAGCAGCGGGAGGCGCTCGTCGCTCGCGGCCACGTCGTCGACGCACAGCTCCTCGCCCACGCGGGGCCGCACCGCAACTGCGTCCTCGCAGATCAGCAGGACCACCTCGCAGTCGGTAGCTAGCAGCGTCAGCAAGCGTAGCACGCTCTCGTCGGAGGACTCAGCGCAGCAGAAGCTCCGCGGCAAGGACATTTTTGAGCGGGACAGCAAGCTGGCGGCGGAGCGGGAGCGGGAGCGATCGGAGAGGGAGATGCTGGCCAAGACGGCGCGGGAGCAGGCTGCTGAGCGCTCGCGACAGGCTAGCCGTGAGTGGGCGGAGAAGCAGCGGCGCAAAGCGGCGAGGGCGTCGATGATGGGGCCGCCGCCGTCTTCGGGGTGAGGGGGATGATGGTGATGAGGGTGGGGGTATGAGGCTCTCGCCTGGCGCGTTTCGCAGGTCTATTCTTTTGAGCCGGAGTTGGGACGAGGGATTTGCATTTGTTTTATGGATGGGAGTTGATTCGAGTCCCGATTGTCGTCCAGTGTTTTCGTATTGCGCAGGGGAAAGGCGAAGGGGTATATGGTCATTGGCGTGGTCCTGTGCGAGTAGTCTTAGCTTCTTACGCTCTTTGTCTGCTTTGCAGTCTACGCGTTTGGGTGTTTAGTTTGATACTACACAGTTACTTGGGCATGGGCTAGTCTTTTGTGAAGTATGCAGAAGTGCATCACAGGTTTGAGTCAAGGCAATCCCCCGTCTTGATGATGGAGTCCTAGCAGGAGGTGTTGAGCTGGGTTCCGGCCGTCCTCTTTCTCAGACCTGACTCGGAAGATCTACAGCCCGGGAAGGGCCTAGTGTTGGGCTCGATTATGTCTGTTGCAGCCAATGTTACGCAGCTGGGGCCGTCCCTGCCTTCCCAATACGCTCTACGCGATTCTTCAAGTAGGCATTGGTGAGATTTCTCACCTCGCCCCCTGAGAGGCTGGAGAACCCCTTTGGGGTGGATTGTGTTGAGACTGGACACTAGCTTCCCCCCGTCTGGACAGGACTTTCCACGGGTCGGGTACAGGGCCTTTTTACATACGTGTGCTCGTGGGTACATTGGCATCATGGAACGCGACGTTAGACAGGCCAGCAGTGAGTCTCCTCACGCCTTGGTGGACCATCACTCTGGTCCCCCCCTTCCTCCTCCTCTTCGGATCGCGGAGAACTTGTACGTTGCACGACGCTCCAAGGTTGTTTGAACAAGACCATGCCTGCATTGTGGCGCCAACTAACTACCAGAATATTCACCACCCGCCACATCACACCCACGCCCCTATACCGAGATCTTGAGCTCGTACGTTCCCTGCTTCAACTCCACCCTGGGGCCCTTTGCGGTCCTAACCCCCTCACTACCCTTCCTCGTAGCCTCTACCGTCGCCCCCTCAGGCAAAAGCACGCTCCCCACCGTCCCAGTCGGTACCCCAACCCTCAGCTTAGCCCCTCCCTCGGTCCTCTCGAACAGCACCTCGATCTCCCCATACGGACACTCCACGCTTCCCTCCACCTTCCCAAACTCCGACCTCAGAGGCGGCCTCACGCTCCACCTCCTATACCCATCCCCCTCGACCCTGACACCGAGCACCGCCTCGTAGCACCACTCGTATATCGTCCCCAGCATATCGTGGCTCTTACTCCTACACGCATCCTGCCAGAACTCGAGAAGGGTCGTCTCTCCGCGCGCGATGAACCGCATGTAAGAAGGGTGCTCCTCCTGCCTCGCCATCGCGAGGACAATGTCCGGCCTGTCCAGGTCGGCAAGGGTGTTCCAGAGGTACTTGAGCCCGATCTCGCCCGCGCGGATCCTGTTGTCGGAGCAGTCGTCCAAAAAGGCAGTTTCCACGTCGGAGCGGTGCTCTGCGGGAACGAGGTCGTACTGCAGGGCCATCGCCTGCGCGACCATCGTCCTGTCGCGGACGCCGGGCTCGTCGAGGGAGGTGTAGTGCGCGTAGGGGTACTCCTTCTTATCCGCCACCAGCAGGTTCTCGTTGTACGCTTTGTAGATGCGCCCCGCCCACTCGGCGTACTTCTCCGCATCGGAGGAATACCCCAGCTCCCGCGCCATGAGCTCCACGTTGCGGAGGCACTTGTAGTAGATCGCCGTCTCGATGTTGGCCTGGTGGTTCCCAAACGCGATATCCCGCCCCCAATCCCCAAGTCCGTACTCAATCAGTCCGCCCCTCGTCTCCTTTGTGCGCAGATAGTCCATGTACCTCACACAAGTGTCGTAGATCCTGGGGAAGGTGTACGTCGAGCCGTAGTACCTCTTCAACATCTCCGGGATGAGCGCCACGGCGCCACCCCAGGTAATAGTATCATGCAGCGGCCCGCACATATACCGAATCTCTGGCGCCATGGTCGGCACCAGGCCGTTCCGTTCCTGGGCGTCGGAGATGTCGTCCAGGATCTTGGAGTGGAGACTCTCAATGTCGCGGATGTACTGCGTGGCGGGGAGGAGAAGGTGCGTCACCTCAAGCCACCCGAACTTTTCGATCTGGGGACAGTCGGTATGGTGGCTGAAGAGGTTGGAGGCGAAGGACCAGTAGCACATGTTTAGAAGTGCGTTGACGTCTTCCTTGTCGGTCGTCATGGTGCCGAGGCGGCGGGCGGCGGAGGAGGCGTGCTGGCCTGTTACGGAGTGGATCACCGGTAGCCCGTCGTCCTTGGAGAGCGAGGCGTTCTCGATCTGGATGTAGCGCGCGCAGGTGAAGGAGAAGTCGGGCTCCCAGACTTCGACTCCGTTTCCAGAGAGGGTGAACTTGGAGTAGACGCCGTACTCGAACTCCTTGAAGAGCGGGTCCGGCATCAGGACGCGGCCCTCGTCGTCCACCGTCTCGGAGTACCGGATGATGATCTCGGAGCCGGCGGGCCCGCTGGCTTCGACGCGCACCATGGTCGACATGTTCTGGCCGAGGTCGAACGCCAGCGTCCCCCGCTCGAGCGTCTTGGTCGAGACGGGCCGGACCTTCTCGTGGAGGGTGACGGGCGGCTGGGACTGGTATCGCAGCTTTCCGCGCGGACCGGTGAGCGGCTTCGCGTCGTCCCAGTCCTTGTCGTCAAAGGCAGCCGTGTCCCATCCAACAGGGTACTCCCTCCTGTCATGGTTCTCCGAAGCGTAGATATTCGCCAGCGACGTGGCACTCTTCCTGACCTTCCAGTCCGGGCCCGAGATGATGGTCTCCCGTGACCCGTCCTCATAGAAGAGATGCACCTCGGCAAAGAAGCACAGCTCATTCCCGTACCGCACGTACGTGTTGTCCTCATACATGGGCCAAAAGAACCGATCCCCCTGGTCCCCGGCGTAGAACCCATTCCCAACATGGGCGCCCAGCGCGTTGTCCCCCGCCACGAGCTTATCCGACAGGTCGTAGGCCACGAACTGCACGGTGCGGTGGTAGTCGGTCCAGCCCGGGTCCAGGACGTGCGCCGAGGCTGGCGCGCCGTTGCACGAGAGGCTGAAGTGGCCCAGTCCCGAGGCGAAGGCGATGGCGCGGGCGGGTTTGCGGGGGAGGGAGAGGGCCTTGCGGAGGTAGAGGGGCTTGTCGGAGCCGTTGCCGATCCAGACGGCCTTGAAGCGGTTGGGCTCGTCGGCGAACCAAGAGCGGAAGATGAGGCTCGTGTGGGGCATCTAGCGAGGTTAGCAGGAGTTCCACGGCCCGGGGGGGGGGGGGGGGGGGGGGTGGTGGCGAGAGGGAGGCAGGGGACGAGTGTCCGAGGGATAGCCACGTACGTAGGTCTGGTTCATGCTGTAAGGGGGCAGCAGCCGCGACGACCGCGGGTACGCCGTAAAGAACTCGTTGGGCTCAGAGACAGTCTCTCTGCCATCCTGGTCCCAGACCGTCACGGTCCAGTAGTGGAACGTCGCCGACTTGAAGCCGCTCTCCGGCGCGCAGACGACGTTGCGCTGCGCATCGCTCTCGACCCTTCCCGAGTCCCAGAGCTGCTCCGTGCCATCGGGCTTCAGCGACAGGGTGACGCGGTAGGCTTTCTGTACGGTGTGCTCGTCGTCCGAGTGCAGCGTCCAAAAGAGGCGGATCTCGTCCGTGTCGATGCCCAGCACCTCGTGGAAGGCGTGGATGCCGCAGCGCCGAATCTCCATGCCGTGCTGCGGGGTGCCCTGATGCTGGGGGGTTACAGGGGCTGTTCGACAGTCTTGCAGGGGTGTAACTGCTAGACGACACGGGAAGCGGAAAGGTGCTCGGATCGGGAAAGAGCGTTACGCCCCGGTACCCAGGTTCCTTTATCACGCTCCAAACCCTCTCGAATACCCCGCGCCTCGGCTCCCCCTAGACATCGGCCCTCTTTCCCCCGAACCACGGAGCCATAAAGCGAGCTACGGATCGAACTATGGAGAGGGGGTCTTCCCCCGCATCCACCACGTTTTTCTTGCTTGGGGAAAATCGCAACTTTTGGAGATCCGGCCCCACCAACTAGTGCCTTCGTCGGCTCCACCTTATCCTCTCGGCGTGGCCCCGGCATTTCTGTACGAGGCGAACCACGCTACTCGGTGCAGGATTTCGCCGAGAAGGTGAGGACTGGGGTCAGGGGATCCTGGATTGGGGCCCCGGGGGGAGGGAGAAGACCGCCCAGTCACAGCCCATGGGGCCCCACGTTCACCGGGCGGCTCGACCCCAGAGGAGTTTAGCTGACGGAGAGGGGGGAAAACGCGCGACTTGGCTCCCGGAGGTGGAGAGTTCGGGCTATGTTCGCCCCCTGGGGGAAAGAAAAAAAGCCCCCTACCAATAGTGTGGTTCCTTGGGGGGGGGGGGGGGGGGAGGGGAGGTACTGCCGGCATGTAGGAGGACGGGGCCATGCTTCGCTCATGTGGTAGTCCGGGGTTTCCTCCGGAAGACTACAAGAACAGACGGACCGCCGATCCTCCAGAGTCTCAAGTTCCCAGAATCCATCCGCAACTTCGCCCTCCGCTCTGCAACTCGTTTCCCAGCTGCCTGTGCCCGCCGACTCTACCAAGCCACGGACAGCCAAAGTCCCCCTTAGGGCACCGCCGCCGCCATGGGCCGCAAGACCACAATCTTCTCCGGCGTCTTCCTCGCCCTGGGAGGCTTCCTCTTCGGCTACGACTCGGGCATCATCACCTCCACCATCGCCCTCCCCTCCTTCGTCTCCTACTTCAACGAGCCCTCCGACACAGTCACGGGAGGCATCGTCTCCGCCTTCCAGGGCGGTGCCATCTTGGGCACAATCATAAACATGTTCGGCGCCAACTGGGCCGGCCGGCGCCGCACCATCTTTGCGGGCTCCGTGGTGTCGTGTTTGGGGGCCGCCCTGCAGGCGGGGGCGGTGAATATGGAGATGGTCATCATCGGGAGGTTTATCGGGGGTGTTGCGGTGGGCATGTTGACGGCTACTATCCCCATGTACGCGGGTGAGCTGGCCGAGGCAAAGTATCGCGGTGTCCTCTCTGGACTCTTGCAGTGGATGTTGAGTTGGGGCTTCCTGGCAGCCCAGTGGGTCGGGTATGGCTGCTCCTTTGTGGAGAGCGACTTTTCCTGTAAGTCCCCGGAACCACCTCGCCTTTCCCCCTCTATAACCCCACATCCCTATACGCGGAACCAAGGAACCTGACACACATCAGGGCGTTTTCCTCTCGCCTTCCAGAACGTCCCTAGCTTGATCCTCGTCTTCGGCATCTTCTTCCTCAACGAGTCCCCCCGATGGCTCATGGAACAGGACCGCCACGACGAAGCCCGCGCATCCCTAAGGAACCTCCGCTCCGATCAGGACGATGAGATGATAGAGCTCGAGTTCCGCGAGATCCGCGACGTTATCATTGCTGACCGCGCCGCGGGCAGCACGTCGTGGTCCTCCATCTTCGCGCGGCCCACGTGGCGGAAGAGGCTTTTGCTTGGCTGCGGTGTCCAGGCCTTTGGCCCGTTGTCTGGCATCAACGTCATCAACTACTACGGGTGAGAAGCATCCTTTAGCCCCCTGAATATCGGCGTCTCGGAAAGTCGCCGTTGTCGTTGTGCGTACTAACCCTGGTACTATAGTCCCCGCATCTACAAGATCCTAGGCATCACCACCCAAGAATCCCTCATGATCATCGGCATTAGCGGTGCCCTCTCCATTGTCTACGCCACAATCGGCCTCTGGCTCCTCGAGAAGGTCGGCCGCGTCAAGCCCCTCATCGTCTCCGCAGGCGGCACCGGCGCCGCCCTCCTCGTCAACGCCGTCCAGGGCCAGTACTTCCACCCGGATAACCCGGACCAGATGCGCTCCATGGTCGCCATGAACTTTGTCTTCTCCCTCTTCTACACGCCCACCGGCATCATCTCGTGGGTCTACCCCGCCGAGATCTTCCCCGTCGAGGTCCGCGCCCTCGGCAACGCCATCACGACCTTCACCAACTGGACCGTCAACCTTATCTTCGCGCAATTTACGCCCAACGCGCTGACGGCGATCGAGTTCAAGTACTTTTACGTGTTCTTTGTGTTTAACCTCATTGCGGGCACGTGTTACGTGTTGTTCTATCCTGAAACCAAAGGGAGGACGCTGGAGCAGATGGATGAGCTGTTTGGCGACCAGAAGGTACCGCATGCCATGGTTGACCCGGCGGGCGCGGATGCGGCGATGGCAAAGAACGAGGAGTTGGCGGAGGAGTTGGAGAAGGCCGAGGCGACGGAGAGCCGCGTCTAGGCTGTGGCTTACTATTTAGGAAAGGGCGAGTGGCTGTAATGCCCTGGTCTATATTGAAGCAGTCTCTTGTGATAGCATGCGTGATAATAGCCTTTTTATCAGACTGTGTCCGCACTAGGATAAAGATCCCGTGAATACACATGGCGCTACGTGACGTCGACCCTAGTTAAATATACGTACCAAGGAGACGTTATCTCGGTCATGTCAGGAAGTGGAATTCTCATGTTCGCTCATCTCCGCGTCTGAAATATGCGAAATCACGCAGCCCACAATATGGTAGTCGAATCACGGAGGCTACGCTGCCGTCACCAATGATTGTCCTAGACATAGTAGACAACCCGAGAGGCGGACATTATCATCAATACCTTACGCCAAGCCGCGGGATTGACATAGTTGTCGCACATACAAGCTTGAGGGTATATATAGCATGTGCAGTGATTATGCAACCTAGTGCCCATGTCCCGCGCCACAACGATAATATAGGCCGTCGCGACGAGAAGAAGCAATATATGGCTAGATTTGATTTTCGTGAGTTTGTTCGCCACATGATTGTGTGCCGGCAGCGTTTGGTCTTGAAAATAGATCAAAGAAGCTTTTGGCTTCCTATTGATACCAATCTGGCAATGCTTGCGAAGGGGGCGCTACATGATACGGGGGTTATCAGTCGCTCTTCCCCTTGGCATGTCACTATAGCTAAGGTGGCCATTACGAATGTAATCATGTCATTTAAAATTTTGACGCCGAAAAAGAGACGATGTCAGCGCGCAACGAACGATTCGGACGTCGTGCCGATTGGTTTACCGCCTTGGTAATTGGTCGTTGAAGAGCAATCGTGTCTAAGCATGTGCCATGGAAGGCAAAATGTCAAGGTTGCCATCATTTGTAGAGCCTACATGATCTCCTCAGGACAACCCAGGTGGCGACAACCACGGCACATCCAACAACGTTGCTGTTCAATGTTGGATATGATGGACGCTTAGAAACAGATATTACGGCAGGGATACCAATATAGGACATAAGACCGGGAGTCTGCTCCGTACATGTGACAAGGGGGCCGGGGCCCCGGCAAACATGGTATCCCCGGTGCTCTGGGCCATCGAGTGCGGCTCAACCAACAAGTCCCAAGTCCGGGGAAACCCACCACACCTCGGGCAACGATGGCCCGGCTCTAAGCACACCATGACCCCTCCCCAGCAAATATCCTCTCGTCTCGAACGATGATCCCTGGGGAGCTAGCGTGGCACAATCATCCCATCGCTCTGCACATCGTCCAGTAGTCCCGAGCCAAGCCCGCTAGCAAGAAAAATCCTGAAGATCGTGTGAGGGGAGGCGAAAGGCTAACCCCTGCTTCGCGGTGGTGTGGGGAGGGAGGAGTTGCCGAGTCGTGAAAGTCGCTTGATTGGCCGCTCACCACCAACTCACAACCCAACCAGCAGGGTAGGAAGCGGGTCGGGTCCCCACTTCCCGGTGGACACCAACGCCCGGCAGTTCTGCCGAACACATCTACCGCGTTTCTCGCTGGGTATTACCCCGAGAATGTGTGGTCTGAGGGGATGGCGGGGCCCCGCGACTCCGCATCATGGGGTAACCAACGGGCGAGGCGTCGATATTTGGCGGTATCGTGAGGGGAACCCCGGTCTGCGAGGGGAAGGAGGCTCCCGGATCAGGGGTGCCGGATGGGATTGTCCCGTTAGAGAGACTATAGGATACGCGTATACTCCGCATCCCTGATAATGGGGTCTTTTGACTCCGCGCGCAGGTATTCTAAGGAGGGAGAGTTCCCTCTAGTCTCAGGGTGATCACCTCGGCTGGGTGAGTCCTGACCGACCGGGTCGACGCGAGGCTTTCACGCTCTTTTGGCTCCTCGTCTTGTGCCGCTGTTTCACTTTTTTTTTCTCGGCACCAGTGGCCTTGAGGGCTTTCCTAGCAGAGGGCATGTATCAACGGATGGTCGGGCCCGACATGGTGCTGAATTCGGTCCTCAGTGTCAGAACTTGTATGGGTAAGTTTTACTTTTTTGCGGGTCGGGACTAAGGGGAGTTCGATGGTACGGTTTGCCTGCTGGGACGAAGCACGGCTTTGAAGCCAGTTACCTATGCCGGACACCTTTGGTTTTGTGGTTGCCCTACACCAAGCCACAACCGCCTCGTGAGCTGGGTATCTCTCTGAGGACAAAGGTGTTACTCAAACCTGCAGCACGTATACGACGAAGCGCAGCATCCGATAAGCTGGTCTAGTCCCGCCCGGAGACGAAGTAACCGCTGGGTTCCCGACCGCCACATCCCAACAACCCCGGTCTCAGTATCTACGCCGGGCATAAGCTCGCGATCTCCCCGGACTGAAGATCCACACGATGGGAATAGTCATTTCGAACAAACTGCCAGAAAACACAAGGGCTTGTCGTCTCGAATCACGCCACTGCCGCGGCCAGTCACCAACCCCGCCTCACATGGGGCTGGCCTTAAGGCCAGTCTATTTTACCGGGCAATCCTCTCGCACACGGAGTGTCGATTATGGTCAATAATGAAATACAGGTTGTTTGGTGTCATATCAAGCCAGCTGTAAGGGCTGGCGGCGGTGATGGAAATTTCGGGGCTTCCCCCACGAAAGGAACCAAGGTGCCTTCGAGGAACACGAAACTCGGGGGATATGTGATAAGCGTTGCCTAGAGAGATACTATAATGGTATACTTCGGATGAAAAACACGCAAACGTCAAAACGTAAGCTACTGTATAGTCGACTGGGGCTATCTACTTGTAGGCATGGTGCCATAGAGGCCGCACGTGACCGCACTAAGAGGGGCCGACGGATGTATACAACCGATCCAAGCCGCGGATATCAGGCCCAGCTCGTCCGGGACGTCAGCTGGGGTTATGTCCACCTAGGCCCTTTTATCGAGATCACTCAAACCCGTCCATCATACCTGTTCCAGAGGAGGACTGTAAGAGGTACCCACGACCGTCGAACACATAATCTCGCGGACCCACGCAGATATGGAGCCGAGAGTGAGCTTACAACAGGGGACATACGTGGGGCGTCACCACCCTCAGACGCCGACGCAGCCGAAGGGTCTAGACATCTTTCTCGGAATCCCTTATGCTCTGTCTACGGGAGGTGAGCACCGGTTCCGGCCTGCCAGGCCTATCCCTTCGGGAGGGGAGTTCAACGGCAAGAATGAGTTCGACGCTAGGGATCTGGGGCTCATATCCCCATTCACGGACGCCGCCAACGAGCCGTGCGCGAGCGGAGAGGACTGCCTTACCGTGAACGTCATCGTCCCCTCCTCTACGAGAAGAGACGGCAATGAAGGATACGGAAAGGATGCTCAAAAGAACGAAGAAGGCGCGAAGGGACTGCCCGTCGTGGTCTACTTCCACGGCGGCGCTTTCAACATGGGCCACGGCCATGACCGCGACATGCTCTCATTCGTCGCGCACTCGCGCGACGTCGTCGCCGTGAGCTTCAACTACCGCCTTGGTGCCCTGGGATTCCTGTCGTCTGCGTCCGTGGTGGAGGAGGGAGGGAACGAGGCGCTGAATCTGGGGCTGAGAGACCAGAGGGCGGCGATGGAGTGGGTTGGAAGGAACATCGGGGCGTTTGGGGGCGATGCTGGACGGGTTGGGGTCATGGGTATCAGCGCCGGTGCTCACTCTGTACGTCTCCTCTCCCTCGTCGTTTCGCCCCTCCTCCCTCATTCGCTTGTTCTCTAGCTCTCTCGTTTGCTGGTTGGCAGACATGGCCTGCGAACTAAAGCTAACAACCCAGATCGGCCACCACCTCCTCTCCAACCCCCCCTTCCAGAAAGCCATTCTCGAATCCGGCGCCCCCACGTCCCGCGCCGTCCTGAACCCCCAGCACCCCCGCCACGAAGGCCACTTCTCCGAGCTCCTCTCCGCCCTCTCCATCCAACCCACCTCCCCTTTCCCCCACCTCCGGAAGCTCCCGCTTGCAGACCTCACGGCCGCCGCGAAGAAGGTCTGGGACGCCCACGCCGCATCCGTTACTTGGCCTTTCCAGCCTGTTGTTGATGGGGCGGGGGGGCTGATACCCCAGCCGCCGCTTGCACTTCTGAGGGAGGGGAAGGGCCGTGGGATACCGCTCGTGACGGGCTTCTGCACCCACGAAGGCACAGCTTTCGTGCCCCCCGCTCATTCCCCATCTACATTTCGCTCGTTCTTCAAGACACTCATCCCGGGCCTTGCGCCCTCCGACCTCGACGCCCTTGACGCACTATACCCCCTCGAAGAGTACTCCGAGGATCCACCCGCGGAGAGTCTAGGGAGACACTGGAGGAGACTGGAGGCCGCGTACGCTCATTACGCGTATATAGCCCCCGTGCTACAGACGGCCGAGTATCTGAGCGCGTACGCGCCGGTTTACGTGTATGAGTTTGCGGTCAGGGATGGGGTTCTGGGAACGGCGAATCATACGGACCAGACACCTTATGTCACGCGTTCGATCGGGGAGACGGGCCACGAGGGGCTGAGGGAGGTGGCTGAGAAGATGCATGGGTTCTTCTCCGAGTTCTTGGTTGGGGATGGGGAGCTAGATGGGAAGGGGTGGCCGAGGTACAAGTCCCCGTTCCAGGGGACAGAAGAGGGGCTGGGGAGGATCATGGTCTTTGGGAGGTGGAACGCGGAGCAGTTGGGCGGTGGGAAGGGCGCGCCGTGCGAGGTAAGGACGTTGGGGGAACGGGAAATGGAGAGGATCAAGTTCTGGTGGGACAGGCTGGGTTTGAGTCAGGGGATGGGTGATTCCCTCGGTCTTTGAGCGGCGACTTTCGAGTGGGAGGGGCGTGGATGGGCGGGGGTGCGCGAGAGGTTGCCGGCTTGGCCTTCCCCCTGTTCTTGAGTACATGAAGACGGTCGGGTCGAAATGAGGCGGGGACGAGGCCAATAGACATCAGGTGTCCGAGTCCGGCTCACAGTCCAGGGCTTGGTGGGAAGCGATAGTCCGGAGAGGACATGTTCGTCTGCTACCGGCTCCTTTGCGTCCTGAGCCGGCCTCCATGCCCAGTGACAACCACCCATCGGAACCTCACCTCAATAGAGGCAATCTCACATTAGAAGAATCCATTTAGCTACCATCTCCTAAGTTACCTCCACAGAGTCCACCCTCCTCACATCCACTCGCAAAACTCAGGACCCACTAGCCTAGCATACATCTTGTCTCCCTCCTCTCACCATACATATCCCCTATATACACCCCCTCAAACCGCCCAGCATTTCCTAACAATGCAAAGACATCCCGCAGCCCCTCAAGCACCAATGAATTCCCCAAAGCACACCAAAATAACCCCTAAACCTCACAAAAGCCCGACTTTTCTTCAAAAAGGCTGGAAGCCCAGCGCCACGAAGTTATGAACCACCAAATTAGTTTGGTAAAACCAGTACATAAGAAAGATAAAGTACCAATATACGAAGTCAAAAGTGTAATAAGAAAAATAAAAAAGGGTATCATCAAGGCGTGAAGATGCGCGGTAACCCCGTTCACCCAGAGAACAGCACGGGGCAACTTAGAAGTTCTGCGAGATGCCCGCGCTCTGCTGAGGGTACTGACTCGGGCTCTCGATGCGCGTGTTCCTCCGCGCGGGGTTATCCCGGATGATGGGCTGCCCCGGCAGCTCCGATGGCCGCTGGTTGTAGGCGTCGCCAGCGTAGGGGTTCGCACCCGCGTACTGGTCGTAGTACTGGTTGACGTATGCCGCGCCCGCGCCGTCGGACCCGTCGGAGCGGGCCCCCGCGCTGTACGACGACGACGCGTTCGAGGGACCCCGGCGGATGTCCCTGTTAGCGGCGGCGGAGGGCCCCAGAGCGCCGAGGATCTCCCCCTCGGGGGAGTACGTCCCGTCGCCGTGACCGTCCACCATGACATCTCCTGAGCGCGTGTCAGAAAAGTTGCCGTACGTCCCGCCCGTGGCATCGGAGTACGCCCCACCTGTGTGTCCGCCCCCGGACATGGTGGTCGGCGGCTTGGTGGCCGCGGACCCAACAGCAGTGGACCCCCAGCCGCGGTACCCAGAGGTCTGGTCGTCGCGCATCTCATACGGGCCGTCGGCGGCCGCGCCACCGACGGGGGGCAGGGTCGGGTCCGTGTTGGGGTTGTAGGCGTAGTCCTCGATCTCCTTGCGGCGCTCCTCCTCGGCGTTCTTGGCCGCCTTGCGGCGCTTCCAGAACCAGATGCCGGCGATCAGGAAGAGGGCGACGGCCACGACGGGGACCACAACAGCGACGGCGATCGTGGCGCTGTTGCTGAGGCCACCGCCACCGTCGTCGTCCTTGTTCTCAGTGCTGCCGGAAGTCTGCGACGGATCGCTCACGGTGGGCGTCGAGCCGTTTGAGCTGGTTGCAGTCGGGGTCCTGGTGATGACGGTGACGACGGTGCTTGTGGTGTCATTTGGGTCGTCGGGTGTCCGAGTCGTCGTTTCGACATTTGGCTCGCTAGTCGGTTCCTCCGGGCGTCGGCTGGACGTCGTCTCGGGTGGATTTTCCTCTTCCGTTGTCTCTGGAGGATCGTCCGATGTCGTGGGGGTCGGTCTATCCTCGGTGGTTGTAGTGTCTGGCGGTGGACGCTCGCTCTCGCTGGTCTCCTCGGGGGGGTTAGAAGTCTCGGGAGTTTCCTCAGTGGGCGGGGTCGTGTTATCCGGAGTGTTGTTGTCCTGGGTTGTTGGGGTCGGGGCAGGCGGAGCCTCCGTCGTCGGGGCCGCCGGGGAGTCTGAAGATTGTTAGTATGGATGAGCGAGTGAGGGACGCCTTATGCACCGGGGACGTACTCGATGCGTCGGCCATGGTGGTGTTTGGGAACCAGAGTTGGCGAATCTGCCTGTAGACGACCACGTTAGCAGTCGTGTCGAGGGAGGGATTCACGTGGCGCGGCAAATGGCAGAACATGGAGTCGAGGGTGCTGTTCAATCGCATTACACGCTCGCCGCATGGACGGACAGAGGGCCGGTGGAAGACGCAGCGGTACTGGCGAGATTGGATGAAGGCGGGGCTCGTCGGGACCCGAGAATCGGGAGACGCCAGACGATGCCGTGTCCGTTGTGACGGGCCACGATGAAAACACACGAGCACAAGCGTGATACAACATACCCTAATTCAGGTCGTTGGTCGAGGTTGAAGGGTGCGCACGAAGCCCACCGCTAGGCCGATTGAATACCGGCGCTGATCGAATTGACGGAGGATAGTAACCCGCGCGCGAAGGGAGATTGGACGAGCGTCGAGATGCTGGCCCTCTAACCTCCAAAAGGAACGTCGTCGGAAGGGCGATGGAGTCGAAAGTCCCGAAACGTAACCTCAAACGACCGCTTGTGTGCGAAGTCGGGATGACGGCAACAAATCGTCGCTGCGGGAACAGCTCCGGGGGTGCGCGCCTGTCTCGGGTCCGCCGGCTCGTAACCAAGGGATGAAACCCGCCCTATCCGTCGCTCAGGGGTCTCACGACGTTGTCGTCGCGATTCGATCTCGAAAATGGGGAGTTCGGCAGGGTTTGCCGCAGGCGGGGAAGGGATGGGGAAAAAGAAAACGAGTGAATGGGGGAAAAGGAAAGGATTGGAGGGTGAGTGGGTAAATTAGGAAAACGAACGACTGGCTGGTAAGGTGGACGAAAGACGCGAAGGAACGGAGATTGGAAAGACGAGAGGAAAAGGGCGGAGGGTGCGGGTGCGAGGTACTGGTACCGGCGCTGTAGCAGCAGGGCAACCAACCACGGCTGCGGAGGAGCCAAGGGTACAGGTACCCAGATTTTGTCTCTGCCCGATTAGGAGCGTCAGGTGGGGCTGAGGTACGCAGGATAACGGCCTATGATGGGGCAGGCGGATGACAGCGCGAACGGCCGCCCGTCAGCATGAGGCCTAGCACTGACGCACCCTAGGGGATCTACGTAAGTCGCAATATGGGGTGAATGAGCGCTATCTCGTGCCTGGCGAAAGCGGCCGGGTAGGAGGCTCGGAGAATAACCGTGTGCGTCCACGTGTGGAGTATCGGTACGCTGGCTGTAGCGCCGCATTATGGCTGGCCACTCCAGACGAGGGCGGAGCAGTTCGTATCATGCGCGCTGTCAGGCCCTGAATACCATGTACCCCATACTTTGCGGCTCCCTGGCCCTGAATGGACCCTTGGCTTGTGGGGTTTCCCAAATTGGAAGGTTCCGAGAGTAAAGGTTTCGACCATGTGGTCCCCGTCATTATACGAAGTCACGAGCCCAAAGAAAGTATAATAGCCCATTCTGCGGTGCTTCAGAGCGTCCTCTTTGACTGGCTTTGCTGTCGCGTTGTTTAGTGCCCGCAGGTCTGCACGTGGTTTTTTTTCGCTCAGCGCTGGCATGACCTGTCTCGATCTCGCCTGGAACATTACGGCAGGAACCGTCACCTGGGGCCAGATGCTCATCTCTGGAAACACCAAGCCATCGAGTCGTCAACTCCACGGCGTTTTCTCGGTATAGAGCAAGGAGCCGGCGCGTCTCTTAGCGGCAGCATATGAGCGCCACGATGCCACGACACGATTTACAACAACGCCTGCTACTGCTGCTGGGAGATGAGCGTGGCGGACGCATCCTGCAGGCACCACTTTCTGGGCCCCAGACGCAGATAAATGGCAATAGTACCTTTCTGTGGCGGGATTTAGTAGTTTTTTTTTTCTTTTTTTCTTCGTCACCTACCTCTTCTCTATTGTTTTACTTTTCTACGGGCTCGCTGCTTTCCGGCGGAAGGCGGTGACGGTTGCACCTCAGTCTCGTGTCTGCCCCATGGTGAAAAGCCACACGTGCCTGTGCCTGGACTCGCGTGGGGCGGGCGGGTCATACTTAACAAATTTGAGTTCAGGGTTGATCCCCGGGAGAACTCTCCGAGGCCTATCCGTAGATCGCGTGGAGATTGTCGGAATTTCCGGTCCTCGTCCACAGCGGGGTTCTCGCTGTCGGAGACTCGGAAAGGGCCCTCTGTCAGGAAACGTCTTCAGTCGAGTAAAGAGGCCCTTCCTTGCGACGGTGCTGATGCTTGGATGTTACCTCAGCTTACGCGGTGGCCTTCGGCGGGCGGCAAGTACACGGTACCTACGCTTGGACGGGCCCACGCCAACTCGAATGCAGAGAAGCTGCCGAAGAATCCCGTCAAGTTCTGCCACGAATAGGCGGCCGGGAAACGCCAGGCTTCGCCATACTCGCATGTCTTGGCTCTCCGCCCGAGCTTTGAGCCCTCGGGTGTCCGCCTGGTAACGGCAACATGACGGCACAGGTTCCCACAGAACTCGCCATCTCGTGCCAGAGCGTCGAGTGCCTTGGCCTCGGCGTCTTGGCGCAAATCCGGTTCCCGGAGCAGCCTCCGAGGAGGAGTGAAAAGCGTTTCTGCTTGGATAAGAAGGCTAGTGTGCCTCGCCTCCGCCACGATGGAAGCAGAGGGTGGCTCGGCTCCGAGAATAGGCGCGCAGTGACACAAGCAGGTGCTCCAGCAGCCAAGTCTGAACTAAAAATACCGACCAGTCGGTCTTCATTTCACAAGTCGAGACTTCCTGCGCCACGGACGGCTGCCCCACCCGACAACCGCCTTCGAGCGAGCGAGCATTGCCGATACTTGCCTCCACAACGTCGTCCGCTAATAAGAGACTCGAAATAACACGCTTCCTTAATACGCGGGCCGAGGATGAGCGCAAGCTGTGTCCTTCACCGCCCCCACCAGGTCCACAGGGCGTCCCTCGACGTCCTCGATGAGGAGCGCGAACAGACGTTCCACCAGGCCTTGTTGTTCGGCTGACGCCGCGGAGTTTACGTATGCTCAGCTCCTCGATGGACTGCTGATGGCGAACTCGCTTTCTGAGTCTTACCCCCGGATGAGGGATCATCTTGTGCGTGGGTTGGAGCATGTGGAGCTCTGCGACCGGGTTATTGAGAAAGGTTTGAGAAGGCGCAAGGGATGCGGTTGAATCTAGGCATGTCTGAGTTCAGCTTCGACTTACATGCATAGTGCAGCAAAAGGCATCTATTAGACACCAGCCGCAACTGCTAGAAAGCCTTCGACCGTGTGTCCTTTTTCGCTGAGATATTTGCGTTTGTGGTTCCTGGGGGGCTTGCTGGACGCAACACGGGCTTCTTCTACCCTCGCGCCATTGCTATCAATTGCTACACGACACTGAGAAATGGAGGGGGGTGGGTGGGCATAGGGTATAACCTTTTGCAACCCCTCCCTGGAACCCAACTTCTTTGCTTGGATCAAACAGCTGTCTGGTGTGTCTTGATACCTGTCGACACCGCAAGCAGGGGCCGAGACATGGAGCCCCTCCCAACGACGCAGTGTATCGCCGTTCCTAGGGGCTTTTCACCTCGCCGACTCTCCCCATTAGCTTCTCATTGTACTCGTACTTGCCGGTTGGTGGACACGCCACGCTCATCGGGCGTAGACAAGCGGACGTCTAAACCGGTACGGCTAGCGTTCGCTCACTTCCCGCCTCTTAAACACCCTAGCAGCCCGATATAGCCCAGCACAGGCGCACCAAGGCAGATAATCTCCACCCTCCGGAGCTGGAGTATGCGGACGAAGGAACCTAAAGATGCGCATGTTTCGGTTAGATCCTGCATGAACACGCGGGAAATTGTCCAGCCTAAGAGACATTCGAGACACTGAGATCAGAGTACCGGGACATCATAAGACTTGTGTGTAAGTGGGTACGTGCTGTCTCACACTAAAATCTTCAAAATATCGCCTCCAGATGCATCGTCATGAGATTGAGACATGAAATCGAGACACAAAGAGAGACATAGAAGCAAGACATGCACAGATACCTATCCGCGGGTTCCCAGCCTCTTCTTCACGCCACATTCAATTCCCAAGCCGAGGTCCAAGCATTTCCATGCCCATCCGAGATGAACATGATCAGAGGGTATGCAAAATACAAAGCTTCTCCTCGCCTCCATACGACTAGTTCGACTCAGATACCCAAAATCAAACCCCCGAAAGGGAGGGCTCATCCGAGCGAGGCCTAGACCCTAATAAACTCAGAACCCAAACCTTGGGACCCCTCCCGACTCGACTCTAGTCAATATACAGCAACCGTGTCTAAGTCAAGTCAAGCACCCCTAAATCAGCCCCAAAGGCTACGAGAACCGCCGACACCCATGACTTCAGCGACAAGCGCCTTGCCGAATGGAGTATCGCTAGGCCCGTGCGGCTTGTTGACTCCGGGGCAAAAGTACCCAACCACGTTACCAGCGAGCGCCTCTCTAACCCCTCCCCCCCACCACCACACACACACACACACAAACACTCCCCCCAGCCCACCCACGACAGCACAATCAACGTCACGCAACAATGCATCATTATCAACCTCTAGCCTCATATATACACCCCTCCACTCCCCCTCCTTCCTTCTCCCCAAAACCCAACGAACCCGAACAATAGTCCCTGAACCACTTCAACCCCCATTCTGAACTTCCTCTGCCCCTCAGACTATCGTTCCTCAACCCCACACCCCGCCACTTCAATACACCCGTAACAACTCTATATGCAAACTGATGCGCTCAAGAACTAACGAAACACTGTCGTGACTGATTGACGCAAAGCCTTCTGAGAAAGAGAAAATAAAACAAGACGATCCTTTAGAAATGCAGAAGAAAGCAAGAGGTCGTCACGGCTCTCATGCAGGAAGAGAAAAAAGACTCAGTGACAGGAGGGCACTTCATCATCCCACGGCCCCAACCGGCGACGTCACACAAAAAGTGCGGCGCCTAGCTGGTCAGACTTGGGCCATCGGCAGTCTGGTTCCGCCATACCCTCGTACTAGAGTCGAAAGCACAACTCAACGCCAACGCCGCGGTACCGCCTAAGGACGCAGGTTCCAAGACGGCTTCAACTGTTCCGTGAGCTCCGCCTGCGCGAAGACCGTGTCACCGGGCAGCCGGCTGACCCTCCCTGCGCCGTTCCTCAACGCAGCCTGGTTCATCGCCGAGATTCCGCTGTTGTTACTCCGGATGCTCCCCGCATCGCTCATGACATCGCCGTCGTCCTTGAAGCGCTTCGGCGGCGCAAAGTCTAGCGCGGTGAAGGTGCCAGATTTCCTTAGCAGATGCCTGTACCTAGTTAGTACACATAGTGGATCAAGGTCTTGAGTGGAATGACTTACGGGCTTGGAATGGACGCCAACTCATCGTACGAGCTGACGAGAGGCGACGCGATCGGCACGGGCAGGTGGTATGGGCGCCGCTCCGGTGCCGGGCTCTGCGAGCGCCCGCGTGCCCGGTCCTTGAACGTATCAGGCGGCGCAAAGTCGCTGGCGGACATGAGGGCGAAAGTGTCGTCACCAAGCTTGGCAGGGTTGGGGAGAGTGGTAAGTGCCGGCGGAGGCGCCATGGGCGGACGCGGCCTGCCTCGAGGACCAATTCGAGCGGACGCCGACGAGTCCGGTCGGGGACCGAGGCGGCTGGAGGTCGCGGAGCCGGGGCGGAATGGCGATCCGCCGCCGGGCATGCTCATGCCGCCCATAGACCCATGCATGACCCTCGGCGGAGGCGGTCCGCGCATACGAGGCCCACGAGGAGGCGGCGTCATGGCGCGACGGTGGACAGGCTGGGCATATGGCATGACGAACGACTTCGAACCGGGGTCCATGTACGTGTTCTCAAGGTAGGCGCCGTCATAGTCCTCGTAGTACCCGCCGTCGTGGCCCTGTGGCGGAGGTTGCGTCGGTTGACGGGGCTGAGATTGCTGACGCGGCAGAGACTGTTGACGCGGAGGCGCCTGCTGCGCCAGATCCTGGGGAATGGGGCCGGGCAGCGGCGGCTGCGGCTGCGTGTCCTCAAAGTATTCCTTGTAGAACGAGCGAATGCGGTTGGCACGATGCTCAGGATCCTCCGTGTCCATGATCTCATCGGGAGGAAGGGGCCTCAACCCAACCGACAACCGCCGCTCATCTTGCTGAGGGGCGGCTAGGAGCGTGCTGCCCCGGTGGACGTCATCCAGGAACCGCGTTGCCCTACGGCCACGGTCCTCCCCTTCATGGTCCACATTGTCCTGCTGGGCATAGTCGCTGTAGATGGAATCGTGCCCAGGGGCGGCCTTCGCCTGGCCGGACGGGTCGTACGCAGTAATATTCAGAGGGGGCGACTGAACGGGAGGCGTAAAGTTGTCCATAGAATATCTGTTGTTCCTCGTGTCGTCAACTTGCGCTTGCTGTGGTTCCGCATGCGCGGGCAGGTCATCGACCGACTCGGCCGTCTCAATCTTTGCAGACATAGGCACGGGAGGGTTGGCTGACGCGGGGCTTGTGCGCTCCTGGGGGCTGAGAGCCACATCGATTGTGGGCGGCATGTTTGACTTTGGAATCTCAATCTTAGGTGGTATTGGCGCAGCGGCGTTGTCCTGCGGGTAGGGCGTGGATTGTGGCGGCGGGCTAGTCTCAGAAGGAGCCAAGAACGGATCTTGCCTGGGATCCACGGGTGAGGTGGGGTGCGACCCGGAGGGTGAGATGGGTGAGCGTAGCGAGGCGGGCGTTTGATGGCGCTGGAACGGATCCGCGGCCGGTGGCGGTGGACGCGGGAAGCCCGTCCCCGTGGGAGACTTGACTCCTCTCGGAACACCAGACCGGGTCGAGGTGGTGTACATTGATGCTTGGTCGCCCCGGGGGCCTCGCCTCCCCTCGCGGATAGATCCGATATCACTGGCAGCGTATTCCACGGGTCGGTAGGGGTCCTCGGGGTTCTGCAGGGAGTGGGCCATGGAATGTAGGGACTCGCGGGAATCGTGTAGCTGGGGCGGTAGAAGATAGGGGGTTGACATGTCCATGTCCATCGACAGTTGTTGCTTGTGGCTCATGCCCTTCTCGCCAAAGATGCTCTTCCTAAAGTTAGACGTGGACTTTGGCTTGTCTTCTAGTCCGAAATCGAGCGACTTGTGGGGGTCATTCTGATCCTCCTGCCTCTGCTTCTTAATGTTCCTGCGGTGCAGCCAGAGCAAGACCCCGATAATAGCGAGAATGGGAATCCTAAAAGGCGAAGTCAGCACGTATATCTTAACAACTTGTGCCCTGTTCCGAGGCTACGCACGCGATACCCAGAGCGATGGGAATAGCGAGGTCCTTCTGGCTGATGGGTTTCTCGCAGAGATTCGGATCGGAGCAGCTCTCGGTCTCCTTTCTGGGGAGGATTCGGGAAGGCGTCCTCATGCCCAGGACAGCCGAAGGAGTCGTGGGTTGGCGGCGCTGGAGCGGGATTCGCGGACCCAGGGAGTGGATCCGGAGCGGAGGCGTATCCATGATGGGGTGAATCGACGGGTCGTCGAAGGTTGACTATGTATTAACTAGTTGATGATATTGTATTCGGATCCCTGAAACGAGACGGGAGCCGGCGGTAATGTAAGTGACTGCGTTAATCGTGAATCCGACTCGGTGACATGGCATGCGGAGCCGAGAGTTGCTTGTCGTCGCGATCGTGTGTTGATAATGGGACCAGTTGAGCTCTTCGCCTAGCTCGGCTTCCTTCAACAAAAGTACGAATCCTCTCCGTGTCGCTTCTCGTTTCCTCTTCCTGTTCCTGGCAAACTACTCCTAGATTTCGCACGTATCTCCAGATCTATCAACTTGTCGACAACTGCGTTTCAATGGCCGGGAACAAAGATGCAATATCTTGAAAGTCGTGGATGAGCGTCGATCTTGTCTGGTGGGCTTGAACGAAAGTAATGAAAGCCGATATTGATGGTCTCCGCCTCGCAAAGAATAAAAAGACCAAATGATTGATGAATCGCCGGACCGTGTGATTCAGGGATGGGGCCTAAGACAGGTCAAAAAGCAGCGACTCGAAGGAATGAATAAGTGGGTTGAATGAATGAATGGACGGCAGAGGCAGTAAAGAACGACTTGCCCACCGAATACGACGACTCGGAGGCCAGGAAGGAGTGAAGGCAGATAACGAGCGTGGTCGAAGGAAGGAAAAGAGGAAAGAAGCGAGCCGGAAGGAGGCCGAGACGAACATGGAAAAGTCCACCGCCTCGTCGCTCTCTCCCCTTTCGGTGGATGGGGCGCCCAAATGAGCTCTGTCTGACCTCCGCAGGAAAGCATGGGTACGCCGAGCGCAGGAGCGCGGTGGTACTGGTACCCAGGGTACCCCCCAGTCCTGACTAGCGAGGAGGTGCTGGGTACGGCACGGCTTGTGCCTCCTGACTTCAGCTGCGGCAAGTGTGACCTCGTAAACTTCGCAGGTAACCACAGCGCCTTCCTTGCTCCTTCCAGGGGCTGCATCGCCCCTTCCCGACGTTCAATGCGCTGTCCTGCGTCCCCAATATCCGCTAAGCGGCCCTACGTACGAGACCCGAAGTGAGCTAACCACTGGATCGGACGGAAACGAGATGCCAATTTCCATTGGACTCCTGCGCGACCCCGTACCTTGCATCTCCAGACGCGAAGTTCGTTGCTAGCTCCGTGGCGCTCAGGTACGCCGCGCCTTCCCGCCAGGGGCACGCTGCGCTAGCTCCGGATTGGGTTGTGGGCCGTCTCCACCGACCGCTGGAGGCGCAGACGAGATGCCCACTCCTTGATGAGGAAGGGGATCGTCCTACGTCGCACATCGGGCCTGCGTGCGGTAATTGGACCCCATCTCAACACCCCACCGTCATCTCGCGCCGGCCAATGTCCGTCGGCGATAGCCACCCTTCGGTCCAAGGCTTCCGACGGCGCGAAGGGGCTGCAAGCGAGCGGTTTCTGGCACTGGCTCAATTTGGGCGCAGCTTGGCGTGGGTACCGCCAAGCGGCCAGTGGCATTTGGCAAGGTTGTATTGGCGCTCCTTAATATCAAGGTGAGGGGGGCTTCTCCTTTCCGCCGTGTCTCGTGCCCTGGTCGCCAAGGGATGTGGTCGTCACCAAAAAGGTTTCTTGCTTCTTGCCGAGCTGATGAAGAAGCAGTGTGACCTCGTCGATGCGGTGGCTTGTGAGTGAGGCACATTCCCGCTTTCCGTACAAGCCACCGATAAGATAGATCTCAGTCTAATAGCCCGAGGTCCCACGAAGCGGCCCGCCCGCCTGCCACCTGGATCAATCCCGTTCCCGATCCCGATCCCGACTCAGCTCCAATTGAGGTATTGGTATCATCCGCCGCGAGTTTCTCCAACGCCGAGGCAGATGGTCACGGTCTCAAGCTCCATGGCTGACGTCGTAAGGACACTATCTTGGCTGTGATCCTCAATGCTTGTGTCTCAGCTTCGAGCGATCTCGCTATACTTTCGGTGCCCCGTACTTGTACAAGTACCGAGACTTCACACAATACGATGCCCTGTGCACCATCATAATATGCGGCCATAAAAAGTCGAGATGGTCCCAAGTGGGGCCGGCGGATCTTCATCGATGGGTCCTTGTTGTTGATACTCCACCGTTGCCCACATCTCCCCATCGCGGAGTTCAGCCGACGCCCGGACGATTCGAGGAACTCAAGTCCTTGTACCTCGTACATGTATAGGGTAGCACGACACTTACCCTCACTGAGTGTACCGATGTCTGTCTTTTGTTCCTTGATACGCAGGCGGACCCTCTCCAGGGTTCTGGCATCGCGTGTTGCCATTCAAGGAGCACCACCATGTAAAACGGGCTTCACCGAAAGTCATCACGGACGGTGTCTCCGGTAGATCGCATGGCCCCTTCACATTCCCGTGGATAGGGCTCCGTCACGTCAGCTTACTCGACCCTCGAAGTCGTGTTTCAAGGCGGTTAACCGAGTACCACGAGAACACCTCGGGCTTACAGGGGTCAGCGCGTTTGGAAAGATGACCGACGACGGCAACTCTCGCGCCGGCTCGGCATCTAGGGATCCCAAGGCAGCTCGCGTGGTGTAGCATCTTTGTTTCTCTATCCGAGACTTCCCCTGATCCCTTGAGAATCTTGTCATGCGGGATCCAGGGACAGAGTGGGCGGTGTCTGTTGGCTTTTGTTCGGGATCCTGCTATATCTGATTCTGCATCAGGCCAGGGGGGGTCCTATGTCTGCTGGTGCATAAAGGGAACGAACCCTCCAATTTTTATAAGAAGCCACAAGTAAAGGGGAGAGCCTCCATCTCGTGTGTGGCAGAGTCGCTGGCGCTGCGAATTGAACATGGGACTGAGGGGAAACCTCCCATGCGACAATGCATATATAGTGGCCGAGAGAATCCACGGCCTTGAGGCGAGCTTCTTTTACTCTGCAGCTCCAAGATCGAGCATCGCTCAACCAAACATGACTTCCATTCCATCCCACATCCAGCCCTCACACCGACTTCCCACTCCGATCCGTAACTTCGTAATACCCCCTCCCGTACTCCAAGAGCCAATCCCTCTCAACCTTTGTAACATCCCTAATAAATACCTTCTTCGCTGTCTCCAAGATCTCATGAAAGATAACCCATCCCGCCTGCCGCGTAAACATCACCGAGCTAGGATGCGCATGCATAATCACATCCCCGCCCGTACTCAAAAACGAGCCGTCTGCCTGCATCTTCGCAGCATGCGCAAAGAACCCTGTAGCAAGACACCGCCGGATCTGCTCCCCGGCCTTCACGGGGTCGCGCCATCCGCCCACCCTTACACCGTTCGCCGGCTCCTCGACGCGGATGCCGAGACGCTCCAGGTAGCCCTTCAGTTGGGCCCGCACGCTTACGGCGCGCGCCATGGACTTGTAGTTTAGGCTGTTTTCGTGACAGAATTTCGAGGACTGCTTGCCGACGGTTACGAAGGCTTGGTAGGCGTTTAGGTAGGTGAGGTGGTCCCCTTCGTCGGCGGCGAACCTTGCCCTCGCCTGGTCCATCTTCTTGCGCTCGTCGTGTTGCTGGAACCAGACGTTGCCACCTAAGCTGGACATTGCGGCTATGGTGAGCATCTCGCTTAGGCAGCCGAAGGAGGGGGCGGAGAGGAGGGCCTTGGACAGCATGGGGTCTAGCGCCAACTCGGCCATTTGCACGCCCAGCGGGCGCGTGAGTTGTGCGTCGTCATCGAGCGCGCCGAGTGAGTAGAGTAGTTCTAGGGCCTTGATCATGAGCTCGGACGGCGGGGCGCTGAGGTAGTCGAAGCGTAGCACATTCTCGATGCCTAGCGCTTTGAGCTGTAGGATGGTGGGCGCGAGGTTACTCCGCTGCATGTCTGGCGTGTTTGTCGCGGGCAGCTCGTCGTAGCTCGCCTTGGGATACAACCGGTAGCACTTCCCCGGCTTCGTGCGGCCTGCACGTCCCGCGCGCTGCGACGCGGCCGCCTTTGATATGGGCGTTACCAAGAGGGACTCGATTCCTGTTTTGGGGTCGTAGACGCGGGTCTTGGCAAAACCGCAGTCTACGACGTAGACGATCCCGTCTATAGTGACGGAGGCCTCTGCTATGTTGGTCGCGAAGACGACCTTGCGGGTGTTCTCGGGTGTCTTATCGAAGATGTACATTTGTTGCTCTGTTGTTAGGCCGGCGTAAAGCGGAAGTGGGAGGAGAGCCTGTTTCTGTTCGGGGAGGCGATCGAGGTGCTCTCTCACGGATTCCATGGCGTCGTCAATTTCTTCCCGTCCTGTTAGAAAGACTAGGATGTCGCCTTCTTGTTCCTTGATGTGAACATCGATGACGGTTTGCACCGCCCTTTGGACGTAGTCTTCCGCTGGTGTCTGGAGGTAAAATGTGTCGATGGGGTATGATCGTCCTTGAACTCCAAGAACAACAACCTTTTTCTCTTCATCCTCAACCTCCGCTTCTTCTCCGCCTGGTTCTTTTTGCACGCTGAAGAAGTTGATAAAGTCTTCTGCATGGATCGTCGCGCTGCTGATGATTATGCGCAGATCCGGCCGGCGCTTCAATACCCTTTTCAGCAGCCCGAGCAGTATGTCGGTGCTGATGGACCTCTCGTGGGCCTCGTCCACCATGATGACTGAGTACTGAGGGAGGAGCGGGTTCATCATGGCCTCGCGGATGAGGAGACCGTCTGTGAGGAGCTTTATGCGGGTTGAGGACGAGGTGACATCCTCGAAGCGGATGGAGTAGCCCACTTCCTTGCCCACTTCGCAGCCGACCTCTTCGGCTATCCTCATGGCGATGGTTGTAGCCGCTACTCTCCGGGGCTACAAAGTTGTTAGACGCCATGTCTAGGCCAGCAAGGCTTAACGTTAGTTTGAAACTTTACCTGGGTGATGGCAATCATCTGCCCTTCCGTACACCATCCTGCTCTCTCAAGGAACTGAGGTATCTGAGTGGTCTTTCCTGACCCCGTTTGGCCGACAACGACGACCACTTGATGGGTCTCGACCAGGTACTGTATCTCCCTCTCATGCTTCGCTATCGGAAGGAGCTCCGCGGGCTTGTACAGAGCCGGGATAAAAGTCGAATCCAAGTCAAAGTCCCCCATTCTGGGCTCGTTGTTCACTAGACCCAGTTCTCACCGGTTCAGCACGCTAGGAACTCGGGGTTTTCAGATAGTACCTTGCTATCACTCCAGGTTTCATTCGAACACAAGATGTTCATCCGTCAGTCAAGACAGATACACTTCAGAAGCATGCTGCTTCACTTTCGAGGATGCACTGTTCTACTGAGACCCCGGAGCATTTTGCCCGTCACCGTGCTTGAAGACCGAGTGTGATTGAGATGAGAGTGGCCCAAAAGCCGTTGTCTGCGATTATGTAATCTCACACGACCAATTGACTCGAGTCGCCCTCTCCTTCCACTTAAGTTGTGTCTAAGGTGACGACTGATTCGCTAGAGACTTTGTTCGACAGAGACGTCTTTCATCCTTATTCTTGATCCAGATCAATACGGTGTCTCGCAGGAAGGAGACGGCGAACTCCAAGCGGTGGATACATGGGGCAATGTTTCGTACCAGCGGGAGCTGACTACCGAGTTCGTTCTGCTTCCACGCTGGGCAGCTCATGGAGCGTGACAAATCTGGCTTAGATTTGGTCATCTTACACACGGCACTTGACGACAAGGGATGCGGCCTTCTACGGGATAGTCATTACAAGCAGTGCCCTGCCCCCAGTCAGTGAGTGGTCCAACATGGAACGTCAAGGTTAGAGAGCTCGAAAACAGATCATGACCGAATCTGTGAATTTCATAAAGCAGACTGCGTCTCCCAGGGTATCACTCATCCAGCGAACTCCCTTGCTGTCTTACGTCCTGTTTGACGTCATCGGGGATGCTGTTTGCAAGTCCGATGTACCATATTATCTTCGCATCTCGTCTTTCAACGAGCTCAAAATCTTAGTAGCAATGCCTGAATCCCGGTCGTACCTCCATTGTAAAAATCGAGACTGAGTTGAGGTCGAAGAAAGTGATGATCTCGAAGCAATGCTCGTTCCGCCGCGGTGTTCTAACTCAAGACTGCGGGGGTCCGCCACACCCCACTGTAAAAGCACCAGCGGCACTCCCATTGGGCCCGGCAGGCTCTGCCGCCCCCTTCGCCGACCAGCGCCAAAAGCCTCCGAGGACCCGTGGAACGCTCCGAAGCTACAGCGATCCCTCGCCCGGCAGGTTGATTTGAAATCCTATTCTGGCGCCATTGCCCATAACTCTTTGGTCAACCCGCCGCGGGCTATATTATGCAATCGTAACCCCGCCGTCATCCCACATTCCACCCCCGTTTTCGCCGGTCCTCATGCGTCCCTTTGCAGTACTGTCCAGGGCATCACTCGCGTCCGCGCCGCCGATTACAGTCCAGACCCGACTAGCCGCACTATCACGACAGCTATCTTATTCCGCCGCAGCCATGGCTCCCATTAGCCCAGAGACCGACTACCTGGTCATCGGAGGCGGCAGTGGTGGCCTCGCCTCGGGGCGCATGGCCAGCGCCCGCTTCGGCGCGAAGACCATGGTCGTCGAGGGCGGCAGACTAGGCGGAACCTGCGTCAACGTTGGGTGAGTGCGACATTGTCGCTGTGAAGTAAAGAGTCTGAGAGTCAATCTGGCTAACGTTGCGATTCGCCGTGTAGTTGCGTGCCGAAGAAGGTGACCTTCAACGCCGCCGCCATCGCCGAGACGATACACAACGCCAAGTCCTACGGCTTCTCCGTGCAGGAGACTGCGCCCTTCGACTGGACGACCTTCAAGCACAAGCGTGACGCCTACGTCAAAAGGCTAAACGGCATCTACGAACGCAACCTTGCCAAGGACGGCGTCGAGTACGTCAGCGGCTGGGCGAAGCTGCTATCCAAGAACGAGGTCGAGGTGACGGCCGACGACGGCACCAAGTCCGTCGTCCGCGCCAAGAAGATCCTCCTGGCCATGGGTGGCAACCCCACGCCGCCTCCTGCGATCCCCGGCGCCGAGTACGGTATTAACAGCGACGGCTTCTTCGACATCGAGAAGAGGCCCGGCAAGGTCGCCATCGTGGGCGCCGGCTACATCGCCGTCGAGTTCGCTGGCATGTTCCACTCGCTCGGCACCGAGACTCACCTCTTCATCCGTCACGACACATTCCTGCGCCACTTTGACCCCATGCTCCAGGAGACGGTGACCAAGGAGTACGAGCGCATCGGCGTCAACCTCCACAAGAAGTCCGAGGTTTCCAAGGTCGAGAAGGACTCAGCGACGGGGAAGCTTACCGTGACGTACAAGGCGGCGGACGGCTCCGAGTCGGTCCAGAAGGACGTCGACCACCTGATCTGGGCTATCGGGCGCCTGCCGGCCACTCAGGACGTCGGGCTCGAGAAGGCTGGCGTCAAGCTGAACGAGAAGGGCTACGTTGTTGTTGACAGCTACCAGAACACTAGCGTTGACAACATCTACGCGCTCGGAGACATCACTGGCCAGATGGAGCTCACGCCCGTCGCCATTGCCGCGGGCCGCAGGCTCTCGGAGAGGCTCTTTGGCGGCGAGCAGTTCGCGACGGCGAAGCTCGAGTACGAGAACATCCCATCCGTCGTCTTCGCGCACCCCGAGGTTGGCAGCATCGGCCTCACGGAGCCCCAGGCGATTGAGAAGTACGGTGCGGAGAACATCAAGGTGTACAAGACGGGCTTCACTGCCATGTACTACAGCATGATGGAGCCCGAGGAGAAGGGCCCTACCAACTACAAGCTGATCGTCACCGGCCCTGAGGAGAAGGTTGTCGGCCTCCACATCATGGGTCTTGGCAGCGGCGAGATGCTGCAGGGCTTTGGTGTCGCGATCAAGATGGGGGCCACAAAGAAGGACTTTGACAGCTGCGTTGCCATCCACCCGACGAGTGCGGAGGAGATCGTCACTCTCAAATAAAGGGGACTAGCAAAGGGGAGAGGTATAAGTTGGTGGAGTGTTTGTTATCAAACAAGCGACTGAACATGGAGGTCAGAAAGCGTCCTGGCTCATGAACGCTAATCATAGAAATTTATTGCGGATATAGACCAAGTTAATCGTCTGTAATTGTGCTGTGAAACCAATATCATACCTTTCAAGGTGCTCTGCTCTGACGCGGCCAAGGCCCTGCAATGAATCCCATCTTGGCTTGGAATCACGAGAAATCACGTGATTCTGGTCTGCTGGTTACCCCACTTCAGCTCTCCGCCAATAAGGTATTCTCTTCCCCCAGCCTCCCGCCATTTTCTCCCAAAAGCTCAATCCCGCCAGAGCACAAAACTTTCCAGAAACGACATCCGACATCACCCCTAACCGCCTTGTGCACCAATACTCCCCATCCGTGGCTTGTCCATTGCGGACCACGGGTATTCATCCCATCTTCCCTTAATTCTCTTCTTTTGTATTCTAGTTTTGTTTTCCACGTCCCCATCCAGAATTTAGCCCGTTGCGTGCTGAACGCTCCAACCCACAAACACACATGTCCGAATACATAGGGTAAGCGACCCTGGCTGGCATCCCCACCCGAACGGGGCTCGATGCTAACTTTTTCCCCCCCTTATTAAGGTCGCGTATATCGCTCATTTCGAAGAGCGATATCCGGTTTGTCTACCTTGTCCGGCGCCTTGGTCGAGTGCGTCCACACTAACCCGACGGGCTCTCCGACCGTAGCTATGTTGGTACTCTTCACCAGATCAACTCGGAGCAGTCGACCGTGTCGCTCGAAAATGTCAAGTCCTTTGGTACCGAGGGGAGGAAATCGCGGCCCGAGGAGGAGATCGGCCCGTCCGACCAGGTTTATGAGTACATCATCTTCCGGGGCAGCGACGTGAAGGACCTGCGGATTGAGCAGCAGCCCGCGAAGGAGCCTAAGCCTAGCTCCGTCCCTAGCGATCCGGCCATCCTTGGGGTAAGTCCTTTTCCCTCGCGACCTTTTTTTTTCTCTGGCATCTTATGATGAAATATTTCGGATGTAAAACTATTGTCACTTGCTGAATGCGCAAACTATGTTGATATTTCCGTTGCCTTCCTTCTGATTGGCATGCCATCATTCTTGTTTTTTTCCCGCTATCCTTGGCATCACAAGCACGATAGCTAACGCAAAACTTGCTAGGCCCGGCCTCGGCCCGATGCTGCCCAGGCTCCAAATGCCCAGGCTCCTAATGCCCAGGGACCAGCTCCTGCCGGCCCTGGTGGTCCCGGCGGACCCGGCGGACCCGGCTTCCCCCAAGGGCCTCCTCAGCCTCCCTACAACAACTTCTACGGGCCCCCTCCTCCCGGATCATGGGGTCGTGGTGGAGGTCCCGGGCCTGGTCCTGGTCCCGGCTTTGGCAACATGCCTTACCCGCCTCCTCCGGGCTGGTACCCTCCTCCCCAAGGCTTCCAGCCTGGCCCTGGTGGTCCCGGGCCGTGGAACCCGAACTTCCCGTACCCTCCCAACATGCCCGGTGGACCCATGCCGCCGCCTGGCCAAGACCAGAACCAAAAGTCGCGGGCGACCCCCTCTGCCACTCCTGGTGCGGAGGCGAGGCAGGCTTCCACCCCCACTGGGCCTGCCGGTGGACCCCAGCAGCCACCTCCCGCTCAGGCTCCCCAGGCCCCGACTGAACCCAAGTCGCTCAGCCAAGGTGGCTCCAAGCCCCAGAAGGCTGCCGACCTGAAGCCCGCTCAATCAACGGCCGGGGCGGCCGCACCCCAGCCTCCGGCCCAGAAGGTTACATCCCCCGGGGCTGAGACTGCCCCCAGGGGCCCCAAAAACAACCGTATCGCTCCGGCGATTCCAGCGATTCCCAAGCCCTTCCCTGTGCCCACTAGCATTGCGGCCGGGGTGGCTTCTACGAACAAGGCGACTCCCAGTGCGGGCGTTCAGGATGCGACCGAAGCGGCGAAGGCTGCCGTTGCTCTGGCGATGGCCAAGATGGAGACTGGAACCAACGCCGCTCAGGGACAAAACGTCCAGGCGCAGAACGGGGCCACTATGGATAACCTGACTAAGAGGGTGGATGAAATGCGGGTAAACGCCGAGCGTGCCGGACACCCCGGTCGCGGTCGTGGCCGAGGAGGGCGTGGTGGACCTTCCAAGATCGAGGTCCCCAATGCCGATTTCGACTTTGCGGAATCCAACGCCAAGTTCAACAAGGACGATCTTGTTCGGGAGGCCATTGCTGCTCCTCCCACTGGCGAGGCTGCGAGCCCGGCTGACGATGAGCCCGTGGACGAGGGCACTAGCGAGAAGCCGGCTGGCCAGCAAGCCTACGACAAGTCGCGCTCGTTCTTCGATAACATCTCGAGCGAGGCTAAGGATCGGGCCGGGAGCGGCGGGCAGAGGCCTGGCGGCCGCGAATGGCGCGGTGAGGAGCAGCGGAAGAACATTGAGACCTTCGGCCAGGGAAGCGTCGATGGTGGCCACCGGAACTACCGGGGACGTGGCCGTGGCCGCGGCGGCCCGCGAGGCCGGGGATACCATAATCGAGGCGGTGCCGGGGGATTCAGGGGCCGCGGCGCCTCTGCTCAGGCCGCGGCGCCAGCGCCCGCTGCTGGACAGTAGACGACCTATAGCAGCTCGGCTCCCGGTTCTGGCGAGCTTCGGTGTGTAGTCTTGATCCAACACCATCACTGACACGCGACAACGACGGCGTTTACGCATTCTTTCTCGAAGCAATGACCGCGTCGGATCGTCAAGAAGGGGACCGACTTTGAGTTACGTTAGCATTTGTGGCCCTTTTTGCTTTTTCTGTCGTCCTGGTATCATATTACCACGCGAGACGTCGACTTTATTAGCCTTGGTTTCTTGTTTTGTTTTTCTCCACTTTTCATGTTCTTTTTCCTATTTCAGACCTGGACAACTCTTTTGACAGGGCGCACTGGAGTCACCCACATGTGGCATATGACGCGCAGGTAAAAGGGCGAGGACAGGCAGGGGAACAACGGAGTTTTAGGGGGCATGTCTATGATGGTGCTCATGCGGGAATGAGCACTTTGGTTTCGGTTACGTTATGGATTCTGGTTAGGGAAGACGAGAGGATATCTGAGGCTCGTCGGTTTTCGTGGTACGGCGGGGAATCTGAAGCCTTCCGTTTATAGGAGGACTTGTATGCAAAGGGTATGACAATGCATCTGCGGCTGCAGCATACCGAGACGACAAAAACGAATTATTGGAGGATTGCCGGGTGTTTCCCCGGGCTGCCACAAACTTGGATCCCAGGTGGCAAAGGCGATGGGCTTGCGGATGCGAGCCCTGTCTTCCGGGGATGGTCAATACAACATCTGAAACCCCCCAATTTGTTCTTCTATTGTGAAGCTGTACAAGCTATTCATGAATTGGGCTTGTCGCCGTCAGGGTTGGAACTGAGCGTCCGTCTGCCGAACAGTGCACAGCACGGAGATAGCTCGCGAGAGCTACGTGCGTGTAGGATATGATGCTTAGGGCAGGATAGATGCGGGATGGTGCATTTATTCTCGGTTGGATTGTTTGATACGATGGCTCATAATACCCTTAGATAAAGGGAATAAGACTGGTTGAAAAAAAAATTAACCTCTTCAGATCTTAGGTTTGTGAAGCTCCGACTCCAGGTGGCGATTTCGCATCTTGAGCTTTAGCCCAGGTGTGTGTTTAGCGCGAGATGTAAACAGTTCTGCCGCCGATGACGCATTCGGCAGGGCACCCCACACCCCACCACATAAAGCGACAATCCCTCCGCTAGAACGCCAGCGCTCACCAACCCCACCACGAAATATTTCTCTGGGACCTTTCCGAGCTGCAGGACCAACGACCACCTTCCCAATTCCACGTTCTTTCTTCTCACCTACCTATAGCAGCGAATACGGACCCATGTCGAGCAGGCAGCTACGCAAGATCCGGCAGCAGCAGGAGCTGCAGGGCGCCGCGAAGCCCGAGAACGATGCCACGTCCGAGTCGGAGGAAGAGATCCCCGTATCGAAGCCGAGGGTCAGTATGTTTGCCGCTCTCGGCGGGGACGACGTCGACGACAACGACGAAGAGGAGCAGGAGGAACCAGAGCAAGTAGAAGAGCGGAAGGAGAAGCCGGCTGAGCCGACTCAACCCTCGACCGGAGCAAAGAAGAGGAGGAGGAAGAAGAAGGGGAAGAAGCAGGGAGATAAGCAGGGAGGAAAAACGGTACCCGCGGCGGAACCCGACGAGGACGAGATCGATAGGGCGCTGAAGGAACTCAACATCCAGCCCCGCGCATCCCCCGACACCCCCTCCGGCGCAGAACAGGAAGGCGCCGGCATCCTGGCGATAAACCCATACAACCTTAAGGCGATCCACGAGATGAAGGCCCTCTTTGGCCGGGAGGTCATCGAGGCGGCGCGCGCGGAGGAGGCTGAGGAGGAGCAGGCTGCGCGGCGGCGGCTCTTACATGGTGGCGCGAGGCAGGTTGATCTCGAGACGTTCTTGAAGGGGGATCCCGGGAGGAAGCTGCCTGAGGTCACGCTGCGGCGGAATATGTTCATACAAGGCAAGGAGAACTGGCCACGGGCGGCGGCTGGGGGGTTGGTGATGAGGGAGGTGGGAACGGATGAGAGTGGCGCGACGGAGTTTGCGTTTGTGCATGAGAAGCAGTATGACGTTGTACAGTCTATCTTCTTCCACTGTGTAGGGATCGGGGACCCGATGCGGATGGTGCACCTCCTGAAGCAGTTCCGTACGTCGGCCATCATCTTCCCACTTGAGCGGCAAGAGCTAACGGTTACTGTCGACAGCATACCACATCTCCACGCTGCTGCAGGTCAGCGCCTTTGCGAAGCAAGACCAGAACCAAGCGCTAGCCGCCGACCTCTGTGAGCGCGCCCTCTTCACTTTTGGCCGCGCGACGCTCTCGTCCTTTAGGCGCGAGCTGGAGGCCGGCAGGGCGCGCCTCAACTTCCGGCGGCCAGAGAACAGGCAGTTCTGGCTCGCGGGGTACCACTACCTCAAGAGCCTGATTCGCAAGGGGACGTACCGCACCGCGCTGGAGTGGGCTAAGCTCTTGTTTAGCCTTGATCCGGAGGGGGATCCGTATGGAATGAACCACTTTATCCATATACTTGCGGTGAGGAGTCGGGAGACGGATTGGTTGGAGGGGTTCATCGAGGCGTTTAAGGATGGGCCGCTGCATGGGGAGATGAGGTACTACAGGAACTCGTTAGTTCTGGGGTGGATTGGCCGGCAGGAGGACGATAGGGCCAAAGCGAGGCTCGTGGAGGAGATGGAGGCTACGCCGTGGGTCTACTGCGCGCTGTTCCAGACTCTAGGCCTCGACGCCCCGCCCTCGATCTGGGGCGTCCAGCCCCCCGGTGAAGTCGACGAGTTCTACACGACGCTCTACGTCGAGATGACCAAGGACATGTGGAACTTCCCGCGGTACACAACCCTCCTCAAGACCGCCGCCGACACGGCGAGTAAACAAAAGAAGACAATGCACACGAATGCGGTATTGGAGCTGCGGACCGCGCGCTTCGTCTATCTAGAGGGAAACACGAAGATGCTTAGCCTGGTGCCGAGGCAGTATCTAGACCGGCAGCCGAACTACGAGTTCGACCCCCTGCCGCCGGCGAAGGAGGAGAATGTGTTTGACGCGAGGGGCGTCGCGCTGCCGTGGGAGGGGGACGAGGACGAGAGGGCAAGGGTCTGGATGAGGGGACTGGAGGCCAGGGCGCAGCGGGGTGCTGCTGCTGCTGCTGCCGCCGCCGCCGGGGGTGCCGGTGCGGCTGCTGGAGAGGATTGGGGGGAGGAAGAGGAGATTCCTGATGAGATACGGGATGTCATCTTTGGGGCTGGGGAGAGCGGGAGTGAGCTTGAGGATGATGACGCGGGGCTGGAGGGCCTGGAGGGCCTGGAGGGGACGCCGTCGATCCAGCAGAGTATCTATGATACGCTTATGGATATCTTTGGGAGGCGGGCGGTGGTGAGGGAGGGGGCGGAAGGAGAGGAGGGAGCCGGGGGTGAGGGGGCGGAGAGAGCGGAACCGAGCGGGCTGCCCGGGGCGTGGCCTGCTGATGAGGGTGAGAGGGACAGGGATGAAGAGGGCCGAGGCTCCGATTAGGTTTAACAGGTCTGTTAGCCCCGTCGGCCTTTTGTCGCTTGGTGTGATGGGAGGAGAGTAGAGCTGGGCTTGTGTACCGCGAGGGTGGCTCGGATGCGACGCTATCTCTCCGTTGTGCGAACAGGTCAACAGAGGCGGGACATAGAAGGTATTGGGAATGTAGAGCGTGGATTCCAAACAACGGCGTCAAGTCAGCGGGCGCCCCTTCCCTCTTTCGACATCTATCCTTATTGTTTCGTGCTGTCTTGCCTTCGCTTACTAGACGGGGGAGGCGCGGAAATGGTGCGGGGGCATGGAGCACAGGGGACAGGGGGGGAACAGGGAGAGGGGCATTATAGGGGAGGACGGCAGGGGAGGCAAAGTGGAACAGGTGAGGCTGGGCAAGACACGGCATGAAGAATCAAGTCTGGGGCCTCGGGACGCCGGTACGAGCCTTTGTGCGCGTTACACAGCGTCCGGCGGGCCAGGGCGCAGGGGGGCTGTCTCCTGGCGCGGGATCGAGTCCGAGTCTACCATTCGCCTTTTTTTTTTTTTTTTTTGCCAATATTAATTAAGGTTACAATCGAACATTTGGAAGGTTCTCGTGCCGTGGCTTTTGTGGCTATTTAACGGTGGCCTGAAATGCCGTGAAGAAACACGGACAGTCCAAGAACGGTGCGTCTCCAAGGCGGGATCCGGGGAAAGCAACAGGTCCCGCGATCAGCGCAGGACGGGACCCCCACAGCGCCCAAAGCAGATCATAATATTGCTGCTGCACCAATACGAGGCCCGAAGAGCTGCGTTGTGGCTTGCCCGGGCGGAGCTGGGGGCCCTTGCCCCGCCGGGGAGCGCTTCTCGGCCGAGCGGGGTCCGGGCGGAGGTCGATGGGGGAGGACCTGGGGTGGGGCTTGAGGGTATTTGGTGCGTGGGCTTTTTTTCTTCTCGCGGATATTGATGTGGGGTTTTGATGTATACTTGGCTTGTATCCGGAGTGGGGGGAGTTGAACGTTTCTTGGGCTGGGAGGTCAGAGGCGGGTGACGGACGAAGGTGAAGAAGAAGGAAGGTGCCGCTGTTGGCGTTCATCTGCTTCGAGCTGAAGCCCGACCCGCGACATCCCATCTCCGTAGCTCCGGGCGAGTCGCATGCAGGCCCGTCGAGAGATACAGATACAGCTGTACTTTGCATGGATGCATGCAACATGGTCGAAATTGCACCACTCACGGGACAAGCTGGCAATCTCGCATTCCGGCCCCCATCGCGACGGAATCTCCCTTCTCTCCACCGCCGGTACCTTCCTTTTTTACTTTTCTTTTCTCTTTCAAGCGCGCAGCCCGGAGGGGCAATGCGACCCAGCGGAGCCACCCTCTCTCTCTTCCAGTGGCTCCCTGGGACGGAAAAAGGAGGGAGGGAAAGCAAGTTGAGCGGATTTGGACTCGGGGGGAGGGGGGCCTTGATTATCCCCGAAACGGAACGGTGCGGTGGGAGGGAACCTGGAAGATGGGCGAGCCTTTTTTCCGTTCTTTTGTCTTTTTTTCATTAGTCTTAGGGTGCCGCTAAAAAGACTGGAAGGAGTAAAGTCTCCCAAGAGTTACGCCCGGTAGAGTTGCTCTTTCCGAAGTTGTCTCTTCGTCCCCCCCCCCCCCCCCACAAACCCCCCGGAGCTTTTCCCCTCCGCACACTAGGCTACTGTATCCCCCAATCGTTTTTCTGGGTCCCCGTTCCGGAAGGGCTGGTAACGCCGAACGCAACCTCGACGCCCAGTAAAATTTGACCCTCGTCCCTTTTTTATTTTTTTTCTTCGCTCGAGTCCCTTTTCCAGTGTCGGGTCAACTGGCAACTGGCGGCCTAAGCTTCCCGCGGGCAAATGCTGGATCCCCCACCTGTCTCAGCCCTGTCTGGTTGGAAAAGAAAAGGTTCCCGCCGGACACGACCGAGGGCTTTCCAGGGCCCGGATGCGAAAAGATTACCGCCAAAGGGCGCAGAGGCCACGCTAGAGGCTCCGTCGATTCTCAGCGGGGACCCCCGAACCGCGCCTCCACTTCCCGATCTTTCCCATCGCTCGTCCGAACGCTGCATACGACCGACTACGGGTTTCGAAACGGAGCGAGACGAGCGCCGATTACGAGCTATAGACGTGGGCGAACGGCGGTCGTGCACTTGGCAGTCTTAGCTTGGAAACCGAGAACGGGGTCGCCGACTCCCCGCGACTGGAAGCACCTCTTACCTGACCATCACCTTGGGCACCCGCGAAACACGAACGAACCAATGTCCGCGCCGACGGTCCCCCAGATGGGCAACGGCGCCTACGAGATGCCCGTCGCCGTCCCCGCCCCGTCCTCCGAGCCGCGCTCCTTGACGACGCACTCCCCCGCGCTCCCATCCCATGCGCCGCCCCGCAGCGTCAAGCGTCCCCGCCCCGTAAAGTCCTGCACCGAATGCCGCAAGCGCAAGCTAAAGTGCGACCGCTCCTGCCCCTGCTCCCAGTGCCAGAAGTCCAGCCGCGCGTGCCGGTACGCGACGGACTACGACGGGCTGCGGGACTCGGATGGGTCCGACGCCGAGACGGACAGGGCGCAGAAGAGGGCGTGTCATCCCGCGCCGGCGGACGCAGTGTATAATACCCCGGCGAGGAATGGGGAGGGCGTGTCGTCGTTTGAGGAGCTGGTGGCTAGGGTTGAGAGGCTGGAGAGGAGCGTGGGGAGGAGTCCGGCGAGGACCGATTTCAGCGGCGGGAGGGTGCTGGGGGCGGCGCCGCCGGGGACCATTCGCGGGTTGACGGTCAAGAGGGGGGCGAGGTCTTTGCATACGCGCTTCTTTGGGCAGAGTAGCACGCGGGTGCTGATCAACCTCGTGAGGTTTCCTCCCCTCTCCAGCCCTACAGCTCTCGCGCCGGTCACATCATTGCTAACGGGGCCGCGCTAGTTCGACGAGGCGAGACACTATCTCGCCAACAGCAGCCGCATCGACGGCCTCCGCGGGATCTTCGCGCGCCTCGACGCCCTGCAGAAGATCCTCCGCGAGCAGCACCGCATGGACACGGCGCCCATGACAGTCTTTGTCGACTCGATGCTGCCCATCCAGAAGCGCATGCAAGATATACTCCCGCCCAAGGCCGTCTGCGACAGGCTTCTCGCATGCTATATCGATACGAATGAGATTATATACCGCATGGTGCACGTCCCGTCCATCAAGGCGCAGTCGGAGATGTACTGGGAGAACCCTGGGGCGTCTGACGATTTCCTGCCGCAGCTGCTGACGATGTGTGCTATCGGGTCGCGGTTCACGCTCAAGATGGAGGGGATCGACCCCGAGAGGAGGGAGGGTGTACATATACCCACGGCATGCGCCCTCGTCCGGACGTGGCTGGACAGTCTCCGCGGGAAACACAAGGTGGACTTTACGACGCTTCAAACGGAGATACTCCTCCTACACGCCAACAGGGTCATGTCGCTCGTCAAGATGCACGACACGTGGGCGCAGCTAGGCTATATCGTCCGCATGGCAATGACAATGGGCATGCACCGCGACCCGGACGAATTCGAGGACCTGACTGCATTCCAGGGGGAGCTCCGCCGCCGCATGTGGTTCACCATCCTCGACATGGACCTCTACATTTCCCTCGCGTGCAACCTCCCCTGCATCGTCCGCGACGGGGATTACTCGTGTCGGCCCCCGCGGAACCTCAACGACGCGGACATTACGGAGGAGATGAAGGCGTTGCCGCCCGGGAAGCCCCTTGAAGAACACACGGATTGTCAGATTCAGGTTTACGCTTGCATGACGCTGCCGTTGAGGGTGCGGGTGTCGCACCTTGTCAGCCGGGTGGATAGTATACGCGATTACGGCGAGGTCCTGGAGGTGGGGCAGCGCCTCGACAAGCTGATACAGGACATCGAGGTCGGGTTCCCGCGGAACACCTTTTCCGAGCAGCAGAAGAGCAAGGAGTGGAGGTGGCGCACCGTCATCGACATACACCTCCGCCGCCCGCTCCTGACCCTTTACCGACCCTTCGCGCTGGGTGTGCCGGACGCGCCGCTGGAGATTGTGAGGACGTACATGCGGTCTTCGACCGTGGTGCTACGGTATCTAGATACCTTGGAGCCGGGGATGCCGCACTTTGAGGCCATGTGCGAGGTCTACATCCAGATCCTGAGGCAGGACATCATCCAGGCGGCGTTTAGCATATGCTTTTACATCATGAACCTGCGGCGGGGGGACATTGACGCCGCGATGGGGGTGTCGTCGCCTGCTGGGGATGAGTCCGGCTTCTCGTTTGCGTCGGACGTGCTGATGCCGGGGATGAGGCAGCGGCTCGTCGACACCGTGCAGAAGAGCATCGACCTGCTGGTTAGGAAGGCCAAGGCCGCGACGGCGGACCTCAAGGACGTGGTGCCGCTTGTTGTGGCGTTCAATAGCGCCAGGGCGAGGGGGGCCGGCGGGATCGCGGGGAACGAGGGGAGGCTTGCGGAGGATCTGAGGAGGGTGCTTGAGGGGGTTATGGGGAGCACGGGGACGAGCGTCGAGGAGTTGGGGGCCGCGTTGGGGGAGGGGGTGGGCGATTTGAAGGTCGGGGGCACGGCGGGGGCGGGCGGGGAGTTTGGGGGGAGGAGGACGTTTGGGTATAGTGCGGGGGATACGTGGCCGTACGGGCCTGTTGTTGGGGCGGGGTGGAATGGGTCGTGAGCAGGGGGCTGGAGGGTTGCGAAGACCAAAGAAGGGGGAGGTGGAGCGGGGACGGAGGTCTTTTGTTTCCGGGCATGTTTGGCGTTGGGGCAGTTTTGGTGGATCCTTGGTTGTAGATGGGGCGTTGATCTGAGCGTTTTGCTGCGGGTGGGTATGGACATCTCGGTGGGAGGTATCTTGCGCTGCTACGGCGTATAATATAGCTCCTGGAGGCAGGAGATGGCTCTTTTTCTCTTTTTCTAATTTGCCTGGTGTGGCGGGAGGGAAGGATATATCACATCCTCCTTGGTCCTCGCTCGTGGGTATTCGGCGCGGGGGTTAGAGGAATTCAGACTTAGAGCTAGCGATTGTGCTATAGAAAGAAAAAGAATCGACATCCGTAGTGAGGTACCGTTGTCTTGGGTGTGGAGATCTTTTCTTTGCTTGGTCCGGTTTCATGGGCATGTCGAGGTGGATGGGTACGTGCGTTGGGTACCGGCGCCGAGAAGACTCCGGAGCACTCGGAGCCGGGGGCGCGGGGGCGGAGCGACGTCATGCCGAGCCTCTCGTTCCCTCGCAACTAGACGACGCCTATCGTCAAAGCAACACTCGACGCTCCATTCCGGCTTGCGGTGCCCCTCTTGCGCCCCGGGGCCTCCGACGGAGAAGTAACAAAGGGTTGTGACGGGGTCGCAGCGTGCCTCGGCTTTGCCACCGGCCCGTGAAAAGGTGTGGGGGTAGCATTGTGATTTTGGTGATTGCGGGGATCGTCCTGCTTTTGTCTGGGGGCTGGCATGGGCCTCGGCAATGCGGGGCGGGGTGGTGTGGGGAGAAGTGGGTTCCCGACTGGGAGCTGGGGTTTGGTTTGTTCGGAGTGTTGGGCGGTAACAGTAGAGGGGGGGTTCAAGCCTCCGAGCGGCCGAGTGGGACGTGTGCTCGGCGTGGTATTTATACGTTGTTTGGTCCGGCGTTCTCGCGCGTCTCACTCCACTTACACGTCCTTCACATGCCCACTTACTCCCAAGCTCACCTCACCTCACTTGAACCAACCGGACAACACCACACCTCCACACATACCACACACAGACAACCGCAACCATGGCGCCCTCGCCCGTCTACGTCCTCGGCGTTGGCATGACCAAATTCATCAAGCCCTCCCCCGCGACAGACTACCCCGCCCTCGGCCTCGAGGCCGCCACCAAGGCCCTCATCGACGCAAAGGTAACCTACGACGCCGTCGACGCGGCGGTGGCGTGCTACTGCTACGGCGACTCCACCTGCGGCCAGCGCGTCCTCTACCAGCTCGGCATGACGCAGGTCCCCGTCTACAACGTGAACAACAACTGCAGCACGGGCTCCACGGGGCTTGCTCTGGGGAGGAGCCTCATCTCGGCGGGGGGTGTCGGGACGGGGAAGGAGGGGACGGACTGCGTGCTGGTTCTGGGGTTCGAGAAGATGCAGACGGGGAGCCTGAAGGGGCACTGGGATGATCGGGCGAGTCCGCTGGGAGGCGTGGTGGGCATGATGGCGGAGACGAGGGGGGTCACGGGGGCGCCGGGCGCGGCGCAGATGTTTGGGAACGCCGGGGTCGAGTACATGGAGAGGTGAGTCGCTCCCCCCTCTCCCTCCACACGTCTGCTCCCATGCCCTCGAGCACGAACCAGTGCTAACACGCCCCCAGGTACGGCGCCACCGAGGAGGATTTCGCCGAGATCGCCCGCGTGAACCACGCCCACTCCCCCAACAACCCCTACTCCCAGTTCCAGACCGTCTACACCAAGGACCAGATCATGCAGTCCCCCAAGATCCACGCGCCCCTCACAAAGCTCCAGTGCTGCCCCACCTCCGACGGCGCGGCCGCCGCCGTCCTCGTCTCCCAGTCCTTCCTCGACGCCCGCCCCCACCTGAGGTCCCAGGCCGTGCTCGTCGCGGGGCAGAGTCTTACCACCGACGCGCCGAGCATGTACTCGCGCAGCGCCATCGATCTCGTGGGGTACGACATGACGAAGCGCGCTACCGAGGTTGCGCTGAAGGAGGCGGGGATCGAGGCCGGGGATGTGAGGGTCGTCGAGCTGCACGACTGCTTCTCTGCTAACCAGATGGTGACGCTCGAAGCGCTGGGCCTGTGCGGGAAGGGCAAGGCGCACGAGATGGTGCGCAGGGGGGACATCACCTACGGCGGCAAGTTCCTCGTGAACCCCTCGGGTGGTCTCATCTCAAAGGGGCACCCCCTGGGGGCTACGGGTCTGGCGCAGTGCGCCGAGCTGGTGTGGCATCTGCGCGGGTGGGCCGGGAACCGCGCCGTGGACGGGACCAAGTGGGCGCTGCAGCATAACCTCGGCCTCGGGGGCGCGGCGGTCGTGACAGTCTACGGGAGGGCCGACGGCGGGGTGGCGAGCGTCGTGAAGGACGAGGAGGTGGCGAGGGTGAGTGGGCTGGGGTATAACCCTGCTGTCGAGGCGAGGGGGATCACCGAGGAGGACGCGGCCAAGGTGAGGAGTAAGATGGACAGCGCGTGGGCGAGGGGGGACAGCCTCAAGGCCAAGTTCTAGGTGCCGAGCATGTGATGTTGTGCTGGATCTGATAGTTTTGGGCTGGGATGTCTTGTGGCATTTCTCATGGTTGTGGATAGGGGCAGTCTTGAAATGTATATACAGATACGAATGTCAATCTAGCCTGGGTTCCAATGGCCCGACGCAGAGTGGGTGAGAGCCGTCGTGTCTTCTTACACGTAGATGGGAGTATATTCAACACAGAGAGAGAAAAGAAAAAAAGAAAAAAAAGGTCCCCAAGGGTATCTGCACCTCAATCCTCATACCCCAACTGCTTCCGGATCTCCTTCCGCCTCTGAATCTCCATCAGCTGCCACTCCTCATCACTGACCGCCTCCTCAACAATCGGCTCCCTAAACACGCTGCCCGGCGCAACTTTCTCCTCCCTGCTCGCCCACACATCCTCGCTATTCGGCTTCCCCCCGTACTTCTCCAGGTCCTTCTTCCTATAGTGCTCCCTGATCATCTCCTCGCTGACGGGGCCGGTATACGACTTCATGCGCATGCAGAACCAAAAGTCGTCCCAGAGGTGAGAGCAGGACCGGAGGCCACCCTCGCGGTATACGGAGGTGAACTGGCCGCCGATGGACTGGCAGGCGTAGGCGAGGTCGAAGGCCTGGCGGCAGGACATTGAGCTGGGGCGGAGGGAGTGCGCGAGGGCCTCGGACCCGGGGGTCGGGTTGCGGGAGGTGGAGGTCGGGGTGGGGGCTTCTTCTCCTTCCTCTTGCGAGGGCTTGGGGGAGAGGGCGTTGAACCAAGAGGAGAGGGTCGCGGTCGTGGCGGAGGGTTGTGTTGGCGGTGACGGGGGCTTCGGGGGCGCGGCGTCGGGCTTGGAGAGGTCGGCGCGGAGCTCGGCGAGGAACTGGTTCAGGTCCGAGTCGGATTCTTTCGCGTCACCTCCTTTGGGCGTCTCATTTTGGGCGTCGGGCTTTTGGGTCTGCGGGCTGTTGCTCCGGTTCGGATCGGAGGGCGGCGACGGGGTCGCCCAGAGCCAGCCCATTGTGAAGGTTTGCGTCGTGGTTCGGGTGCGCGTCGGGAGCACTAGGAGTTTCCGAGTGTCTCGATGTCCGTGAGAGAGTGTCGTGGGGTTCGAAGAAGAGGGTCCACCGCGAGAAGAGCTGAACTGAGGGGTAGCGCTATGGCTTGCAGATGGAGCGCCGGGATGGAGGGTGGAGTGGACAAAGTCGGGGGTGGTGCACGTGAGTCGGGCGCGGTCGCGAACCCCGGCCGGGTGCAGTCGGATATTTCCGCCCTAACCGCTATCATCCTAGCTTTCTTTCTAGGCCCCCAGCTCGCCTTGGCGCTATGACCTCATCCCCACAGCAGCTCGCAGCTGCACCGCAGACCGACGGTGGGCCAACGCCCAACCCCTCCTCTTGTCCCTGGCATCTTCTCCATCGCACATGGAGATTGGGTTCCCGCGAAAGCATCACGGACTTGAGTCACGATGTTGAGGGGTCGGCTGCCCTGCCCGCCGCTGCGCGCGCGCCCGATGCTGCCCCGGCCGGCGCTGTCCTCGTTGAGATGGCAGTCCGCCGCCGTGCCGGCCGTGACCGAGGAGAACAGCATCCCCCTCGGCAACGACAAGGGTCACATCTCCAGGGCCGAGGACGAGTCTCTTGCTTTTTTCGACCGTGAGTATCCGCCTCGGCCAGCCCGTGTGAGACGACAGCTGACAGGCTCAGACCTCTTTCCCCTCAAGCTCTCGTACCTGCTCTCGCCCCTATGGAAGAGCGAGGCACAGCTGGTGAGCCAGTTTGAGAGCTCACGCCTGGGCATCTCGAACCCGGCGCAGGTGGTCCAGCGAGCTACGAAGGGCCTGCCGATCAGAATCACGGAGATTATACCCCGGGTCAAGGACGGCGGTGCCTTTGTCAAGTTCACACACGAAGGCGAGGCCACGCCCGCCGAGATCGAATGTGCGCGACATCCCCCATCTCCCCTAAAGGCGCCACAGGAACATCCGCTAACAGCCCCAGCCAAACTCGCCGCCGCCCTCGAGAGCAACCCCCAGAAGCCCTGGTTCAACCCCCTAGTCCGCACGTCCGCCGGACTCGTCCGCGGCACCCCCTGGCTGGAGGATCTCAACCGCTTCCCCAAGTCCCGCATCCGCGTCGAGTTCCTCCCCCGCGAGCCCGGCGAGAAGGCCGTCGAGCTCTACCAGGAGACGCTCTACAGCCTCTTCCGGCAGTACGGCAAGATCGCCGAGATCACCTCGCAGCCGCCCGACTCATCCGTCACGCCGCGGTTCGCGTACGTCGACTTTTCGCTAGTCCGCGACGCCATCATGGCGCGGAACTGCCTGCACAACTTTGTGGTAGGGGAGGCGCTAGGCGGCGGCAAGGACGGGACCAGGCTCCGGATCTCGTACGAGAAGAGGATCAAGCCGTACAGCATCTGGAACTGGCTCACCTCCCACCCGCGCCTCGTCCTCCCCGTCCTTGCAGCCCTCCTCGCCGCCACCACCGTCGTCATCTTTGACCCTATCCGCAAGTTCTTTGTAAAGGCATACGTCAAGCACAGGACGGCCTTCTCCTCGAACCGCATCTATGGGTGGCTAAAGAGCCAGACCGACACGCTTCTGGGGTCGCGGAAGCGCGACAAGGGGATGGGGCTCGCGGCGCTGTGGAGCCAGCGGCAGGGCTTGGTTGAGGAGATCCAGACGGGGCTCGCGGACCCGGCGGGGACATTCGTGGTTGTCCAGGGGTCCCGCGGGTCGGGGAGGGACGAACTGGTGGAGCAGGCGTTGAGAGATAGGAAGTACGTGCTGACGGTGGACTGCAAGACCATCACGGAGGCGGGCGGCGAGGGCGGCATCATCCGGAAGCTGGCGGCTGCCGTGGGATACCGGCCCGTTTTTTCGTGGGCGAATAGCATGAGCAGCATGCTCGACCTCGCGGTGCAGAGCACCACGGGCGTCAAGGCCGGATTTTCCGAGACCTTCGAGGCGCAGATCTCCAAGATCCTGCACACGGCTGCCACTGCGCTGAAAGAGGTCGCCCTCTCGGGGAGGAAGCGCGGCGACGAGGCGACGGAGGAGGCTTACCTCGGCGACCACCCCGAGGACCGGACGGTCGTCGTCATTGACAACTTCTTGCACAAGAGCGAGGAGAACAAGTCGGGGAGCGGAGTCGTGTACGAGGCCATGGCGGAGTGGGCCGCCACGCTTGTGCAGAACCACGCCGCGCACGTGGTCTTTGTGACGAACGAGCCCGGGTCGACAAAGGTGCTGGAAAGAGTGCTGCCCGATCGCGCAATCAGGCAGGTGCCGCTAGGCGACGTGCCGCTTGAAGCCGCGCGGAACTTTATCCTCAGCCGGCTCGAGGAGGCAGAGGAGGAGGGCGGCAAGGAAGCGGAGAAGGTGAACAGGCCGGAGCCAGAGGGACTGGACGAGCACATAAGGACGGTTGGCGGGCGCCTCGCGGATCTGGAGATCCTGGCCACGAGGCTCAAGTCAGGCCAGGAGCCAGGCCAGGCCGTCTCCGAGATCGTGGGCCAGTCCGCCTCGGAGATTGTCAAGAACTTTGTCCTCCGCCCGTCGGACGGCGCGTCCTACTCCGTCGAGCAGGCGTGGTGGCTCATCAAGACCATTGCCGAGCGCGGGGATCTGCCCTACGACGAGGCGCTGCTTCACCCCGCCTTCTCTGCGGGGCCTGCGTCGGCTTCGGAAGCGCTGGACGCGCTTGCTGCGGCGGAGCTGGTCAGCCTGCGCACGAGGAGGGGGTTCCCCGTCCAAGTCACGGCCGGGAAGCCAATCTACAAGGCAGCGTTCCAGATCCTTGCCTCGGATGTGGAGCTGAGGAGGCGGATGGACAGGGCCGTGCTGAAGACGCTGGCAGCGGCGGAGAAGAAGGGGATCGAGGATGTGGAGAGGGAGCTTTCGCTCTTGGGCGGGTTCCCGGAGGGGTGGAGGAAGGGCGGTGGCGGGAGGATTGAGTATCTTGCTAAGAAGATGAAGGAGGGGCAGGGGAAGATTGAGGAGTATGAGGCGCAGATGGCGAGGTTGGCGGCTGCGAAGGGGAGGGGGGAGGGGGGGTGGCGGTCTTGGTGGAGCTGGGCTAGGGGAGGTTAGAGATTGATACCCGGGGTGTGGCTCGCCCGAGTTCGGAGGTGTATAGGAGCTGTAAGCACATCAATCCCATGTCAATCTTGTCCCGTACAATCAGATGAGCTCGGTGCCAGAGGGTATGTGTTAAGCAACGCCAGATCCCCACCCTCTCCCTAAAAGCCGATAGAGACACCGCGCACCTAGCCGCACACGTACTGCAACATCGTCAACCCGCCCTCGCTACGTCATGATCCCACCGCAAGTAGAACATGGAGCTTTCCCAGACTCGCCCCTCCCCCGAAGCCTATCCCGTTTCAACGCCTCCGGACATCTCCCCTCCTCCGCTCCATCTGCGGCGTAGAATGGAAGCAAATGGCCCATCTCTCTACTCGTCCTCCTCCCAGGCTGGCGCCACCTCGCACGCCTGCGCAAAGAATAACCTCGCAGGCCGATCTGAGTCGTTCTTGATGCTGTAGTAGTTCCCTGTTTCTCCACCGTCAGTCCAGATCAAATCAAGGCAGCATAGAGGGAGAGAGGAGGAAGAGGCTGGACCCACCCCTCGGCACAAACCACTGGCCCCCCGCACTAATCCTAAACTCCGTCTCATTAACACTAACCAGCACCTTCCCCCTAAACACAAAGAACACCATCTGCATCTTCCTCGAGTTCTTGGGCCTCTTCTCCGCCCCCGGCGGCAGGTCAACCACCCCGGACCCCATGAACGAGAGGTTCAGCGTCTTGGCGAACCGGAATGTCCCGTCGTGAATGTCGTGCGTCTGTATCGCCTCGCTGGAGATCGCCAGCCGGTCCTCCGCGACCTCGACGTGCTCGTCCGCTCCCGGCGGGTTCACCTCGTGGTCCGGGTGCCAGAGTATGACGTCGCCAGACACCGCGCCGGGGTCGACTTCCCAGTCCTCGAGCTCTTCCTCGGGCTCGTCCACCGGCTCCGTGCGCCGCTTCGAGCTCTTCGCCTTCCCCCGCCCCCGCCGCCTCTTCTGTTTCTGCTCCTCTTCCTCCTCGACGCGGTACACCTCCTTGATGCTGGGCAGCACCATCCGGCTCCCAGCGCGGAACATGTCCTCCCGCACGTCGGCAGTCTCGTACTCCACGCGCTCCCCCTTCCAGTACTCCAGCGGCTTATACGACCGCCGCCCAGACCGCGTCTGCTGCACCCCGGAATCAGGCCGTATCGAGACGAGGCCCCGCGCGCGGGGGAGTGGCGGTCCGCGCTGGACCTGCATGAGAGAGGCGTCCGGGTCGGGCTCCTGGTGCGCCTTGGGCTTCGCCTTCGCCTTGGGGCCGGGCTTCTTGGCGGGGGCCTTTGCCTGCGTCTTTTGCCGCTTACCGCGGCCCTCGGACTCCGGATCGTCGGCCTCGGGGCGTCGCTTGGTGGCTGCCGCGGCGGGTGTGGCTTTCTTCGGGCGGCCGGGTCTCCGGTTCGGATAGACGGGCACTACGACCTCGTTGTAGTCGTCCTCCTGTGGCTCCTCGTGCTCTGGCTCTGGTTCTGGCTCTGGCTCTTCCGGCTCCGGGGTAGGCTCCTTCTGCTTAGGCGGCGCCTTCTTCGCCGGTCTCCCCCTAGGACGACCACGAGGCTTCGGCTGCGGCTGCGGCTGCTGCTCCTCCTCCTCCTCCTCCTCCTCCTCCTCCTCACCATCATCACCACCCACATCAGGCGGCGGTGGATGATCCTGGACAAGCTGCATCGAGTCATCCCCATCCACAGCATCAACCCTCAGGATTTCATCCTCCTCCTCCTCCTCCTCTTCTTCCTCCACAACCCTCTGTCCCGGCCTTCTCGCCCCATTCGACATCCTTTTGCGCCCCCCAGGGCCGCCCTTCCTAAGGTCCAGCTTCCGCGAGACGGTGTGACCATCGCTCTCATCGCCCGAGTCGCGCGACCGTATTATGGACCCGCGGCTGGGGGACGACGTGGGCCCAAGGTGCGGGTTCTTGACGGCCGGGGACTGGAGGTGCGTCTTGGCCGGGGAGCGGCCGCGGGGGAGCTGGAGGCGGGCGGACTTTTGGGCCGCGAGGACAGTGGAGGGGCCGGGGCCGGATGCTGGGCGCGTTAGCTTTGACGTTTTTTTTTTGTTTTTTTTTTTGCGCGGGACGTAGCAAGGGCAGGTAAGGAGGCGCGGGTGAGCTTGAAACTTACACTCTAGATCCATGTCGAGCTCCCCCGTCTGGTCGACGCGAGGCGTCTGCGCCCTCTCGGGCGAGGAGAACAGCCCGTCTAGCGGCTGCAGGCCATGCTCGTCCGGCGCGCCCGTGTTAGGCAGCGTCACGCCGGTTTTCCTACACCATGATTAACTTCCGGCCATCGCGGACGTGCAGAACGCGCATTGCGCCGCGTATACGGAACATACCGTCCCTGTTCCCCGAGCTCGTAGTAGCGCTCGGGGCCTCCGCGCGCTCTTGGTGGCATCGCGGCGCGAGCTATCGCGTCTGGTGATGGATGGGCGGATTCGTTCGCGGGTGAAAATGCGGGCGGCGCTGTGGTGTGACCAAGGCACTCAACGGCGCGAGGTGGATTTTGGATGGGGGGATTGTTTCGCGCGATGCGAGGCGTGGGGGAGGGCGGGATCGTGGTGGGCGAGTTGGCGCTCTGGTGTGTTGGAGGGAGAATGTGCTCCGCGCGCGCTTTAGCTCGTGGAAATGTTGTTGACAAAAGTCCCGAGCTTCGGGGCCGGGGGTGACAAGGGGGGAACTTGTTTTACAGAGCGTTAAAGTGGGCTCAGTGGGGACATCCGCCCCAAAAGGGGCTGCCAATGGCCAATGTGGCCCCCTGCGGCCCAAGGACTTGAGCGCACGGAGCCGCGCGGATGCGAGCTCATGTACCTGTATGTACCTGCAACCGCAGTGCCAAAGGCCACTTCCGCGGTCCATCCGACGCGTCTCGCAGCGCGTCGAGGGGTCCTTCTCTCCCCTTTTCTTTGTCCGCGTCGACGACACGGACAAGCAGCCACGCCAGGACCCCGCCTCCGATATCTCTTCCAGAGGCTTGACTGGTCCGCGATTGGCCCGAGGAACCAACTCGACACTCCCACATAACCTCGCAGCGTACGAAACACCGAGCTTCCACGATGGGCGACTCACCAGACTCCCCGGCCTCAGCCGCCGAAACCACGTTCACGCCCCCGTCAATCCACCCCGACGCCCTCCTCTCCGGCAAAACCTACTCCCACTTCTCGCCCGTGCCCCCAGCCCTCCTCTCCAGCGACTCGTCCCCCGCGCAGGAATGCGTCCTCGGCGTCGACGAAGCCGGCCGCGGCCCCGTCCTCGGCCCCATGGTCTACGGCGTCTTCTACCTCCCCACTCCGCTCTCCGACCCCCTCCTCCGCGAGACGCACCACTTTGACGACTCAAAGGTCCTCAACCCCGCCGTGCGCACCTCCCTGATGCAGACGCTCTGCGACCCCTCCTCGGACCTGTATGAGTCCTGTGGATGGGCCATCAACTCGCTTTCGGCGAGGGAAATCGGCGCCGATATGCTTGGTCCCTCCCCGCGGAACCTCAACACCCAGGCGCTGGAGTCTACCGCCGGGTTGATACGGGGAGTGCTGGCGCGGGGCGTCAACGTCAGGGAAATCTACGTCGACACCGTCGGGCCCCCGGCGTCCTACCAGGCGAAACTCGAGCGCTTCTTCCCCGGTATAAAGATCACCGTCGCGAAAAAGGCAGACAGTCTATACCCCTGCGTCAGCGCGGCGTCCGTCTGCGCAAAAGTGACCCGCGACATCGCCCTCTCCGCCCTCTACACTCACCACCTCACCCTCTCATCCTCCTCCCCCGACGACACACCCGCGGGGAGCGACATGGCCTGGGGCTCAGGCTACCCCTCCGACGGCCGCTGCGTCACCTGGCTGAGAGGGAACATGCACCCCGTCTTCGGGTGGGGCCCCGAGTGCAGGTTCAGCTGGGGGACGGCCAAGGATCTGCTCGAGGGCAAGGGGGGCGTCAAGGTTGAGTGGCCGGCGGAGGAGGACGGGGAGACGGCTAGGGTGACGGATTTCTTCGGGGCGAAGGACGGGGAGAGTGAGTTGGGGTCGTGGTTTGGGAGTCCGGCCGGCCTTGAGGCGTTTTGAGCTAGTTGCTTTGGACTTGTACTATACTGCTTGTATCGGCGTTCGGGTGTACGTCTGGGATCCGGATCTAGCATGGGGAAACGCTGTTGAAAACTATCCTACCGGAACTCGGAAACAGACTTAATAGAGCCATCTACAAAAACAACGTCTATAAGCAATCATACAGAGGGGGAAGAAAAAGACACCTAAGTCTCTTCCTCCTCAACCGCGGTCCTCCGCCCCTGCCCATCCAGCCTCTCCATAGGCACATCCTCCCCGCTGCCCTCGCGCGGGGGCATCGAAAGCGCCTGCCGCGCCGTGTCCGAGTTCTCGAGGAACTCCCGCAGCCGCTGCTTCCCCAGCTCGACGCCCTGGCTCAGGCCGGCGTTGACCATCTGGATCATGGGGCCGAGGAGGTTGAGGGTCGCGGCAATGTAAGCTCCGCCCGCGAATACGACGAGGAGGAGGAAGAGGAGCGGGTTCCGCAGGACTGACAGCCACGTTAGTATGGGTTATTTGATGTGGATATTAGGAAGGGGGAGTTGGAGGGAAGAAAGGGGGGGGGGGGGGGGGGGTTGAAGGAGGGGAGAGGGGAGGTGGGGAGAGCTCACCAGTCACAATCTCGTTCCAACCCAGCGCAAGGAGCAGCCCGTAAAAGTACAGCGGCACCTGCGCCACGCCGCCAATCGCTCCCCGCTTCGCCTCGACGTATACCCCGTCTGCCGTCTTCTTGAACCGGATCACGAGGTCCTGCCGCTTACTCTCGCTCAGGATCGTCATCTCCTCCTCGAGGCTCTTCCCCTCGTCCTCGTCCACGCCGCCGATGGGACTGAGGTCCTCCTCGTCACTGGCCTCCACGCCCGCCGGCTGCGGGCCGACCCACCCGGGCAGATCGGGCGGCGCGTACGTCTCCGCGAGGCGGAACCGCGAGAGGAGCGGAATGAGCGTCAGCGTCGACTCCCGCGCGCGGGTGTACACGCCCTCAATGTCGTCCGTCGGCCGCCAGATCCGCGGCACCCCCGCGTCATCATACCGGAACTTGTCCTCAAAGTTCTCCCTGAGCTTCAGCAGGATATTCCCCTCCATGACCTCCTCATCAACCCGCTCCCTCAGCGCAACCCACGACTTGCGCCGCAGCCGCCACAGCCCGACCTCGACCTCGTCAGTGCTGGCCTCGAAGCTGCGCGCGCGGTCCGTGAAGCGCCCCTCGGCCTCGCGCACAATATCCACAAAGACGGCCCATATCCGGTCCCAGAGATCTCTCTCCGCCGGCTGCTTCCCGGGCGACTCAGGCGCGCCGGACCCCGCGCGTCCGGATCCTAGCTTGCTGAACTCCAGCCCGATGGAGTCGCCGAGGCGCGACTTGACCCAGCGCTCGACGCGCGTCGCGAGGCGGCGGAGCTCCTCCTTCCGCAGCTTGCTGCTCACGTCGTCGAGCTCCCTTCCGAAGACGTGGTACTGAGGCTTGAAGTTGGTCCAGGGTAGGCCCTCGATGGCCAGCGCCTTGGCCTCGTCCTTGAAGACGCCGAGAACCCTCTCCTTCTCCTGGGCGACAATGTCCGCAAAGTCGTAGGACCCGCCGGACTTCTGGCCCGCCTTGACCTTGTTGGTCACGGCGTCGGTGAATGACTGCACGCCGGCCTTGTGGCAGCCCGTCAGCTGGCCCTGGTAGAGCGCCTTGAGCCGCGCGTCGACCTTGCTCTCGAGGTCGGCCCGCTTTCGCGTGTAGACGCCCTTGTGGTAGCGCCCGGCCTGGACTTCGAAGCCCTTGATGCAGCGCTCACGCGCGGCCCTGCCAGCCGAGCCAATCTTCTCCAACACGACAGCCTTGCCAGCCCTAGCGCCCTCGGCCTGCTTCTCCTCGAGCGGCGAGATGACATCGTCAAAGTTGACGAGTACCTCCCTCGAGATATCGTCGCACCGGAACTGCGCGAGCAGCTCCTGCTGGGTCGGGAGGTCCAGGTCCTTGTTACTGACGATCTGGTCCCATATGCCCTCGGCATAGACGGAGAAGCCGTCGGCGGGGATGCGCCGGTGGTACTCGGGGAGGAAGACGCCGCCCTCGAGCTCGTGCGAGCCGTGGGTGCCGGGCTTCGCGGACGACGGGTGGCCGTTGGTAAAGCGCGCGCCGAGGTTCTCGACCTCCGCGGCGAACTTGTCGGCCTGGAGGATCTTATGCGGGAGGGCGGCGAAGGCGAAGTCGAAGTAGTCCTCGATGCGCGACCCCTCGAGGCCCTGCGGCTTGGCGATGGAGGACCAGATCTTGGAGAGGTCCTGGATCAGCGTATCGCGGAGGTTCGCGAGGGGGGTCGTGCCGATGTGGTCGCGGATGACAAAGAATAGGAGGGATCGGGGGGTAGACCTGGCGAGATGTTAGTTTAGTCGCATACTGAGGAGTATTGGGTGACATACTGCTTGTCCTTGAGGAACAGCTGCAGGTTGACCTCGAACACCGTCTTGAGCAATCCCATGTTCGCACCCTGGTACAAACCGACCTGGTGCTCCCAGATATTCACAATCAGGACCTCGCTCGTCGCGAGGGCAAACAGCGCGCTCTTCCTCTCGAAGTCCTGGTCCTCGCCGCGCTCGCGGCCGTCGGTGCCCTCAACGTCCATGACCAAGACGTTGTCCGCGATCGCAACGGCCTTGTCACCCTGGCCGCCCTTCTCCCTCTTGTTCTTGGAAAGCCATATCCCCTTGGTCGTCTGCCGCCGCTCCGTCTCGGCCATTACGGAGAACTGGGTGCCGAAGAGCATGTTGAGCAGGGTCGACTTGCCGGTCGACTGCGACCCGAAGACCGAGATGAGATGGTAGTTGAAGCCCGCATCGGCGACGTTGGTCTCTTGGAGATACGAGTTGAGGTTCGTGCTGCGGGCCGCGAGGTTAGTCTTCCGGATCGTGGTGCCAGGGGTCGCAGGGTACGTGGTGGCGAGGGCGGCTCACTTGAAGGACTTGTCCTCGTCGATGACTTGGACCCCATGCTCGTACTTTTGCGCGCTCGGCTCCTCGCCAACCGCTGCAAAGTGGCCGTTCATGGTTACGGGGTTGCGGAAATGCGAAGGAAAGGGGGGAGGCAAGTCTATAGAGACATAGGAGATGCAAGGTGGCTTGAACGGTTGGGATGGCTATTCGTGGAGTTGGGTCCCTGGGCCACTGCCGGCGGAGCGTGTCGTGCGAGGATTCGGTGCCTGGGGATGAGGCGGGCAAAGCAGTCGGGCTTTGGTGTCTGTGACCAAGGTTGTCTTGTGATTCGGCCTTCCGATGCACGGGCGCAGTTGACAGAGGTCCATCTTGGCCTCGGAGGTGGGAGCATGGGATGGTCGCATGATTATGTCATCGGTATCCGACGGCAACCACCCAGGAACCGGCGGGTCGCGACAGCTGCCGACATACTCGCACGGCGTCGAGAAGAGGCGAGGAACACGGATGAAGTGTGACATTCGATTTCTCAACTTGAGTGTCAGGGTCCATGTCCAGATGACCCACAACCATTATATGATCGGAGACGATCGCCTGCTCATCCGGCCGCCAAGCCGGAGGGACCTGTCTTAGACCACGCCGACACCACACGTGGGGTTAACTTTCTTGTCAGACGGAGGCGACGGGGGTGAATGTACAGCTTGGGCGTCTCAAGTTAAGAATCGAAGATGGGCAAATAAATTCGAGGCATCGGAAGCCAGTGATCTCTATACCCAGCCCTTGCGACCCGGTCCTTCTATTCGTGTGTGCGTGCGTTTCAGTTCAAAGCGTGTAGACAACCTCAACTCAACCTTGACACTCTCAACACACGTGCTCAACCTTTTGCGGCGCCGCATCCTTCTCCCCAACCTCCGTCTTCAACACCCTCCCAAACAGCTCCAGAAGAATCTCAAAGCACACCTTCGTAATCACGGGGTCATACCGCCCCTTGCTCAGCTCGTCACGAATGAACGCGTGCTGCGCCCACGCGAACTCGTGGAAGCTGCACACGACGCCCGCCTCGCGCAGCTTCAGCCGGATGAGGTCACGCCCCGCGTCAGGCACGTGCGTGTCCTTGATGCCGAAGAGCATGGCAACCTCGGCGGCGATGGAGGAGAGGTTGTCAATGGTGTGCGGGGAGGAGGGTGGCGGCGTCGCCGAGTCGTTGCGCGGGTGAGGGCCGAGGGTCCGGGTGTGGACGTCGGTGGCGAAGTAGGCTACGATGGCGGAGATGCGGCGGTCGAGCTGGGCGTGTCAGTCTAAGTGAGAAGTTGGGGTGAAAGGGGACTTACGCCGGCCCGGAGGGCGAGGTGCCCGCCGAGACACATGCCCGTGCTACCGATGCGGCCGTTGCAGTTGGGGTGCGTGAGGAGGTAGTCAACCGTCTTCGTGACGTCCTGGTCATACGAGTCGAGGGTCTATAGGTACGGTCAACACGGAGTCCAGGAACAGACACACCGGAAGACAGAGTTGAGTTGGTCCCGGCTTAGTAGCATCCCACTGGAAAGGGAAGGGGGGAAGGGGGGGAGAGGTCTGACCTTTGTGATCTTCAGTTCATTACCCTTGTCGGTGCCCGGGACATCATAAGCGAGCGGCTCCGGGCCCACAAACTCATGGTACGAGCTCGGCGCCGCGACGACGTATCCGTGCCCGGCGATCTGCCGCGCAAAGCGGGCGACGGGGCCAGTGACTACATCGCAAAAACATTGTCAGCCTCAACTTGTCTATGAATACATGGGGTATGAAGGGCAGCACTCGTCGCTTTGTTACGGTGGGGTCATTGGTGTGGAGCAGCGGAAGGGCGGAGGATGGGAGTTTTACATCTATGAGAAGAGGAGCATACCTTGGTAGATCTCGCTGAAGAGCACGACACCAGGGAATTTCCTGCGAGCGTAATTAGCTCTCGCGCGCCCCGAGCAAGACCTGTAACCAGACCCTGAACCAGAACTAGCAAAAAACCCAGAACCGGAGCAGAATCAAGACAGAATCAGTCACTCACGCGTTGGGATATTGCGGGACAGTAGGCGTAAACACGAAGATCCCTAAACACTTATCAGCAAACCCAATTCTCAAAATATTAACCCCGGGGTCCGAATCTTTCGTTTTGAGCCCTGGTATCCGAGCTCCGTTCATGACCGTAGGAAGTTCAGTGAGCTCGGGGGATAAGGTGAGGGGCAACTCACGCATAGAACTCTCCTTCCCGTCCACGACGGTCGGGACGTCAACGTGAGACTCAACGATGAGCATCGTGTCAGTAAATCGGCGGTTCTTTTTGACAAGGTTGTAGAATTTCCAGTGTGCTGAGATGTCAGGCGGTTCTTGGTGGGTTGTCTTGCGCGGGATGGTGGGGGAGGGGTAGCTCCGATGTTGGAGCTGGATTATATAAGCCCGTACCGGAGCACTAACACCCACTTGATCCAACTTTCCGCGTGCAGTAAGTCACCTTACAACTCATCAACATGAATGTATCGAGGAACGAAGTGCGGACTTAGAACGCTCTCAAATTAATGCGCCTCATCTAATCTCCTCGGATGGACCTGAAGTCGCATCCAATACCTCGATCTCTAAGTCTAAGTCCCCCTTCCTTCTTCAGTACAAGACAAAAGCCAACTATACCCATCCAACCCATTTTGCCATAAAGAACCAAGAAGGGAACATCATAAGCATCATATCAAGCCGCACGTAACTCCCGCCAAAAAAAAATCCTACACCCTGCAGTACACCAGATTAACCCCCTCTATACATCCTCACATTCGTCACCTCAAACCCCTCACATCCCCCCCGAAGGCGGCGGCCCGGTCCCAGGTGGTGGCTGGAACCGCACAGTCGTCTGTCCCTGCGCCTGCTGCATCGAGTGACTCAGGTGCGGATTCCCCTGTGACTGCGTGTGTGGCTGTATCTGCGGCTGTCCTTGCCCCTGCCCCTGCCCCTGTGCGTGCCCCGGATCCTGCGTCTGCGCCGACTCCCGCAGCGACGGCGACGGCGCCAGGAGCCCTCCCTGCTGAGGCGAAACAGGCGACCCCATCTGCGCCTCCTCGTCATACCCGCCCCGCGACATGTAACTCCTTGTCGAGGGGCTGGGCCGCAGGCCGGTCACGCTCGCCGTGTGTGACAGCGTCGTCGAGAGCGTGTCGCCCGCGCGCCGAAGCCCGTGCTTCTGGCTCTCGCCGCGGCGAGGCCCCGTCCCTGTGCGGCTCGACTCGAGCGACAAGCGCGCGCCGTCGTGCTGCCCCGAGGGCCTGTCGTCCTGTTCAAACCAATCCTCGCCTCCGGGAGCAGCAGGGGCCTCGGGGGCAGTGGGGCCGGCACCCGTCGGCACGAGGCGGAGTCCTTCCTTGGCCTTCTCCGCCTCGTCGCGCTTCTCGGCGGCCTCCTTGTCAGTGATCGTCACATTGTACGCCGGGTTCCCTACGGACCCGATCGCCTCGTAGCCACCGGCCGGCGGGTAGATGGGGATCCTCTTGATGGCGGCCGTGAGCGCGCACATGAACTTGGATCGGCGCTTCGACGCCATAGCTTCGTCGTGCCAGTTCGACTTGTGCATGATGCCAATGTTAAGCTGCAGCTTGTCGAGGTCTCCGACGCCCGAGACGTCGATGTCGAAGTCGGGCTGGAAGTCGCGCGAGTTGTCAGGGTGCCGGACGAACTTCTCCATCTCCAACCGGAGCAACTCGATGTCCTCGAACGTTGTGTCAAACGAGATGTTTAGCTTGACCGTCTCGTACATCGCGTGGCTTCGCGACACATTCTCGATCCAGGCGTCGTTTAGGACAATGTTTGGCGTCTGCACGACCTGCATATTGCTCAGGCGTATAAAGACCGTGTACAGGAGGGAAATCCTCTCCACAAGGAAGGTGGTCCTTTCGACTCCAACGCGGATGTCGACCTTGTCACCCACGTCGTAGGGGTGCTTAACAAAGAGGAAGATGCATGAGCCGAGGAACTCCTGAGTCGTGGCGGCAAAGACGAAAGACAGGGAGAGAAGGGCGGTTCCTGCAGTCGCGAGCGTAGTGATAAAGGTGCTCTGGAAGAAGGCAACTATTGACATGTTAGTGCAACCCCAAAGACCGCAAAAAGGCGGGGGACTTACGGAAGATGAAGATGACAATTAACAGCACTAGGAACTGGAGGACCTTGTCGAAGGCCTGGAGTGCCTGGCTGATATCCTTCATACCCTCGACGATGGCCTTTCGCTCCTTGCCGATGCTAACAACCTTTCGCACCATCTCGTCGAGCCCAATATCCCCGTTCCCGTCTTCATCGATGATTTCGAAAACCATTTGGGCATCGCTCTGATGCTGCGGACCTAGGACCTCGGCAAAGTCCTCCGGGAGTAGGCTGTCCCTGCCCTCGAGGACAAACGACATCCAGATACGCCTCCCGAGCGCTTCGGACGACCTCGTCTTCTCCAGCGCTTCGATGACGATGGAGTGGGTCGAATTGGGGTTAAAGACATCCTTGCCCGTAATCTCCGATGCGATTCCACCAAACACGCTAGTGACCTTGTCGCCAAGACGACCCACATCATTAACAAGCCGCATCGGGACGCCCCGAGTGCCACCCTTCTTGCCCTTGCCCCCCATATTGAACCGGAGATCGATATTGTCGTTGATAATGCGGTCCTCGTCATTGAACTCGCGGCAGTACATAGGGAACAAAGCTCGTGAAGCGTCAAGGAGGAGCCCAAGTAAGCGGACCTCCGTCTTAGACGCCTTAATGCGGTTTGCGAAGGATCTCTGATGATACGAGATACCAATAAGCTGCACAATGGCCTTCTCACCGAGGTAGACCGCGGACGAGGCAAATGTGGCGCCTAGGACGCGCTCAAAGTTGCGGACCCAAGGAATCTCATCATTCTTAGAGCGCTTGAACTGCTCCCGGAAGCTGATCCACGAGGCAAGCGCCCAGAAGAAAAGCGAGAGAGGAATAGTAAGGTTTCGAAGGACTGTGGCGTACTTGCGGGTGCCGGAGCTCACGACACCACAGACAAACATGAAGACGAGCGGTAGGATGTAGGCGACGAGTTTGCCCGCCCAGATAGTGAGCCAGGCAATTTCAACCCACAAAAAGATCCGGAACAGAGGTGGCCCCGTGGTAGTGACGTCCTTACCGTCGCGAGTCACGGTTGTGCTGCCCACGGGGATCTCCTCCTTGCGGCCCGTCACGGAGAGGACGACGAGAGGGATGGCGAGGGCCAGCCCGACGGGGACGATGTAGATGAGATAGCGTAGGGAGGCGTTGAAGCCGATGACCTTGGCGTACATACGGCCCAGCACGTTCATCGATCCCTCCTCGGGCGAGCCAGTGTCCGTCCGGGATGGGCCCAGCGCCTTCCTGCGGCCTTGGAACACGCCATTCTTGTCGTCGCTGCCTTCACTCGACTCGGAGCCAACGGCGTTGACCTGCTCGGACCGCCGGGCGCCGGTGGTGCTGGCACGGCTCTTGATAGTGGATAGTGGGATGTCGTCTGCCATGGTGTCGGGCCTCGATCCGGTGTTGCTCAGCTGTACGAAGCCCGAGTTCCGCGGAGAAAGCGAATTCATGGGCACAGAGGGATGGGTCCGAGGACCAGGGCGGGCTATTGGTTTTAGTGGGCGGGAGCCAACGGGTAAGCGTCAGAGCGGGTTCGACCTGGGGGGTCGGCGCTTGTGTGGTTATGTCGTAACGGATCGCCGACAGCTTCTGCAAGGCATTGAGAGCCGGTGGGTACCCCGGACGAGCTGGTGGGGAGGATTTCAGCGTCCAGCTTCGGTATCCGCAACGAGCGTCTTAGATCATGGAGCGGGTCAGGTGCACTTGTACGGAAAGGCCAATGAATGGAGCGTTGGGGGTACTGAACGAATGTGGAGTGGTCTAAACAGGACAACGTAAGAGAAGGGCGTGTCAACAAGACAGAAAGATGCACCGTTTGTCTCGCCCACAGATCAGCAGCCGGGTAAGTGAATCGGGCGGGACAAGGAAGCCAAGGGGATCGCCCTCGGTTTAAAGGTTTGCCCCAAGATCGTAACGCAACCCCTGCCCTCGTCCCCGCTGGCGCTCTCCCCTTTTCTTTTTTCGGTACTTACATTTCTTCCTGGGCCCCACTTCAAACGAGCCAGATGCCGCGCGCCGGTGGAGCATCAATTGCCCTATCAGACATCCGGGGTCTCAAGCTCGGGGAAACCGGGTTTAGAGATCGAGGCGGATAACGCTGGCCGCAAGAACCGGCATGTTCCAATAGTGCGTACAGGTACGTACAAGTAGCCTGGCGCGGAGTATTAGTCTGTGGCCAGTGACTGAACGGCGTTTCGTTAACACGTCGCGGCAACTTCTGCCCTCCCAATCGCGCTTCCCCGTTTTTCTGGAGAGCCAAGACAAGCTTTGGCCAACTTGTCTGGTTGGGTCTGGAACGTGAAGGATCTGATGGAAGAAAAGGCGGACCTACCCGTCAAGACCCTGAAATCTCGGATACGACACACACAAGGTATAATGCATCTCATATTATCGAAGACGCGTCCGATGCCGCGTAGCCCATGCGGCCAATGGACTGGCGCACCCCTGCCGTTTCAGCCTTCGTCAGCCCCGATTGAAAATTGTCGGCGATTGGGCTTCTCCTCAATTGTGGGCCGCTCTCCCTCGATACCCCTGAATGCCTCCGCTGATACGGGGCGGGAGGCGAACCTTGGGCTTGTTAGCGCGCGCCAGCTTCCCCGAGTACGAGGGCTTCTGCCCGCTCGAAGCCTTGTGCGTTGGCTCGAGCTGTACCCACAGCAGGATCCACAGAAACAAAAAGTATCCGGGCCATCATTTTCTGTCCGGCAGGGGGGCGGGGTTCAGCTGGAAGGCCCGAGATGAGGTAAAAGCTGCAAGCTGTGCTGGTGCTTGCAGAGCCGGGGTACAGGATGCCGTCCCTTCCATCCTCGCGTGCACAGCTCGACTGAGCACATCATCAGATGATGTGCCGTTCCCGTGCTGCCCGACCCCGCGAGGTGGTGGAACGATGGGGCTGCGAAAGGCCGTTGTTCGTATCCCATTTGGCGTCGCGTCGGATTGTCGCGTGGGACCGGACCGCGCGTTTGAGACGTCGCGGTTGGGATGTTCCTGTCAATGTTTATCCGTGCCATCGCGGGGCCCAATCAAGGTGCAGTCATTTCCCAGAAAGGGGCGGGGTGGGGGGAGAAAGGTACATTGATAAAGAGGTTGTCAGCAGAACCTTCCCGATACTCACAGTCGTATATGCTCACAGTAGCTCCTTCCCCAAGTACCCTTGCTAATGCACATCACCTACCCATGTCTCTACTTGAAGCAGTGGATAAGACTCCACCGTCGGGCGTTTATGCCGATTTGTTCAAGTCCTACTTATGACTTGAACAGGAGCACGCTTACGTATATTCCCCGTCATGTTGGTTCACCCCAGAGGTTTTAACGGCCCTGCTTTGCGGCCAAACCCACTCTCCCTCGTCATCCCCAGTTGCGATCTCTCGGTAGATCTATGCGATCCTCCCCACACTCGATACCCAGCTCGCGCCCCACACTTCCAGCAATGATTCGCCTGAGCACTCAGCTTTGACTGGTCTATTCGAGCCTTGACGCGCTCAAGCTTTGGGACGTGGAGCCTAGGTGCTCTCGGCAATCGTCCCCGCAGTTCCGGGCGATCAACGCACCACCTAGCCTATCCTAGCGGGGATTTTCCTGGTAATGGGTGCTTGGCTCAGCATCCCGCAGCACGCCGTGTGCCGCAGCCTCTGAATCGGGGGTGATGGACGGACGACCTCTCAGGATCGGCAGAGGAAGGTGACGTCTTGTCCCCGGGATCTCAGGCCTCCGTGTTTGTAGTTTGAGATCAAACCATCCCAGACAAAGTAGAAGTATGCGTTGATACTTACAAAGCTCGGCCCGGCGCCGCTCAATTCATAAAAACGGACTACCACCCGAGGCCAAGGTCTGCGCGAGTTTAGGGCTGCCGATCATATGCCCTCTCAGCGATTAGGCTTAACTCCCCTCCTAGTGCGATCGAGGTACGAGGGTGGAAAGGAGGTTCGGGCATGAAGCAAGGCCACAAGGAGGCAAGAACCTTTCTCGTTCCTTGTTTTGGACTTTAATGGGGGCGTATTGCTTTGGCGCTAAATTGGTTTTTTCTGCGCCCTGTTTATAGGGGGAGACGGGAAGCCCAGGCATTTCTTGGAGCTAATACGTCTCCCAATTCGCTGGTCTTCCCGCTGTCGGTGGTGATGTGCATCGTGGGGCACTAGTCGGGCAGCGGGATACCCGGCCTTGAGTTATCGTGACGGGACGTGGCGCCCAGTTAGCCAGGGGGGCTTGAAGATCTGTTCAGGGGAATAGCTTGTGGCGGGCTATCGGCTTATAGGAGCGAATCGTCTTCTCATGGCGATGGCGATTCCCTATGACAAACTCACCTTTGTGTGTAACGCCAACAATGCTCTCCCGCCTAAGTCTCGCAAGGTCATACCAAGTCGAATGAAATAGCCAGGGAGCTCTCTCCTCCCCAGCCCCATATGTATCCCCAGAGTATAATAAGCAGACACCCTCCTGTCCGAAGGATTATTCCGGGACTAGCCATTCTCGGCAACGTCTCCAAGGAACACCAGATGCGCTCACAAACGATTGGACAACCGTAAACGGTACCAAAATGAGTATATATCTTGAAGGGGGAGATGAGGCGAGCGGGTATCCAAGCGGCCATCAAGATCCGAAGCGAACCGGTCGGGACAAATACTCTCCTCGCAGGCATCCGGAAACTGGACATAACTCCCGAGGTACAGAGTGCCCAGGTGGCCCTAGTCGCCCTGATGGCATTTCCCAAAGGAATGGTTCTGTGCTCGCCCCCTCCTCTCCATTTGGCTGCTGCTGCTGAGAGCTCGCCGACCAGAGTGAGCGAACAGTACACTCAAAGATGGAGTCGCCCAAAAGATGCCATGTTGCCGCAAAGCTCCCGTCTACCCCAGAAGCCCGCCAATATACTCGACACAGGGTTACCTTTGCGAAGCGTTCTAGACACTAACCTTCACGTTGTCGAGTCCGTGGGCAAGCGAGTATTACACAAGGGGAAGATCCTGTCCACATGGACAAGACCAGCTTCGTCTACTGCTCTAGTTCCGCCTTCGATCAAACAAGGTTGACCTCCCGGAGCATATTCGCAGAACAAAATGGCACATGTCTGCTGGTCACTCCACAGTTCGCAACAGCAACCAGGATCAAAACTTCATTTCGTTAGGGTCCCCACGCGGCAAGTATGCAACGCCTTCTGATACAAGTGAGCATGGCAATTTTCATTTCTAGCTGTCTATATCTATTTCGCACACGTCGGATGGACCTCTGGCCGGTCACGCCTACACACCCTCTGGAGAGCTACCGGAGGAGCCAAGCGCCGGCCTCAACGCCACGGTTCTGCGCCGGCGGAGACGATTCGATACCATACCACATGGAGCTTTTGTGCACCAGTCCCCCCCGCGCAGAACTAGCTGAGCCAGGTTGCGAACGATGACCTGCCCCAGATCAAATCGTGGGCTTGAAGGTTGGACACTTGTCCTCCTCTAAGTCTGGCGCCGGGTCTGGGGTCCAGGGAAACCGCCTGGGATGTTGTGACGGGGCGCCTAGACTCAAGATCCCGTATGGCCCATGGCTACAGAGCACGCCTGCGCACATGCGCTACACCGCCAGAGAACCCCATCCTAGCACAACCGAGCATTCACTCCGGCAATGGCAGGTCTCTCCGGCTGGCAGACAGAACCAGGACACAGCGCTGGCCCGCCTCCTCGCCGGGAATCCTGGAACACCTCACTTCCTCTTCGCCTCCGCGCCGCCCGCCTCCAGCTTATGGATATCCCTCACAACCTGGAAAAAGATGTCCGCCCCTACGGCCGTGAGGACATGCCACCACCCATGGAACTCCAGCCCCCAAGCCCACGGCAACCCAACCCGCGCCCTAAGCTCCCTAAGCTCAGCGCACAGCTCAAGGTCGATATTCCACAGCAGATACCCGAGCAAGAACGTCGCCATGGCAATCCTCTGCGCGCGCTTCCACGCCTCGAGCTTCTCCTCGGGGAAGCCCGGCGCAAAGTGGAAGAGGTAGATGCACTGCGCGAGCGTCAGGAGCATCATGCTCGTGAACGCCGAGAGGTGGTATATTATCTTGCCCGACCACACGTAAAACACCGAGAACGCGGCCGAGGTCGTGGCGATGGCGGCGGTGGTGGTGCGCTTCTGCGAGGGGGTCTGCCGGACGGTGAAGACGCCGTGGAGCATCGAGGCGCCGAGGACGATCATGGAGAGGTCGTCGACGAACTGCAGGGACTGGCGGAGGGAGGCGTGAAAGAGGAAGGAGCCGATGCCGACGAGGAGGATCGAGATCGACATGAAGTCTACGCGGGGGGAGAGGATGCCGCGGCTGCCGGGGCCGTACATGTAGCGGAGGGCGAAGAAGACTGAGCCCCGGGGGGGGGGGGGAGGGGGGGAGTCAGCGTGGTTCGAAAGTCGTTGGGGGAGGTCCCGGGAAGTCCGGAGGAGGTCCCGAGGGTGACGGGAGTTGGATCACGTACCATAGGCGAGGTTGGTGAGGCTGTTGATGAACTCGGCGACGTAGCGGGTGACGACGTAGTCCTCCTCGCAGAAGCTGTAACCCGTGTTAGAAGGGGCAATGGGCAATGGCATCGCGCAGGAGGGCTCACTTGGCGGCGCTCGTCGGCGGGCTCCAGGCTCCGTGTAACGCGTACGCATCGCCGGCGAAGATGCGGTTATGGTGCCCCATACTTGTACTATTACCGCAGTATCCAAAACTGGAAACCCATGCAACTTTCCGAAAGCGGCGGCAAAAGGATCCCAGGCGGCGACGTTGGGCGGTGTCTTTTTTTGTTCCCTTTGTTAGGACCGGGAATGCTGGAGGTTGCCACAAAGATGCTGATGATGGTCGTGCGCGAAATTGTTCGGATCGGGCGCCGAGGGTATCCGGTCCTGGGCGCCTGTCAGCCGGCTGCACAAGTAATCCACCCCCCGAGTCAAGTCCGAACTTTCTCCCCAATAAGTTTTCAGCTTTTTGTCTGGGCTTTTCCCCCAGATAACTAATCCCCCGCCACCCCGCGGCCGGTACGCCGGCGTGTCCGGCTCATGATGATTAATATCAATCCAATCGCCGAACGGCCTTATAGATCTCTTCGCCGTTGATTCGCTCGGCGCTGGGGAAGCGGGTGGGTCGTCTCGCCGTGTAAGAGGTCGATGACGTGATTTTGGGACTGGCCTCGTCCTGGTATGTCGCCAAGGGCGTGGACGACAATGGAAGGTAAAGGGAGACGGCCCATGGCGCAATGCTGAGAAACGGGGCTTGATTTCAAATCGGGCTGCATATCCCCGGGTTCGTGCATTCCGTGGGCAATATAAGACGGACGTCGGGGTCTTTGGTTCAGGGTTGCGCTAGCAATCAGCCATACAATCGAAGCATTCACGGCCCTTGGATGACCAGCGCCACGACAATCTTCGGGCGGACATCACCCAGGATCCACCACAAGACTCTCACACCCTTCCAAGACGCCGGTCGTCAGCCCCCCCCCACCAGAACAATGGCCACCCAAACCTCCCGCGTCCCCTCTGGCGACGTCCACGCCAGGATGGCCTTCTACCAGGCCCCCGCCGACGGCTCTGCCCCCTACAACCTCATCAAGGAGCCCCTAGAGCGCAACTTTGAGACTCCCACCGCCCCCGTCTTCATCCGCGACATCCGCGGCTCCGAATCGTCCCTCACCTTGGATCACGACGCCGTGGCCGTCATATCCGGGGTCCCGCCCTCCGCGGAAAAGGACTTTACAGACGATGAGTCTATCAAGAAGAATTACTACCCCGAGGTCGAGGAGTTGCTGTTGAAGCACGTACCGGGCGCTAAGCGCGTGGTCTTCTTCGACCACACGATCCGGAGGGCGGACCCGGACGCGCACAGGGGCCCGGTGCTAATGGCCCACATCGACCAAACCGCCAAGTCCGCCGCCCTCCGCGTAGAGAGACACCTCGGCGACGATGCGGAGGAGCTCCTCAAGGGCCGCTACCGCATCATCAACGTCTGGCGGCCCCTAAACGCCAACCCCGTCGAGTCCTTCCCCCTAGCCTTTGCGTCCTCTGCGTCGGTGGATGACAAGGACATCATCCCCGTGCAGCACATCTATCCGAGCGGGTACAAGGGCGAGACGGCGGCGGTGGCGTACAACGACAACCAGAAGTGGATGTACCTGAGCGGCATGAGAGGGGATGAGAGGTTATTGCTTGAGTGCTTCGATACGGAGGCGCTGAAGGAGGGGTCTAATGTCAAGGGCGGGAGGCTGCCGCATACGGCGTTCGAGCACCCCGGTACGAGGGAGGATGCGGAGGGGAGGGAAAGTATCGAGGTCAGGGCCCTTGTGTTTGGACCTTGATCTTGCTGAGCGGGATCGTGTTATACTTCCTTTGTTTCCAGGCATTCGCGGCGCGCACTGGGCTTCAACCACGGTTTTATTACGGGAACATGATATCGCAATTATAGTAATGAGAACAAAACCGATCTAGTACGTGAGTCTGTTATGAGTGAACGACAACTCCATTTCGCCGATTCCAAAGGGCCTCGGATGCGCCCCGTAAACCCTCCCTCTCGAGCGGGAAACGACCCAGCAAACAAGGACTTGAACAAAGAAACCCATCATGCCATGCGTCTACGTGGGAAAAGCGGCAGCCCTGAGCTAGGCCACGCCGGACACGCGGTAATGAACAAACAAACATCTCACCGCACCTCACCCCTGCGTCTTCCGCCCCTTCCCACGCGCACTGGTATTCGTCCCCTGCCTGCTCATCGCAACACCCCCCTGGCTACTCTGCCGACTCATCGCCACGCCCCCCAGCCCGGCACCCAGCAGCTTCTCGCCCCCGGCATTCTCCCCACTAGGCGGCAGCCCCAGCTCCCGCCGGATATCCTCGGGATCCTGCCTGTACCCCGCATACCCCGCGCCCTTCGCATCAGTCTTCGGCCACGCCGCCGCCTCCAGCGCCTTCTTAAGCCCAGGATTGAGGCCCAGCGCGCCACCCGTCCGGTACCGCTGGTCGAAGCCCTTGAAGTACGCCATGAGCTGCAGGTCCGACCCCGCCGCGTCAGCCGGCAGCGACGACGGCGTGTTGTGGTCCTGCGAGCGCGTCGGCGGCTTGAGGTACTGCGACGGCGCCATGGTCGGCATCTTAGGCGCGTCCGCCGAGTGGAGCTTATCCAGGTTCCCGGGCAGCTCGACCTCCGAGACGGACTCGAAGCCCAGGGCCCGTGCGTCGACGGCCGCCGCGCCCCGCGTGCTCCTAGTCGCGTGCGACGGCTGCCTCTCCATCGCGGGCGCAGACTCGGCGTCGTCCGCGGACCCGGACTCCCCGGACTCGCTCCCGTCGCCAAAGTCCGCGCCGTCGCTGCCCCGGTGCCGGAGAATGTGGTTGTGCGCCGCCACCGCCGCAGTGTTGTAAGTCAGCGTCAGCTCCTTGTCCGTAAAGAGCTTGTCGATACTGTACACGGGGCCGTTCTGCTTCGCCGCCACCCGCAGCTTCTCCGACTGCCAGAGTGGCGTGGTCCCGGACGAGTCGAGGCCGCGGCGGCCCGGGGCGGGGGACCCATCGTCGTCGGCGGCGTTGCGTTTGCGCTTCTTGCTGTCACCGAGCCCCAGGTCATCGGCGTCCTTGCGGAGCCGCGTGGTTCGCTTGCCGTGCGTGCCTCCCGGGCTCGCGGGGTTCGTGATGCTGAACTGGTTCGGGTGGAAGAGGAGCGCCGACGAGTCGGAGAGCTCGAGGGCCTCCTTCTCCTTATTGAGGCGGTTCTTCTTGGCTGCGAGCGAGTTGATGAGGCGGTCGCGGAGGGTGGAGGTGAGGGCCTGGTGCTCGCGCCGGGCGGTCTCGATCTTGTAGTTGTACGTGTTCTTGTACTCTTGTCGCTTTCGCTGGTACTCGTACTATCAAGCCGTGGATACGTTAGCATGCATCCTCACGTAGCCTGAGATGGAGGGCAACTTTGGAAGGTGTGACTTACGTGCTGCCGGGTCAATTGGTAGTCCCTGCGCTCGTGCAGATCAGCGACGGCCTGCGCCCAGTCCTGGAACTTGGGCCCCGCCATATCGAGCAAGCTGCGAGCGTTCTCCGAGAGGATGTTCTGCCCGGGGATGTCCCTGTGCTCCTCGCGCAGTTGGGCGACGAGCTCGGGGGCGTCGTCCGAGAAGGGGTCGATGCGCTGCACGAGGCGGGTGTCGACCTGAATCTTCTGCAGCTGGTCGCGGTACGTGATGTCGCGGTCGCGGTCGAACTTGTCGACCAGTGCGGTTATGCGGTCGTTGAGGAGCTGGCGCTTCTTCTCCCGCTTCGACTGCTCGCCGCCGCGGCGGGAGGGGCCCGCCTGGCCGTGGAGGCTGGGAGGCGCGGCGTTGTCGGCTGTGGCCATGGTGGGCAGGTGAGACTAGGTACTGCTATCGAGGCTGCTGATGACTATATCGTCATGAGACGAAAAAGAGAATGGGCGGTCATGCACCGAGATTGCCTGGTTCGAGTAGGACGTGCCAACAACCAGAGGATCGTCGGCGGTGGTGAGGTAGGGTTTTCAAGGCGCCTGTTTGGAGCGTCCTGGACTGACACAAGAGATAAAACAGAATCCCGTCTACATAGGCTCGGAAGCCGTAGATAGGCTGCGGGGGAAGGCGTGGGGGCAGAGGCGGCGCTTGGCTGAAAGCAAAGTTGGGAAAGCAGAGAGTCGAGAGAGAGTGAGAGAGGGTCTATTTCGGTGCGCCTTGTCAGCCTTCTCATTTGGTGGGCTAACACTGGGAAAGCCGGTTCCGGGCTCCGCTGCGGCAGGGACGACAGTGCAATTACCCGGGCACTGTGGGCTGACGGGCTGACCTGGCGGCCGCCGATGTTTACACACGTCAAACGGTGCCACGGCCATCAGTTGCATCGCGAGACAAACGTGCCACTCCACCCGTTCAAACTGGTATATTGTATACCGCAGGATATTTTATGCTTATACACAGCAGTACTATAACATTTCTGGTCAGATGACACCTTCACCATACAGGCGAAATGGCAACTATAGACACGGCTAGTCGATATACAGTGTTCAGTTAGGTCACGTAGAACAGCGATTCTCGAGATTTAGGAGCAAGTAGTGTCAGGTTGGGTATCATTCACTCAGAGCAAAGTAGTAGATAAAAACCGCTCAAGGCCAGACGTCATGGTCTCGTGTCGTCGCCGTCTCCATCGCCGCTGGGCTGCTCCAACCTCTCCGGGTCACGGCCGGCAAGTAGTCATGGCCTCCGGACGAGTATGATAGGAATAAGAGAGCATGTGCTACTCTAAGCCAGTTCAACGCCCATGCGGGCCTTTGCCTCGAGTGCCAGATCGTCGTTAACACACACCATGCTGTCTCGGCTTCACTGCTCTTGGGCCGTGCTGGAGACCTGGCAAAAGGGCAGGTTCCTTACTCTGCAGCGCCTGGATTCGCCGGATCCTCTTTTGGATATCTTTGCGATTGTTGAACCGCCTCCTTTCAGCACCTTTGGGACGTCCTGGTGGGTGGAGATTCGACCTGGTCACTGCTCTGTCTGCTGCGACTCAGTTGTTCGGACACCTGAGGGGCGACGGAGTGGCGTCTGTCGAGGGTTCCGTTACCGGTGGCCACGGCGCGAGATTCCGTTGTCGCAGTCGTGGTGACGGTGCAGTGTCTCTGGCGTGCTGCTTCCTCGTAATGTTCCTGACCGCGAGACTGACATTGCACCAGTGCCTTCGCCTCGCCCTTCTCCCCCGTCCATCGCCGCCAGAAACGCATCAACCAATGCCCCGTCTTCTTCGCCATGCTCATGCACGTCGTGCTTCGTAGTCTCGTTCCAATCATCATCATCCTGGGCCCAGTCGGGTGATTGCAGCACGTCCGGAGGGAACTTGATCTCGCACTCACACGCATATCCTGCGCTTTCTTCTGAGTCGCGAGAAGCTCCGAAGCCGCTCTGGACAGCAACGGCGCCACTGTTCTCGTCCCATCCATTGGTGCGCGTTTCGTGTTCTCCCTCGCAGCCCTCCTACCCGAACACGACTCCGGACATGGATTGCAAGAGGCTGTTCAGAGTCCCCGTCTCAGGAGCCTTGAGCGCAGCACGCCGAACCACCTCGGACGACATCCGCGTCCGGGGAGAAAAAGACCGCGCAGAAAATCTCGTCGCGAACACCCTGGAACTCACGACACCTCTCCTCGTGCTTCTTGGCAAGTGGTTCCTCGAGGCGGCCCCGGTTCTGAGCCACCTTTCGCGGTAGCGTCGGCGTCGGCGACCGTCATGGTGTTGAAGCGCTGCCAGTAGCCTGTCCATAGAAGTTTAGGGTCGCGGAACCTGGGCTTGGCTGTTCGTTTCCACTCTTCGTTCTCGCTATGCGGCATTGGAGGCGGTTGGAAGACAGGCGTTTTGTTGCAAACCGCAATGCAGTAGCCCGTTCACCGGCCAGGGGGGAAAGATTAGGGGGGACTCAAATGGTCTCGGCCTTCAACGCGCTTCAAAGTGATATAAGAGCGGAAACAGGCCGAACATAGAGGGCATGAAGTGTGAGATGGATGTACCGTTGAGATAAGCGTTGCACCACCAGGCAATCGCGTCTGGTAACGCATCTTGTGACAATTGGCAGCAAGTGATTGTATTATCTTGGCCCGCGTGGCTTTCCCTTCTTTCCTGCGCCATATCAGACACCTATCTATAAGCCGGTTCGTATCCTCTGGAGCTGGCTAATAAGCCCATAGCCCCCCGAAGGCATCGTAGGCTCACCATCATCCCTCCCACCGTCCTTACTCCTCCGCACTTCCCCGCTCTTTCTCGCATCAGTCTCCATTCCCTTCATAAGCTCCTTATGCGCATCCTCCACCATCTTCGCCAAGCTCCCAATGAACCTCGCCCGCCCCTTCTCCTCCGCCGTACCCTTCCACACAACCGACAGCTCCTTCAGCTCTTCCACCCGCTGCGCGGCCTTCTCGATCCCTCGCACGGGGTCCTCCTCGTCCGCCAGCGCCTTTGAAATCTCCTCCCGTAGCGCTTTGAGGACCTGCTGCCCCTTCTCTTCTGAGCTCTGGTCGCCCTTTCCGGGCTCGGGGGCCGAAACGGATAAGAAGGAGGAGCCGACGGAGAGTTCTGAGGGCGGGAAGACGAAGTCCATCGCTTCGCCAAAGGTCTTGATGACGGCGTCTAGCCTTGAGCGAACGAGGGTGAGGACTCTGAGCTGTTTGATAAAGTCTGGTTCGTTTGGAGCTCCGGGAACTCCTTCAGTACTCGTAATGTCTTGTGACGGTTGATGCTTTGATGGCTTGTCTTCCGCTGCGTCGTCGAGTTGGAGGCCACCGGGAATGAACCTCTCGATATCCTCCTTGAGAGTCTCATGGAGAGTCTCGCTAAGTCCTATAGTCTCACCGCGCAGCAGCTCCACCTCGTACGCTAGCCGACTGCCGCTTCTCAGGATGTCGTCCGTCAACTGAGTAAGTGTGTTTGATAGCCTCGTAGTGTGCGCGTTCAACTGATTTGCGAGTGTCTGAGACTCAGATGACAGCTCAGATAGGGGTACAGGTGGTTTGCCATTCTTCGTGCGTGACTGTGTCGCGTTGCCTTGTTGGAGCGGTGGTAAAGATGAGTTTAGGTAGGCGGCAGGGTCGAAGTCGGGGTCAAGGAAGGGTTGTAGGAAGGGGTCGGAGACGTGGCTGGATGTTGGCTGAGGGACGCCTTGTGAGTTTCGGCGGACAGGTACGGTTGAGGCCGCCGCACTCTTCTGCCGTTGATGGCCGGGCTGTGTCGGTGACATGGTGGAGGCCAGGTGGGAGGGGGCCACGCGGGAGTGAGTTTCTGATGTCTCTGATGAAGGTCGTATGTAATTTCTGACTTAAAAGTGAAGCATCATAGTCCTGGGCGGTCGGGCAGAGATAAACCAGCTTCCCGTGGTAATCTTGGGTGCTCTGAGCTAGAGTGAGGTGGGCGTTGAAAGTGCAGGGACACGAGGTCGAGGTCCAGAAGATAAGAATGTACTAACGGAGATGAATTTACATCCGGATAAGTGTCCGATTATGAGATTCCCTGGCGATCTTCTTGAGCCGATGACAGAAGATTCATTCACGTACTTTGGGACACCTCGTCTTACAAGCCCCCAACTTGATGCTCTGCACTCACTCCCACCTCAAGACCCAACAGCTGTCCAGATACCGTCAGGTGACCGAGGTGACCCCACGTGATAGCGTGCCGAGGTTGAGCCGCGCTCCAGCTGCGCATGAGACCGGGCCGGCTGACTGGTCACAGGCCCCTGACTGGGTCAAGTTGACGTAGCAGAACGCAGCAGCCTGAGAACCCACCACCGCCTTTCATTCCGCTGTTACGACTCCCCGACGACCAGCGCACCGCCCCATCGCGAACTCGACAACCCCATCTTTCTTTCGACGCTTCAATTTTTTTCGTCGTGGCACATTAGTGGATCCTCCGCGCCCTTTCTTGCCTTGAACACCTGCCTTTCGAGATCCTTTCGCCATCATGAACCCCGAGTAGTATGGGAATCCCCCGCACTCCCTTCCTGAACGCCACGAAGGGCTGCGAGTCCCCTGAGATCTGTGCTGACACGCTGCGTCCTAGTGTTCCCGCCGCATTCCCTCCCTCCACGTCGCCGGCCTCGACATACTCGGCCAGCCCTGGACTGACAGCTAACCGTCCGCAGATATGACTACCTCTTCAAGCTCCTCCTCATCGGAGACTCCGGTGTTGGAAAGTCCTGCCTTCTCCTGCGGTTTGCCGATGATACCTACACGGAATCCTACATCTCGACCATCGGTGTCGACTTCGTGCGTCTGCCCCGCGTCCCGCACCTCGCCGTTGACATTCCCGGGCGCTGACCGCGATTCTAGAAAATCCGCACGATAGACCTCGATGGCAAGACGGTGAAGCTGCAGATCGTAAGTAGCTGCGCCGTGCTCCTCGAAGAAGTGTGACGGAGCATCGCTAACCCTTCGTAGTGGGATACCGCCGGCCAGGAGCGCTTCCGGACCATCACCAGCTCCTACTACAGGGGCGCCCACGGCATCTGCGTCGTCTACGATGTCACCGACATGGACTCGTTCAACAACGTCAAGCAGTGGCTTCAGGAGATCGACCGCTACGCCACCGACGGCGTCAACAAGCTGCTTGTAGGCAACAAGAGCGACATGGCTGACAAGAAGGTCGTCGAGTACACCGTCGCAAAGGTATGGCACCTAGGCACCGAGCTGCACCGCACGGCCTTTCTAGCGCTTGCCTCCCGCTCGGGAACCGCCATCAGACTGGCCAGGCTGCAGCGTTACATATGATAAGCAGCGCTGACACAGAGAACAGGAGTTCGCCGACAGCCTCGGCATCCCCTTCCTCGAGACCTCCGCGAAGAACGCCAGCAACGTCGAGCAAGCCTTCCTCACCATGGCGCGCCAGATCAAGGAGCGCATGGGCACCGCGACGGCGAGCAACACGAAACCCAGTGTCCAGGTCGGCCCCGGCCAGGGCGTCGGCTCGTCGTCTAGCGGCCCCTGCTGCTAAGCGCGCCCGTTTCGCTCTCTTTATTTCGACACTTCCCCCGCCGTCCCGGCGTTTTGGTTTCGGGGTAAGACACGGAGCTCCCGGTTGCGCACCCCTTCATTGCCGGACACCCTCGTCCAGGGATGCTCGTGTTGCGGGGGAAGTTGGGTGTAACGGAGTCTAATCGGGACCTTTGGGAGGACTGGGGGAAGGGCAGGTGCCTACGCGCATTCACGATGGGGGAGGGTTTCGGTATTTCTCATGAGGCTTTGGAATCAGGTCATAGACTGGGGACTTGTCGTGGCCCCTGGCCGCCGCCCCGCGGGCTTGGATGCTTCTTCCTTTGAGCCTCCTGTGGGCTCTAAATATCCGGAGCAACGGGACAAGGGAGGTACAGAGTCCGCCTGCCAGGGAAACGGGAGGCATGGTTGGGGCCAAGGGTTTTACAGGATTTCCTTCCGTCTGGATGTGTATCGCGCAGTTGCTTACTCTCCTTTTTCTGTTTCCACCTCCCTTGGCTTTTGAAGGGTGGTTCTCGCAAGCAAGACGACTTTACTGCCGCAGGAAACATTGAGGTCCACTCTTCCTCTTGTCCCTCCTTTATTTTTGCCAGTATGTGTTGCGACTGGTTGTTTCTGTTTTTTTTTTTTTTTTTTCTTTTTTTCTTGTCTGTTTAGGGGGTATAGGTAGATTAATGGCCATTTCTTTGTCTCCTTACGTGTACCATCGGGTGATAAAGAAGTGTGGGTGTTTCGCCTGTGAGGCAACGTGAATGTTGTGATTTTTAAGGTACATGAAAGGATATATTGGAGGGATCTTAGGGTGCGGAGACCATGTTTGAAAGCTGAAAGAGTGGATATTACATGTTTACTGTAAGATGGCATCTAAACCCCAGGTCCTGTGCTCCCATAAGCCCAAAAAAAAAAAAAGCATCCACCGCCCCTTTTCCCCCACCGGGACACTGTTATGCTCGTCGAGAACACCGCCGACCACCAGTCCATGCCCTAACACTCTATAGACCGGTGTACACCGAACTCCTAGCAGACATAAAAGCAGATACACAGGGAAACGAATGTTAGGGAAGTCTCCGGTAAGGGAGAAGCCGCAAGAGAGTAGATGCCGTAGGAAAAAGGCGGCAAGTAGAAGACGGGGAAAAAAGATGTGATAGGGGATGAGGAGGGAGCGAAGAGTGTCAAGCGAGGCCCAGGAACTTGAGCGCCTTGTGACTCCCAACACTCCTCTTCCTCTTTATAAAGCAAGGCATGAGTCTCTTCTCCTCCAACTCAAGCTCATAGTCTAGGTCCGACAGATCATCCTCATCGTCAAGCGCCACCGCACAGCTCCGTGGTGTGGACGTCCGCGAGATCTTCTCCTTCCACGAGACCACCGAGTCCCGCACAGAGGTCCTCTGCGGGGATCCCTTCTGCGACAGTGCCCGGTGGGAGCGCGCGCTGGAGGGTGTGTTCTCCCTCGTCTCACCCGTCAGTTCGTTCCGATCAGAGTGAGCGGAGGACGGCGGGCTGAGGGGTGTCCTGGCGCGGGGGGAGGTGGGCGACGCCATGGAGCGCGGGAAGGGAGAATAGGTTCCCGTCCCGATTGACATCGAGACTTTGCTCCGTTTTGAGCCGGTGTTCGGTCGCGGGTTGTAGAGAGGCGAGATCTCGACCAGGATCTTAGAGAACGTGTCGACGAAGTCTGCAATCTCGGGCTCCGTCGCCGTACTCGTGAGAAGGAAGTTCGCCTTCGTAAACGGGGGACTATTCTCCGCCTGGCGTGGCGGAGAGGGGACGCCTGCCGGAACCGTAGGGGGAGAGACGTGTCCCGCACGGATCGGAGATCCGCGGACATGCGCGAAAGGTAGGGGCTGTGGGGTGGTAGAGTCGACGATTTGCGCGACCTTTACGAGGTCGAGACCCACGAGGCGCTGGATGGCCAGGACGGTGGAGAGGTGGTCGGGAGGATACTCGAGAAGGAGAAGCCGCGTGGAGTGGGCGGCTAGGTAGGTTTCTAGATGGGGGATGACGAGGGTTGCCAGGAGGTAGGGCGAGTTGAAGGGGTTCTCCGTCTGTTTTGCTAGGGGGCGGGCTGTAAAAGACTGCATCGCGTTTGCGATGAGGTATCTGTACGCATGTTAGTGTAGCTCCATGGATTCAACGTTAGTAAATGGGCCGGAGTAGACGAACCTGAAGTCAAGCCTCCCACTCCGCGGCGCGCCGACCGCCTCGCTCGCCAGCTTCTCAAGTCGCCTGCTCACGTCCGAGACGAAATCTTTCTTTACCCCCGACTGCGCCCCAATAGCAATCACCTGGTCCACCGTCCTTCCTCTGGCGCCCCGCTCGTGCCCGTCGTCCCTGAAGACGGGCTTCCACAGCCCGCCCAGCTCCGGGAGCTGGTGGAAGCTGAACTGCCGGAAGCCGCTGTTCTCGACGGGGAAGTGCTCCTCAAGGAGGGAGCGCAGCGCGTTCTGGAGGGCCACAGCGGTGTGGCAGCCTGCGGTGTCGAAATTGTGTATCTTATTTTCCGTGGGTGGCCCCGGGGGCGGGTCTATTCGGGGTGGCGGAGGGGTCTGAGCTGGGGTTGGGGGGTTTGTCAGAGCAGAGACGATGATTGTCGCTTTCGGCGGGGCGGTCCAGGACGGCTGCTTGTCGTAGGCGAACGGGTCATAATCGTCGTCTAAAGCGATCGGCTTCGCGATACCCTCCATGAACTGGTTCATGGACGGGACATCCGCCTCTGTCCTTGGGGGGGTCGACTCATGGATGGTGGGACTCTTGTGACATCCAAGAGTCGACCCCCGACGTGTCTCTTCCGTGACCGGCGGAGGGGAAGGCGGGTACGTGCCGTCCCGGAACGACTCAATGAGTGACTCGAGGAGCGGATCCGGACTTTCGTCCTTGAAATACACTACTAAATCCTCGGTAAATGGCAAAATCGGCTCGAAAGGCTGTCCTTCCACCTCGGTATCCTCCTCGGCATCCGTTCCCCGATCAACATATGAGGGCCTCGCAGGCATCGCCAATTCCCTCAGCCCTGACCGAGCCGACCTCACAAACACTGTCTTCGGAGACCCAAAGATGCTATGTCTCGGAGACATCGGTGTCATGGGCAGCGTCTCATGCGCGACGTCCACGCACGAGAACCTCCGCAGCTCCCCTGAAACGCCAAGTCGTGTTGATGGGAGCCGCAGCGGGAGGTCTCGGTGCTTGGCGCGCCTGGCGGTGACCCCGTCGAGGGACCGCGACCTTCTGAGATTCCGCCTCGGGGGCTCCTTCGACATGCGCACCAGGGACGCCTCGCCGAAGACCACGCCCCCGCCTTCCGCAACGCTCTGGCCATCATCGGGCACGAGGGGCGAGTATAGTGACCTCCGATAAACCTCGCCCATGCAACTCGGAGACCCCGGTGTGAGAGGCGGCGTCCGTAGGGGCTCCGGCGAACCTATCTCCTCCTGGTCGTCGTAGAAGCAGCTGGCCGAGCCGGGGCTGTGCAAGAAGAAACTCCGGCCCTGGATGCCTTCCTCATCGACCACCTCTTCCACTGCTTCCTCCTTTGCGCCGGCACCGAAAACGTAAAAGGGCGCCGAGTCACCCAGAGTGTCGAGGTAGCTGTAGACCGGCAGGCTCATGCTTCGGGGGCGGGATCGGCACATGGCGAGGTCCGTGTCGGGCTGTAGCGAGGCCGTCTGCTCGTCTAGGGCGTCGGCGGCGCGCATTGCGCGCGTGATGGGGTCCTGGAACCGGGCTTGGAACAGCGCGCATTCGTCTAGGACCAGCCCGCGTTGGTTCCGTCGCCGCGGCTTCCGAGACGACAGTCCCGCCAGGCCTGGGGCGATCATGTCTCGGAAGAGGGACTCGGCCCTCCCACGGTCCCCGCCTGTCTCATTTTCGGCGAGCGCATCGACGCAGAGGGCGTATGCGGACGGCGTGCCGCCGTGGAGGAAGACGAGGCGCTTGGAGTCGGGCGTCGCGTCCCGGAGGAAGGTGGTTGCGGCGGCGGTCCTCGCGGTTGCCGCATCGTGGACTCGGCGGATGTGCGCGGCGGCGTCGAACGCGCCCTCGGTCGGCTCGCCGGAGATATAGCTCTGGACGCCCGGTAGAATCAGGATCTGGGCCGACGTGGGCAGCAGGCGGAGCTGTGTCAGGATGGCATCCGCAGGGCCCTCGAAGGCCACAAGGCTTCCATGGTATTCGGGCATTGGCGACGCCATGAGTCCTTCGACTCGAGATCGGCAGAATGAGGCTTGACGACGTGTCGAATGCTGTTGGATGATGGGGGAGCCAAGCCCCAAATAGCACGCGGCGATCTGCGCTTGGGCTGAGAGTGGGTGCTGTTGTGCAGAAAGATGTGTAAGTGGGCGGGGCGTTTCAGTTCAGCAACTCATCGAGACTAGGAACCAAGGCCGACCGGACGGTATTAGTGCTCATGCGCTGACGTAGATTGGTTCCGGACTAGTGTGGACGATCCTGATCTAGCCCAAACGGCGTTGCTTTATTGTGTTTCGAGGGAAACGGAGCTGGGAGCGAGCAGACTTGTAGAGAGGAGAATCGACGGGCATTGGGCAGTATCCATTCGGGGACGTCCTTGGCCCAGGCTGAGGGGTTCAGCGACGAGGCTTCCTTGTTCCTCCGTGGGACAAAAAGGCTCGGGTTGCGCAAGGGGTTAAATGGAGATACAGAAGATACGGTGAAGAAGGGGGATCGGGGAAGCCCGGCGCCGGGGGGGAGGGTGGTAAGAGAAAGGCGAGATTAAGAGATGAGGAGACGCCCGTTGCATTGGAAGCCACTGATGTTGGATGAGATAATTCTTGAGACGGGAATGAGCGAGGGTACATGTCATACACGAGAAAAAGAAAAAGCCGTCGGGGAAGGTGGAATGTGTTCAGGGACCGCCCTGCCCTTTCGGCTTTGGCCCGTTTGTCTCGAGCTCCTCGCTAATGGGCCGTAGCGATTAGGCAAAACACAGGGGCATGTGTTCGAGGATGTTCCCATGGACTCACTGTACATGAAGCCGCGGCTATCATTGGAAGGGAAATTTCTCGACCAAGAAAGCTGCGAGGGCCCGTCGTTTGAAGACGCGCCACATCCAGGGCAAGCGTGCGCACTTGGAACCGCTGGGCGGGCACTTACAGAGCCGATCCTTGAGGGAAACGGATGGTGCGGTTGAGGAAAGTTTGGGCTAGCGGCATGGTGACACGGGACTATTTGCAGCGTGGCTGAAGTCGCCAACGCGAATATGGGGCAGACGAGTGGGTGGGTGCCGAGAGGGGAAAGGAGTCGGGATTGAGCAAACGGCTCGACAGCCAACAGGTGGCTTTGCCGGATGGGGACGCGCCAACACGGCACTTGGTCGCCCCGGCCGTTGAGTCTCTTCCAGATGAGGGCCCGCCACCATCAGCAGCCTCGGATTGGCGCCCATGACGACGCGTGTTGGCTGTGGAAACGTGGTTCGCGAGCGGTTGTTGCTGTAACGGTACAATCCGTGTACCAGATGCGTCTTTTCCAGCTCACCGGCCCCGTCGGGTGCCCCCGGGGGCGGGGGGCGGCCAGCTGGACCCTGAGCTCGTACCGTCCCGCACAGAGTACACGGAGGCCGGAACACTGGCGGAGTCTGCGCCGAGCAGCCACTACGGAGCGCCTTCTCCTGCCCTTGCACTATGCGCATGGGGAGCTCGGCGGCAAGACCGGGGTTCCCACCACCTCGACCGGACAGGGAACGATGGGCAGCCAAGCGCGTGCAGATCCGGACTTCTTGGCCCTGTTTGTGAGATGTGATGGGCAGGGGGCCCCGATCCTGGCCAGTGCTTGTTGGGGACGACTTTGCCGGATATGGAGCAAAACGCCGACGGGGTGGGACCGGGATCTGGGAGCTGTTGCTGGTTCTGTTTCCTCAGCCGTGTGGGGCTCGGTTGGGTCGAAAATCGGGGCGCTGTTGGTAGGAGGATTGATGACGACGGGCATTGCTTAATGCATGTGTTTTCACGTACTCTCGTGTGTACCAAGTAAGAGAAATGAAGGTACTTGGACGGAGTATTAGGGCTTCTCGAGTCCACGGGGGAAGCACGGGACTTCTACCTCGAGTCCCGTGATATAGTGCTGTACGTAGTCGGCAATCGCTATGAACCTCGTTCGGGCATTTCTCCTTGCACATGAAGAGAGGAAACCGGACCTGGCACAGCAGCATCCTGCAGGCTGCAGCTCCAAAAAAAAAAAAACACGCGGAAACACCACCAGCTCCCAACGCATAAAAACTCCGTGTGGGGGACGGAGCGATTCCTTCGCGCGCGGAAGCGACCAACGGCGTCCGCCAATCCCCGACCTCTGGTTCCTCGCCCGACGGCTACCGGCATGATGTGAAATCGCCCAGCTCCCGCAGCCTGTGACGCTAACGATCGTTTTCAAACGGAGCTAGACCACAGGGATCTTCCTTGCTGGTTCGGTCGCCCATCTCTCCACGCCGCTAAACCATCCCTGGCGCTGATTATAATCTGACGACAGAGTCCAGAGCTCCGAACACGAACGGGCAACGAAGACCACGGCACGACCCCCCGTGCTTCCGGAGGAATCGGCGTGCCCCGGGAATCGTTCTCCGCGCACGTGACACCCGACGGCGTCCGTGATGGGACCGAAATGCTACATGTACGGGCATCTGAAGATGACAACTGGCGAGGGAAAGGGCGATGGCCAAGAGACCGCAAGCCTTTTGAGGGACTTGTAACCATTCTCAGACTCACCGCTCAAATCTCGTCCTCCGTCTTGTGCGCCCCGCAGTCGAGGGTCCTCTTCCAGACTCCTGTTTCTCCTTTAAACAGGACCACAAATCCGCTGGATTTTGTGAACGTGCGACACGGCCTCGTGCGTCGTTGCTGGCCCATATCCTCGGGTTGTTTGGGGACACGAAGATCATCACGGGGGAGTATCCGCATCTCGTACCGCTCACAATATCCCCGGTCCTCAGCGCCTGCCGAGACCTCCCCCCTATTATGCGGGGCTATCCCGAACTTTCACTACCCGCTAGTCGCGATCTCGAGGTGGAAGTTTTATCCACTTCGCACGCCGGTGTTACATCCCGGAAGGCCTTGTTTGCCCCTTATACATGTGTGCGGTCTTTCAAGGGAGGTACAACGTCGAGCAAGTGCTCTGTCATAAATCACAGCTATGCTTTCCGGTCATTTCCAGGGTGTTTTCTCGACCCCAGGCGGACAGGGGACCCCCTGACAATGCGACCCCGGCGGGGCTCTCGCGGACGGCTGCCCCCTGTCGGAAGTATTGCGGTGATCCGCAGGGCGGGACCGGGGTGAATCAGCCGCCCCGCCTCCATGTCCTGGTCGTTTGCGCGTCCGATTCCGCACTTTCCCAGCGACCGGAATTCCAAATCCACAGCTTGTGCCATCCGACTCAGCCCTCGAGGCATAATCTCGGTACGGCATGCCAATGTTACCTGGGTAGGCGGAGATTCGCTGATGTGAGAAGCGATGCGCTCCTATCCGTTTGCTACTAATCTGGGAGCCCAGGTCGGCGCTGGCTCTATTCGGCCCCTTGGCCCGCCTGTCGGTGCGTTTGCCGTCTGTTCGCGGACCAACCTCCGATTACCACCCAGCTCCGGATCATACCGCACCCTGCCAACCCCACTGCGGAGGGATAACGTTGTATCACTCCGTGCTCCATAATTCAAACTCCAGTTCAGCCAGTTATACCTTGGCACAATCTAATATATATCCCTCCCGAGTGAATCCACAACAAAACAACACAGGGGACCCATACCCCCTCAAAGCTGAACCTGAAGCTGCAGAGTGCCGAGCCGTCTCCAACTCCTCGCTGCTTCGGCGCGCGCCGACTGGGGGTAGCAGTCGGAATGCGGCTCCCTGGGGACGTAACAGCATCGGACCACGGTTCCTCCCACCATGGGGTGGGAGAATGGGACGAGGCGTTTTTGCAAACAGGCGTAGCACGTTTCACCAGCGATAAAGGGCTTCGGAATAGGCCGGTTTCGAGAAGAATCGGCCACCCCCGTCCGCGAACCAGAGTTAGGGGTCGGGAGAGGCATCCGAAGGGAGGAGGCTCACTCGACGCCGGTATCCGTCCCGGGACGACGTAATTACTCAGGAGCGCCATGTAATCTGCTCGACTCGGACAGGGACGATGCAACTCGACCAATCCGGGCGTGGAAAACATCCCGCGCCGACTCGGCGTCCCGAACTGGTTTCCACGGGGCCCTCAGTGGCTTCGTGTACGGACAATCTGGGAGGCCGCATCTCTGGTTTGCGCGGCACGCGTGAGATCACAACGTGTTGGGTCCGTATGGACGACCCTAGACCCGTCAAGACGGGTCACTTAGCAAACAAGCCGCAAACGACGCCTTCGGGTTTGCCGTTGAGTGGCTTGAAGCCCGGAGCTGGCGCCGATCCTTCTCGTCGATTCCCAAACTGACGTTCTGGCCGTGAGTATTGCTTACGGGATTTGTGACCATGAGAGCGGGTGACCTCACGTTGGCGGCCGCCGTGGCGTTCAGTACGAGCGCCACGTCCAACCTTCTTCCGCTCGTTTCATCCACAAGGGCGGCGGGAAAGCCGGGTTCTGGGGCTCGTCAATTCTCACCCCGGTCTGCCCGTCATCACGCATTCTGACTAGGAGGGAGGCGGCCCCCTCGGCTAGGTGCTGTTACGGTGCTCGTAAACTTCTACGGCCTACTTGTGCCTTTCCCACGCGACATCGCCGTTGGGCGCCACCCCTGTCCCGGGAGCGGCAGGCGTTCGCTGGCGCTTGATGGATGGCGGGAAGAGCAACCCCGGACTTGCACCGACTACTCCATGTCCCTCGCCCTTCAATGGCCCAGGTGTGAAACGAACTATGGATGGCCATAGGGCCTGGATATCTTTTGTGTAGACTGCTGGTCCTAATCATCATCCTCCATCAGAGCCGCGAGCTCAGCCTCCTCTTCAGCCGTCATCCCGCCCCCGTTAACCTCCTTCTTCTCCTCTGGGGGCCTATCACCCGCCTCCCGAATCTCCCTGACTACGGCATCAAGCTCATCCTTGGAGATCGGCCACGCCCGTATCGTCCCATCAAGACTGACACTGCACACCTTGTGCGGAACCCCCCTCTGGTCCCTTAGCAGCGTCAGATCCGTGACCTCATCATAGTGGCCCACGAGCACAGACTGGAGCCTCCCCGACGCCCTGTCCCACACCTTGACGTCCTCGTCTCTCCCCGCCGTAAACACCCACGCGTCCGTGTGGACGACGGCACGTAGGGGGCTCCCGTGCGCGAACTCGTCCTCGGTAGTGAAGTGCCTGGAGCGGGACAGACACTTTGCCGACCCGTCCGTACTAGCCGTCCATAGGTCCCCATCCTCCCCGTCCTCGAAGACGAGCTTACACACGCTCGTCTCGTGCTCCTGGATAGTGGGCCTCTCTCCATCGGGAACATCAGGGTGCACCTCCGCCACCTTCTCATGGGAGTCCTTCCGAATGCGCCACCGCCGGATATGCGGGTCACTGCTAGCACTAACCACGACAGCCTCCTCGGGCGTCGAAAGCGCGGGGTCGAGCGCCAAGTCTAGCACCGCAAGCATCGTCGTCGTAGGATCCTGAATCGTCTGAAGCCGCGCTCCCGTGCTCGCGTCCCACACAATGATCTTCTTGTCCGACCCGCCGCTGATGAGCACCTCGACGCCCGAGAGGACGGTCCACACGACCGCCTTGACGAAGTCGGCGTGGCCCGTGAACCGGCGGATGAGCTGCCCCGTCGCGAGGTCCCAGGCCCAGATGGTCTTGTCCCAGGAGCCGGCGTAGACGACGTTGTTGGTGGGGCCACCGACGGCGAGGCTGCTCAGGGGGCTTGTGGGGCCCTGGTAGGTCTTTGTGACCGTGGAGGACTGACCGAGAGGTGAGTTACCGGGAGTGGAGCGTAGGTGCGGGTGCGAAGTCGGCTTACCTCGAGGTTCACGCGGCGGACCTTGCCGGCGGCCTCGGCGACGAGGACGGAGGAGGGGGAGGAGGGGTCCGGGACGGCGGCGACGATCTTGGACTTTAGGGGGATGGGGTTGCCGAACTTGTTGGCCGACTTGGCCTCACGACGCTCCCTCTGTTCGATGGCGGCACTGAACGGGTGTTAACTTATGTACTTGGATCAAGACGTGGGTACAGGGGAGCCGCTTACTCGGACTCGAAGAAGTTCCGGGGGTCTGAGGAGGCAGCCATGGCGACGAGGGGTGATGAACCAGAAGACTGGGGGTGACTGAGTGCCAGTGGGGGACCGGAGGGTCTAAGGAGAGGTGGATATTGTAAAGGCGGTCTGGATATACGACTGCTTAATATGCCCACTGGCGATATCAGTGTAAGGGCGGAGGCAGCTGCGTCTGAAAGTCTCCGAGTTCCCGTCCGCGACCCCGCGGAGGTTAGTGGGCGACCAGTTGCTGTCAGGTGGGGCTCGATGGTGGGGGCCGGCGGTGAGTCTGGACCCTTCCAAACGCGGACCCGTTGTGAGTTTAAGTGGAAAACGCGTCGACGCGTTTCCTCAGCACCACCCACCCGATCATACGCCTCTCCCCCAATTGACCGCGTCAACTGGAATCGCAGCCCCAGCCTAACGGAGGGCCGATACAGTCAAACCATCCCTGACTGGAAACGCAAACCCCGCGATGGACGCGACATCCGGCACCAAGCCGCGGCCGCGGCCAGCGCACACCAAGGGCACCACGCGCTGCGCCTACACGCCCGACGGCACGCGCCTCGTCACCGTCGGCTCGAACAACACCATCCGCCTCTACAAGACGGGCTCCGACGGCGAGCCCACCAACATCGACGAGTGCCCCGAGCAGAACGCCGCCGTGGCGGCCTCGTCCGAGTTCTTCGTCGTCGGGTCGGAGGACGGCACCGTGAGCCTGTACTCGCTTGCGACGGCCTCGTTCGAGAGGTTCCTTTTGCGATGCTCGCTGCCTATTCGTGATGTTGCGCTGTCGCCCGACGGGAAGTGGTGCGCCGTTGCGAGCGACGAGTTGACAGTCAAGGTTGTGAATACGGCGGATACGCTGCAGGTGCGGACGCTGAAGGAGCATGGGAGGTCGACGAAGCATGTGGCGTTTGATCCGAAGGGGGGCCTTATTACGCTGACGTGCACTGACGGGGTTATATACGTGTACTCTATGACGGCGGAGGCGCCAGAGCTGATTCGCAAGGTGGACGGCATCATCGGGGCGCTGGACGCCAATTCTGATACCTCGGGGGCCGTGCAGTGGCACCCTGACGGGCGGTGCTTTGCCGTGCCGACGCCGACTCGGGATGTCCAGGTCGTGTCGAAGAACGACTGGGAAAAGCAGCGCAAGTTCGCCAATGGGCACCTGGGCGACATCACGGCGCTCGCCTGGTCTCCCAATGGCGCAATGCTCGCGACCGCGGGGTGCGACGGCAAGGTCCTGGTGTGGGAGACAAAGACGCAGGGTGTCATCGAGCGGTACCATTTCAACGACGTTATCGACCTGTCGTGGCATCCGAAGAAGAATATCCTCTCCTTCACCACCTCTGAGGGTGAGGTGTACATCTACCCCGAGTTCATACCCGAGCAGTTCTCCCCGCTTCTCCTACTCCCCATCCAGCCCTCTCCGTACTACCACGATCCCCTGGCCGAGGGCGGGAATGCGAGACGGGCTGGCTCCGCGGATAGGCAGCTGCCCGCGCGGCCGCGCAGGGACTCCCTGGCGAGCCTCGAGGATGCCGTCCTGGACGACCTAGACGACTACGGCGTAGACGGCGATCTCGACGACTTCGTGGTAGACGACGACGGCGCCGGGTACACTAGCGGCCGGAAACGCCCCGCGGAAAACGACGGCGAGCCGGCCAGCAAGCGTCGGCACCTCGCGCAGCCGCAGATCCACCTCCCCTTCCAACCCGGCGCGACCCCCTGGCGTGGCAACCGCAAGTACCTCTGCCTCAACCTCATCGGTGTGGTCTGGACGGTTGACCAGGATGCGCACCACACAGTCACGGTGGAGTTCTACGACCGCGGGCTGCACCGCGATTTCCACTTCACAGACAACTTCCTCTACGACAAGGCGTGCCTGAACGAGAAGGGCGCTCTGTTCTCGTGCCCGCCAAGGGAGGACGCGGGGACGCCGGCGTATGTGTTTTATAGGCCGCATGAAACGTGGACGTCGAGGGCGGACTGGAGGACGGAGCTACCCAAGGGAGAGGCCGTCGTTGCCATGTCTCTTAGTGACTCTTTTGTTACGGTTGTTACGACGGCGGGGTATGTGCGTGTGTTCACGCTGTTTGGGATACCGTACAGGGTGTCGAGGCCGAAGAGTATCCCGGCCGTTACGTGCGCGAGCTGGAAGGACTACGTGCTCACGATGGGGAATGGTGGTGTCGGGGCGGATGGGCAGACGAGGCTGCTTTACACCATTGAGAATGTGAAGAGGGATGAGGTTTGCCAGAGCGAGGATACGGTGGCGCTGCCCGAGGGGGCGACGGTCACCAGCGTCTTCTTTTCGGATAGGGGGGTGAGTAGCTTTCCCATTCCCGCCCCATCGCGCATCCAGTCCTGCGCGTCAGCATCGACTACTGCTCAAAAGACGTAGCATAGACTTAACAGACCACAGGACCCCTGCATATACGACTCGACCGGCACGCTCCTAACCCTCCTCCATTGGCGCCGCCCCTCCCGCGCGACCTGGGTGCCCCTCCTCGACACCAAGCTCCTCGCGCGCCTGGCCTCGGGCCGCAAGCACGAGACGTACTACCCCATCGCGGTGGCGGACGACAAGTTCCACTGCATCATCCTCAAGGGCGGGGACCAGTATCCGTACTTCCCGCGGCCCCTGCTCTCCGAGTTTGAGTTCTCTGTGCCGCTTGCCTCTGCGCCCCCGAAGGGGGATGGCGAAGATGGGGATGAGAATGGGGATGGTGAGGACACGGATGCTGTGGAGGAGAGGGCGCTGGCGCAGCAGTTCGTCGCGGCGAGGATACTAGCCGCGCAGCTGCGGGACGGCCTGGGGGAGCCTGGGGCGGGACACGCGGAGAGATCGAGGCTGGGGAGGGTGGAGCTCGAGATGGATAAGACGCTGTTGAGGATGCTGGCCATGGAGTGCCGGCTGGGCGAGGAGAGGGGGATGAGGGCGCTGGAGGCGGTGGAGTTGATGGGTGATAGGACCGGGAGGATGCTGGAGGCGGCAGGTAAGGTTGCGGATCGGTATGATCGGGTTGTGCTGGCGGAGAAGATTCGGGAGATAGGTGAGAGGAGGGTCAATGGGATGGATGAGGACGAGTAAGGGTGGTGGGTGTTTGTCGTGTTAGTATATAGCAGGATTAAGTGTGTTGGGGGGGGCTGGGATGAGCTCTTCGGTAGAACACGAGTTCTATGTGAAATTCACGTACATACGCTCTCTTTGTCATGACCTTGACATTACCGAACCGTGTTGGCCATCCAGGTGAGTCTGGCGCCCGCACGTAGTTTAGAATATATCGACTCCAAGACGAAAAGCGCCCGGGAATGAGCCTTGCGGCTACGGCTCCCGGACCCCGGGCGAGGTTACTGACAAACTACTGGATTCCCCGGTCCTTTGAACACGCTTCCGGCAGCCTGGAGACAAGAAGCTGATGAGGAGAAGCGTAGACGAACGTCCCGCTTGCTAGTCTCTTGCTCACGGCGATGGAGCCGAGAACTCTCGGGAACGTCATCTCGTTGTCTTCTCTCCATCAACAAACGATAGTGCGCCCGGGGATACCTCGATTGATCTACCAAGGCAAGCAAGGTTCAACAGCTTCAACCGTTGGGGAACCCCAGCGTCGCACAGAGCCTTGTGACGTGTAAGTGAAGCCCATTGTACCATGCACCCCCTCACCGAGCAGGGTAGAGGGCAACATGCCAACTCCGCAACAGGCATCCACCCCCCCTGTTGTTGTGATGTGTCATTTAATCAGTATCGTCATGCCTCTTGCTGTGCGACAGGGCAGGGGTGGGAGCAGGGGAAAATAGAATCAGGGGCTGCTCGATCTCTGTGGGACGGGACGGGGCCGCAGATGGAGGGCTGCAGCAAGGGGAATGGGGGAGCTGATATGCGAGTCCGAGGCTTGAGAGTGTAGGACGTGCGAGGCATGTGGTTGCATGGGTATGTCGCGAGCTTATTTCTTGCCCTGGCCTTTGGTTTGTATGCTCCGTCCCATCCAGCGACACAGCGTCGTACAATTCAAGTTCGTCGTGTGTGGATTGACTTCCCCCCCCCCCCTGTCTTCAGAGCTCTTCCCATTGCATCTGCGGTCATTCAAGAAGCATAGCCTGAGACGGGGACAGAGACTCCAGCTCCACGTCCGACACAGCCCGGCCCGAGACGAGCATCACCTGCATGAGCATCCTCATTCAGCCTCCTTGATCTGCCGACGGTACCGACGGGAGGGAAGCCCTCTCGCCACTCGCCGTCTAATTGGCCGTGCAGATGTTAACCTGGACAAACCCGGGGTAAGTGCGTCGCTCCTGACGCACCTTGCTATTTCTGGAGTTTTCCCCCGACGGGAGATGCCCTCATCGGGAGGGGGAAGATGTGCCGTCTCCTGTCTCGTATGGCTGGCCAATCGCAGAGGCCAGGCTATGGTGACGTGCTGCATAAAGTCTTTCCGTCTCTCTCCTTCCCTCCGTTCTCCTCCCTCCTACTACTATCTACAAAAGGACCGCCGGAAGCAGATGTTAGGCCAACAAGAAGACCCTGACTCAAAAGCTTACCTCACAGTGAGACCCGCCGCTTACACCGCATACCCGCCCTGCCAGCCTGCCTGCCTGCCGGGACGGATCCCCTGTAGGATCTAGAGTGCAGAGAGACACGCCCATCAACCGTGGGGCCCGAGGATTCGTTCCTGGAAGGAGCTGAAGCCCGTCTCGAGACATGGCTGGCTCGGTCTCGGGTGCGTTCGCGATGGCGGATACGAGCCTAGCCTGCAAGGGCAGCACCGCGGAGAATGCTATCCCTGATCCTCTCCACCCAGCTCTTTGTTGATGCGAAAAAAACCCACGGTGTCGATCTTTTTTTTTTTTTTTTTTTTTTTTTTCGCAGCAAAATCGGCCCATCGCAGACCCCAAGACTGATGGAGCCAACTCGCGGATACCGGAAACACGGCCAAGACCCGAAAAAAGCCCCGTCTTGTACGACGCGTGGCGCCAGATCCTTTGACTAGTGCGGTTCTGGCGACGAGATTGCAGGAACCGTTGCTGCATGCCACCCGATGCAGCTTGCGCCCGCTCGAGCCACCAGCTGGTCTGATCCCCTTTTTCTTCTTTTCTGGTGTTCTTCTGGTCATGACTCGCGTTTGTGTACCTGTATCTGTACCTGAACCTTTTTTGGGATGTGTACGAGGTACACACACTGTAGCTTCCGGGATGAATACGCGCGGCAGGGACACCCCACGCAGATATGTTTTGCAGAGGGCCCATAGCTCCGATTGTGCCCACAAAGTTCTCGGGGAGGACCGAGACTTACTTGAGGAGGATATCAGTTTGCGAGACGTCTCCTCAGCGGCTGGATGCCCGTAGCCGGGCTGGCACCCGCAAACCCGACTCCCGTGTAGCATACGCGCTCCATGCTGCTTTCCGCACACAAACGTTTTCCTTTCTGGGAGGGAAACACGGATGCAGAGATCCTCTATCTGCAGATGATTCGAGCTTCGGTGCCGCACTGTCAGTGAAAGCTCACAATCGACTCCAGGCGGAATAAGCGCTCGCTCGTTGGCTCTGCACTCGGACTGATACGAGCTAGCCCACTCGAGCTATTGGGGAGAGTGGAGCCGGCCGTGAATAGCTTCCTCGGCTGTCCCCGATGCCCACCGTCCAACAGCCGGCGCGCCGGACCCGCTTGTACGTAAACCTTGTCCGAATCCTCTTGCCGCGGGCGTCTCCACAGGCGGCGACCTTCCGCCCTTGTGGCTGCCGCTTTCGGAGCAAAAGGTGCGGCACCCTGGCGCCTCGTCACCGCCGTCATCGAGTGAGAAAACGCGGATGACATTTGTATAGGACGGAAGAGTGGGAGGCTAGATCGCATATGGCAGATCAGCCCGGGTGGCGTCTGTCTTTTCGGTCATCGCGAAGCTCGAGCCAGGTGCGCCGCGGCCCGGTGTCCGAGATGCCGGACGTCGGCGCTTTCGTTTGCTTTCCTTGAGCTGCACTTTTGGGGCTGTGTGGATAACGGCTTTGCAGTTGGCCGTGTGGAGGCGGTGGCCTTGCTGGCGTTGGCGGTTGCTAGACGGAATGGTGGATTGGAACTGCAGACCGATGGGTCGTGCGACGTGCGCCTGGTCTGATTCTGACAAAAAAGGCATTGGCGGCTTCTGGCGGGTGAGCTTGGGCATTGATTTCCTCTTCTGGTGATAAAAGATCCGCGGACATGGCAGGCCGCCGCCGGCAGCACCTCTTCCCGGGCAGCTGAAACACACGACCGAACGCCCACAAGCCTCCATTCCGGCAGTTCGTCAGGCACTTGTACTCCGTACCCCGTACTTTGCACCTGCCCATCTGTGCGGAGGCCTGGAGTGGGTTCCTAGTGATAGAAACGAATAATAGGCGGGCTCCGTCGAGAAAGCTGCCACTGATCTTGGCGCCGACCGAAGGCCAGTTATATTCGTCAGCATTCTTCCCTCCCCAGACCGCATCAAGGGGCGCATGCAGTCCCTGATTCAGATTCTCCAGGCGAACCGGATCTCGGAAGATATGGTCCCGCTACGGGTGCTATGCGTCACTCGAGTACCGCTACAGGTCACGAGTACGGGCCTCGTGCTTGGCAGTCTGTCTCGCCAAGCACAAGTACCTCATACACAGCCTCCAGTGACGGGTACCTCGCCGGCTTGCGAGGGTTATGAGGGGAACCCTTCCCGTCACGCCTTGGCGCGCCTCTGCCCGCCCTCAGCTTCCTTCCCAACCCTCCCGAAAAGGGAAGCTCCAAAGAAGGCCCCGAACGCTGGCCTGGAACGCCGTCTCACCCTCCTGAGGACGGCGCTGCTTAGCGCATTTTAGTGGGTGCCGCCCGTCTCCGCGCGCTATTGGCGCCACGACCAGCGAAGGTTTCGGACGGGCGGCCCCTGCTTGGAGAGTTCGTCGGAGACATCGGTGCCAGACGCGCTTCTCGGCATCTTCTTCCCCCACATCCCCAGACCCAGGCCAGAGACGGCCGCCCGTAACTTGGGCCATCGCGTCGCGCCGGCCGGCCGGCCGCTGCCATCCCGGTTCGCTTCCTCAAGCTGTTTTTTTTTTCCCCGCCCATTTTGTCTTGTGCGGAGTCTGACGGCGTAACCTTCCATGTACGGCCTCCCGCCGCTCAGAAAACAATCCTCCCTGCCGAGCGGCTTCGCATCGAAAATCCGCACACTTCCCCTTCCATCCCCCGGGCGCTGACTGAGTGTATACATGTGTACGGAGTACATCCGCCCACCCACCCTTGGCGAGCCAAGCTGGTTTGAAAAGCCGGCGCTCATTCGCCAAGACAGTAAAGAAAAAAAGGAAGAGCAGCTCCCCACTCGCCTCTTACCCCGGCGAGCGACCGATCGAGGTACATCGGATCAAACTTAATTTCCGTCAAGATACAGAAACGCCCAATCCGTTTCCCGCCTTCCATCCGCCCCCGATCTGCGCCATCTGGAAACCCAAAACATCGGGAGAGCAGAAGGACACTGGATGATTCCGTTGCCACCCTCCCTGCGCCCATGGAAGCCTAATCTCCATCTTTTACTTTTTCTTTTTTCCTTCTGTCTTCGGAACCAAGTGGGCTTGGCTGTTAACCTTAAAACCCTTTTGCAACAATTTTCTTTGGCGGGCGACTCCCCGGGCGCGCAGAATTCCGAGAATCAATATCGGAGGAGCTTCTTTCTCTCCCACCCCCCCCCCCCCCCCCCCCCTTTCCCCCACCACCACCACCACTACATTCCCGCTACCGCCGAAGCGCGCCGTAGCTCGCCTTTAAAAACCGAGCACCCCTTGCCAGACGTCGGAGCGATGAGGTAAACCCCTCCCTTCTCTCCACATCCCTTCCGTGCCCTTCAATCGCCCGCGCCCAGTTGCGAGTTTCACCATCTCCGCACTTTGCCGAGAACCATCAGCGCCCGGATCCCGTCCAGCCCAGCCGACCGCGAGCAGGAGAAAGAGGAGGAATACATCACGCGCGGCGCTGCGAGACGCGGGATACCACAACGCGATGGCGACCAAGACGCTCCATCGACGGCCTACTGACGGTATCCGCTCTACAGTGTCCATGGCCGCCGCAACTGACGCCTCCCACCGAAACCCCATGGCCGCTGAGCCCGCCGAAGACTCGGGGGCCACCCGCGTCGTCCCGATCCCCACGCCCCGGATCCAGATGTCTGCCCCGTCCCCGACCGACCACCCCATGGACATCAGTTCGCCGCCCAAGTCCTCCAACATGCCCGAACCCAGCAGCAAGCCCGCCGATGCGGGCTCGAACGGCGCGAAAGCCAACGGCTCCGCGTCGCCACCTGCGCCCGCGTCATCTACGACGGGCGCCGGAAAGACAGGGTCCGCCGAGAAGCCCGCCTCCAACTCCAACTCGATGCCTGCGCCGCCGGCTACCGCTGCCCCCGCCGTCCACCAGCCCAAGATCGTGCAGACGGCTTTCATACATAAGCTCTACAAGTGAGGCGCCCCGCGAGGCCCCTGGACCCCTGATGTGACGGGGTAGAGGTCTCGACAACTCTGGAATATTCCTCGCGCTAACACGCGTTCTAGTATGTTGGAGGATCAGAGCATCCATCACCTCATCTCGTGGTCGCCGAACGAGGACAGCTTCGTCATGTCCCCGACGCCTGATTTCTCCAAGGTTCTGGCGTAAGTTGTTTGATCTCGTTGACGTGGCAATGCGCCGATGTTTTCAATCCTGACTCTCGGTGCAGGCAGTATTTCAAGCACACCAACATCTCGTCGTTCGTCCGGCAGTTGAATATGTACGGTTTTCATAAAGGTGAGTGCGACCCGCTTTTCCCGGTCGGTCGAGGGGAGACCGGGCGCTAACGCACCACTGCCACAGTGAGCGATGTCTTCCACACGACGAGCCCCGACACCGCGCTCTGGGAGTTCAAACATGGTGGCGGCAACTTCAAGCGCGGCGACCTCGTTGGCCTACGCGAGATCAAGCGTCGCGCCTCGAAGCACTCGCTCGTACATAGGGAGTACAACAGTCAGAAGCCGAGCCCGCTGCAGCCTGGGACCCCGGCCGAGCCGATGCCGACGCTCCACGACGCGGGCGAGGCGCGGCTGGCGGGCATCGAGCACACACTCTACGACGTGGGCATCCGGCTGCAGCGCAGCGAGGAGAGCGCCCACTACATGCACGTGAAGCACCAGGCCATGTCGGACATGCTGGCCAAATCGATGCAGTTCAACCAGGAGCTCACGCGCCTCCTCCTGGCGCTCGTCCCGACGCCCGACCACCCCGTCCACCGCGACATTGTGACGCTGCAGGGCGAGATACACCGGCAGGCCGAGGCGATGCGCGCCATGGACGAACCGCACGAGCAGTTCGCCAGCGCGCGGCAGTACTTCTCCAATGTCGACAACGGGCCCGTGTCCCCCCGGCAGCTCGCGCAGGACGACCCCCGCCGCAACACCCTCAACGTGCCCCAGCCAGGCCGCGCGAACCCCTATTACCGACCGCCCGTCCCCTCGAACCTCTCCACCGGCGCCCGACGTCCCTACGGCTCCTTTGGCGCCAGCTCCGCGCAGACCTCCCCCAGCTCCCTAAGGCCGCCCCCGCCCCCGCAGCCGCACCCGTTATCTAACGTCGATAACCTCGGGCGAAGGCACACCGCGGCGGATATCCGCGCGCACGGGTGGCAGGGCCAGGGGCAGCCTGCCCACGGCGCCTACCCGCCTCCCCCGCCCGCGCCCGTCCCAACGCAGTGGCCTCCCTCGCCAAGCAGAGTCCCGCCCGAAGACCAGCGCATCCGGGATTCCTTCTCCAGCTACTCCCTGCAGGCTGCCACGCAGCGGCGACCGCACTCACGGCCCGCGACGCCGCCTCCGCCGTTTGCGAACGGGGGCGGCGGCGGTGGGGGGGATACGTTCGGGGGGTGGTCGTTTGGGTCCGCGGGGAGGGGCGAGAACAAGAACCTGGCGGTGAGAGACGGGTCGGGCCCGCCCACGCGGAGAGGGAGTATGGCGCACATACTTAACCCGGCGGATACGGCGGAGAAGGACGAGGATGAGGATCCCAGGGGGGATGACGATCGGAAGAGGAAGAGGTTGCAGTGAAGTCCTAGGTGGCTTCGACTGATACCTTCTTTTCTCGACAACAACCTCCGATCTCTAAATACGGCTTGAGCTGGGATCGGCGTCACTCGTATATGCCCCCGCTTCTCCCGCGCCATTGCTTCAACGCAATCGTCTCCGACCGCGATTCCCCGCTTCCTCTTGCATATGTACTCTAAACGGCCTTCACGGCGCAAACGGGCGGCTCAGCTTCTGACGTTCCGCAGAACCTCCCTTCGACTCCCACTTTGGCATCTGTTCTACTTTTACTACTGCTTTCCGACCTTTTTGATCTTTTCTTTTGTCTTTGGTGAGGGATACCTTGGGCTATTATTCACTTCTTCCTTTACTTTCTCATATACTCTCTTTTTGGTGGTATACAAGGCGTGGAACTAGCCGTTTGAGCTATCAACTAATGCATACACTCTTTCCTCTTTCGTTTCATTCTTTTTTTTTTTTTTTGTTTCTCACACACACCACACACACACACACATATATATATATGTCCCTTATACGGGCATTGACAGGGGTGGAGGTAATGCGGCTGCAATGGGGCATCGTCCCCCTCTTCGTTTCTAGCACTGAGCGGAGGCTTCTTGGTTGGGGATGATGTTTACGAAGACATGTTGGAGTGCTTGTCGCTTTGCAAGGGGAAGGCAGCGGTTGGTCGAGAGGTTGAGTACACCCTAGGGTTCTTGTAATGCAGCGGACTTGTGGGTTAGTGGCATTCCGGAAAGGATACCTAGTGAGGTGGCGAGGTAGCGAGAATTGAGGTTGATGCATGTAGGCTTTTAACGTTCATTGGGTATCTAGTTTGCGAAAAGTGAAAGGTGCTGATGGGGGTCTACTCCACCACTGCGGCCCTTCGCTTCTTCTTGTTCTTCTTTTTCTTCTGCTTCTTGCTTTCCTCCGAGGGCGCGTCGCCCGCGGGAGTCGAGCTCTCGATTCCTTCTGACTCCTTCTCTTCGATCTTCTCGGTCTCCTCTTCCGCCTCCTCCATCTCAGTGTCTAAGTCGGCCCCATTGACCTCCGCCTCTTTCCTCCCCTCGGGATCCTTCTTCACTTGTTTAACAGGGCGCGCAGGCTCGACCCTCGCCGCCCTCTTCTTCCTCCCCAACGCACTCCTCCCGACCTCCTCATCACTATCCCCATCATCCCCCTTCGCATCCTTCCCCTTCTCCAGCCCCTTCGCATTGGCATCCTCCCACCTCCTCTTCCCCAATATTCTCCCCCTCAAAACCTCCTCCCGATCCTCCCTCTTGACACTCTTCCCAGCCCCAACCCCCATCGAGGCCTCAGACCCCCAAGCCTCCGCCTCGTCGTCCCGCGTCCTCGGCACCTCGTCCCCATGCCTACCCGCCTCCTTGCCCTTTCCCCCCGCTTTTAGAGGGCCGGCGGCGCCATTCTTTTGCAGGGCGGAGAACCCCGCCTTCACAACCTTATCACCCGGCCCGTCCTGGGTGTTCTGGGGTTGGGAGGTCTGTTCGGAGAGGGGGTTGTGCTTCTTGCGGCGGGTGGTCCAGAGGGAGGCGATGCTTGACCGGACGGCGTGTGGCGCGGACTGCTCTTGCGCCGAGGCCATTTCATATATTCCGTACTCCGCCTTTTGGGAAGAGATTTCGCCTAGTTCGAGAGGATTTCGCGAGTTCGGCCGTCTATCGGAGTTTGGGGAGTTGTTGGCCTGCTGGTGGTGATGGGGGTGCCAGGTCGGAAAAGTCGAGGAACCTTGCTGATAGCGGTAGGTTGGTGGGGCGCGCGGGTGCTTATCTGCACGTGATATGGCGAACGTCCCGCGTTCAGCCACGAGCTCGCCCGCGATTGCGTGTGAAGGATACAAAAAGATAGCCTGGCCAAGCTGTCGTGTCGTTTCGAAAGAATGCAACGACAGGATACTTTTGGACTGGGAGACTTGTGACTGGTGACGCACCGGTGAGAGAGTAGAGTACATCAAGCGGAAGGCGTCACGGCATCACGGAGCCCGTTACAAGTACACGCTTTCAGGGGAATGAATCAATCAATTATCATTATCATTATCCAAAGTCTTGTATATCCAACCCAGCAAGAAGCCCCTTATACAGTGCTCATACACCTCCTCCACCCCCATACCGCAGCACAGACCCCGAAGCCCCAGACCTCACGCTCCCACTCGCGCTACTAGCGGGGTACGGGCCCCTCGGCGCCCACATCCCATGGCTGCTACCTCCAGTACTCTTAGGCGTCGTCGGCGCCGTCTTGAACTCCCACTCGTCCGGCGTCTGCGCCATCACCCTCCTCCTAACGTACGACTCATTCGAGCTCGAAGTATACCTTGAGCGCACGGACGGTTGCGTCGAGATGCTAGGCGAGTAGGCGCTCTCGTCCGCTGGGCCCATGGAGCGCAGGACCTCTGCAAACAGCCGCATCAGCTCGCGGAACTCAGCCTCTGAGATGGGCTGCGTCGAGAACCGCGCGTGCTCGTAGCGGTGTATGAAATCCAGCGTCGTCTGATCGAGGGGCAGAACCCCCAGGCCCGCAAGATGCCCGACGTAATCCCTTAGACCCATATTACCAGGCCTCTGCAGCAGCAGGATAGCCTCGGGATCCAGCGCCGGCGGATCCCCCCCGGTCTCCGGCGCAAACGTAACCGCCTTGGCCTCGATCAGCGCCGGCAGCTCCAGAAACACGGTGCTGTACTGCAGATCCGCGAGGTCAGGCGAGACGGGGGACCCCCAGCCCAACTGCTCAATGTCGCCCCAGACGGGGTTCCCAAGCGGAACCACGACGCCCTGTTCCTCCTCCGTCGACATGGACCTCCGCAGCTTGACCCTCCTCGCCGCGCGCCTCATGGACACGACATCCCCTTTCTCCCCCTCCGGCGGGCCCAGAAGCCTCTTGATCCTCGGCCTCGCCTCGAACGCAATCGCCGCGCTGCGGTCAAGCCCATGCTTCACGAGCCTGTAGACCGCAGGGTGCACATCCCCCTTCTCGATCGGTATCCACGGCTTGGGTATAGCGGCGAGCGCAGTCTTGTTGATGTACAGGCGCGTGGCGTAGACGAACGACACGAGGACGAGGGTGAGGACATAGGACGCTACTACGATCCATATGTTCCAGGACTGCCCGTTCTCCCAGGCACGATAGATGACGTCGGCGGGGGTGAGGACCGCGAGCGTTATGAGGACTATGAAGAAGAAGGTGTAGATTGTGTTGTAGATGAAGCGGAAGACGGCGTGCGCGGTGATCATGCTGGCTGTCGGGGTAGGTGTGCTTCTCGCCGGGGTTGTCGTCGGGCTAAGTCTGTGGTTGCAGGCGCGATAGCAGCCGGGACCGAAGTCGGCGGCGCATGACTATGTTTGACGGCTATTCATCGATAGAATATAACATCGTTGGTCCTGAGGAGTCGAGATAGCTGCGTGGAGGCAGATGCAAAAAGAATGCGATGCGCCGTTTGGCCGGGAAATTGGACATCCGGTGGAGGTGGAGCGAAGCCAAGGTCTGCGCTCGCTAACCGCATATAGCTTGTACAGCGATACCCTACGTCACGCTTCAACGGAAGGACCAGGGAGCTTACAGCTTAGAACAGCAAATCCCGTATTCGTCATTCAGCACGCACCCATTTTTAACGCCCCCAGTAATTTACATCCAGACATAGACATCCTCACCGCATCCTCTCAGTCATCTCCGACGCCATCCCATCTCCACCATCCGCACCCGCCGCCTCCTTCGCCAGCCGGATATCCGTCAGCGTCAGCCTTAGGTCATTCCTGTACGGCTCAAACTCGTACACGAGCTCCTTAAGCGCCCCCTTCAGCGCCCCAATCAGCTCATCAACCTCAGGTGACTCCCTCTTGCCCCCCACATCCGTCCAGTGCATGGGGAAGCTATCCTTGAACGCCTCCAGCTTGTTGACCGTGACCGTAAACGTCCGGATAATGGCCGGCACGTCCCTGTGAACATTCCCAAACTTGTCTTCCGCAAGGCTCTTCACAGCCATCGTGCCGAGGACCTCGATCGCGTGGAGGTACAGCCCCAGCTCGGCAGTCGGCGTGCCAAGCACCGCCGCCGCCAGCCTTCTCCTGTACTCCTGCCTAAACAGCCCGCCGACATACTGATTCCGCAGCACCTGAACAAACAGGCCCCGGAACTGGCCCAGCATATTCTGCGGGAGGAGCGCGTCCTGCTGCTCCTGCGAGAGGACCGAGTCCCGCGCCGCCTTCCACGACTTCTTCGCCATGGGGCTAAGGTTCGACATGGGCGTCTCACCGGGCGACCGCGCCACACGGTCCAGGACCTGCTCCATCTCGGCCCTCATCGACTTGACCGCCGGTTGGCGCCGGAAGATGGGGTCCTCCTTGGGGGGCGCCGACGACCGCGCCTTTGGCTCCGTCTTGGCGGGCTCGGGTGGGGGAGGGGCGGGGAGCTTCCCGTGCTCGTCGACTCGGGTGGTCAGCGACTTGACGAGATCCAGAGAAACAGTGTACATCTGTGACCACATCGTTCCCTCCTTGCGGTCAATGTCCTCAAATATAGCCTTACGGCGGTCTTCGAAGTCACGCGCGATGTACGCCAGCTCCCACATGGCAAAGGCCTATCGATGTCAGCGTGAAGCCTCCTCTCTGAGTGCAGAGTGCACTTACCCTAATGTACTGCTTCTTACTCTTCAGTCCATTGAGGATGCTGCCATTGGGATCCTTGGACTCCGCGGTCAGGGGCTTCCCATTCTTCAGGGGCTTCCTGGCCATAAACGTCGAGAACGCCACGTTCGACGCCTTCCAGAGGAAAAAGACGAGGGTCCCGCTGACCAGGCATGTCTTCAGCGAGCTGAAAGTAGCGGGGCCCGAGGGCGGAAGCATGTTCGTCTTGGGCAGGTTGTAGAAGGGCCGCAGGAAGAAGAGCGTCCAGCCCCACGTGAACGAGCGTACGAAGACATAGTATACCAGTATGTGGAAGACAATCGCCGACGCCGCCCAGGTAATCGACGTGGCGATTATTCCGGGCAGGTTCGTAAGTACCCGCTCGAGGGGACCAGGCACATTGTCCTTCTCGTTGCCGTCGCCCGCCTTGTTCACAGGCCGCCTCAAGATCAGCTTATCGACGTCCGTGATTACATGCCCGACCGCTTGGCACACCGCACACGTAAGAAGGTACGTAGTCAGAAACAGCGGCTTCTCATTCAACCTCGCACGGTCCCCGTTCCGGTAGACGATCAAATGGAAGTCGATGTTGGCCGAGTACGACGAGAGGAGCGGGAGGCAGAACGCCGCGCTCGAGACGGCGTACCAGAGGATGGTCCAGTAGGTCTGCGGCCGTACGATGCTCTGTGCCACGGTGTGGAACACGGAGGTAGAAGTCCGGATGCCGACGTGGTATTGCGCGACTCGGACGACGAGGATGACTAGGCCGCCGGCGGAGAGGAAGAGGGTTCGGAGGAACGCGGGGCCGATGGGGAACCATGCCCAAAAGACTGCCGATGCAGTGGTTAGTGGGAGAAGTCAAAGCAAACTCAAGCGGGTAAAAAAGGTGGTCGCAGGACTCACAAGAGGACCAGTCGGCGAGGACGAGAGCTTCGACATACGCCAGCACCAGCAGGAATGCTACCGTGGACACAAACCTCCTGTGCAGCGCAGGCGACAGGAAGTCCTTGTAAGGAGACTTCTTCCTGCTCGTAGAGTTCGCCATCTTAGCGCATCCCCCAAAGGAACGTTGTGTCGATGTCGGTGGGGCGGAGGGGGAGAGACTGCAAGTAAATAAACCCACGAAAATCAGAAGCCGTCGCAAGGAGCGCGACGGTCGATGGTGGACCTGTGATAAGGACAGGTCATGTGACGATAAGAGCTGTCGAAGGTTCCCCGTCGTCATTCATGGAGCCCCCCACCCCTGTGTTACGTTCATGCCGTTCCTGGCCTGGCCCGCCGCTCGGTTACGTAGGCAGCCACATGATCGGCGCAGCGACCGTCACAAACCGCTCGACCAACCTGCTCCCCACACCGACGACGCATCAACGGCAGGACCGCACCGAATCTGAGAATCGCGGCCATAAAAACCAAGACACACCATGTCATTCGATCGCCTCCCTTCGCTAGAGGCCCAGTCGGGAGGTCGCGGCGGGTACAGCGACGACCCCGGCTTCCAGACGCTCCTACACGAACTCCGGACGAAGCTGCGGAACCTCGAGAAGAACATCCTCAAACTGCGGACCGATGTGAACCTACTTGGAACCAGGCGCGACACGGCGCGCGTGCGCGAGAGGGTCCACGACCTCCTGGATAAGTCGCGGGAGATGTGCCGGGACATCGGCGAGGGCGTAAAGAAGCTGCAAACGTGGGAGGACCTCTCGGTATGCGTCGCATCCTCCCCGTCCGTAACAAACGGGTACTAACGTCAATCGCAGAAACAATACAAGTACGAGCGGAACAAGGTCGCGACCGAGTTCCAAGACGCCTTCAAGGACTTCCAGGACCTCCAGCGCCTAGCCCTCGACAAGCAGCGCGCCTCCGTCTCCGCCGCGCGCGCGGCGCACGAGTCTGACGGGGCCGGCCTCGGAGGGGAGGCCGGGGCCCTCGAGCAGCAGCAGGAGCTGTCGTCGCTTGCGGCACAGGACGAGGTGGACTTCCAGGAGGCGCTCATCATTGAGCGGGAGGAGGAGATCCGCAACATCGAGCAGGGCGTCGGCGACCTCAACGTGCTGTTCCGGCAGGTGGGGCAGATTGTCAGCGAGCAGGGGGAGCAGCTTAACACCATTGCCGACAATGTCGAGGTCACGAGGGACGACACGAGGGGTGCCATGGTGGAGCTGGGGCAGGCGTCGAGGTACCAAAAGTCGGCGAGGAGCAAGGGGTGTTTGCTCTTGCTGATCGTGGCTGTTATCCTGACCATTGTGCTCTTGGCGGTCTTCCTTGATTGAATCAGCCATCCTGCGACTCGGCCATTGCCGTTCTCGCGCCGGCACTAGCAAGCGAGCGTTTCACCTTCATGTTTACGTGGTCTACGGGATGGGCGTTTGGTTGGCTTTCGTGTAATCTTTGGGTCTCTCTCTCTCTCTCTCTCTTTTTCTGTATCTCTTATGTATTGTACATATCAAACGGGGAAGGAAGGGGTATATCCGAATGGCCTCTGTCCCCATCGATTGAATATATGCCACAAACAACGCTCTCGGGCAGCCTACTTTGGCCCGTCGACAAACCACGGCTCCGACCGCGCGTTGCTCACCCACGGGTTCTTTGAGACGGGCGGTAAGAATTTGTCGACAAGCCTCGCCGCCAACCGAGCAGACGCGATTGACGTCGCCCAGAACAGCAGGGCGCCTGCCGGCGAGTCCCTGATCAAGTAGACGATGACAGGCGTCGCGACCATCAGCGCCCTCCTTGCACGGACGCGCATTGAGCTGTTCTTTGGATCGAAGATGTCCCGCACCTCATGCATTGTCTTGGGGAAGTTGGTGTAGAGGAGCATGGCGCCCATGGCAGTCGGGATAATGTAGTAGGGATCCGCGACCGACAGGTCCTGGAACCAGAGGCACCCCCCCGTCGCAAGCGATGGGTCTCCCGAGGCCGCGAGGTGGCGGATCGAGTTGCCGAGCGTGAACCACGTGGGGAAGTAGATGAGGAGTCTGGGGGCTATGATCTTTAGCGTGGTGAGCCCTAGGTCGCCTTGCATGCGCTTGATTTGCTTCTGGGCGGCCTCCTGCGGGTTGCTGACGCCGAGGCTCCTGGTCTTCTGGTACCAGGCAGTGGCGAGCGGAGATATCAGGGTGTTTCGGGCGGATTTGTCCTGCTCTCGCGGGCGGAGCGGGAGGGACACGAGGGCCGTGTGGGCCAGGGCGACGCTGGGGATGAGGAGGTACCAGGGCAGGCCGGTGGAGGAGTGGATGCTGGCGATGGTGTTTGCGAGGGGCTCGATGATGGGAGGGAGGGTGATGAAGGTCCGGCGCGATGAGCCGTTGGGCGTGAGAGCCGGGCGGAGAACGGCGGGGGGGAGGCCGTGGTGAGGGTGTAGAGCGGCGGCTCTCGGGAGTATGCTGGGCCGTGCCCAGTGACCAAGCAGCCGCGCGGCGCCTCTTTGTGGTAGCATGGCTGTCTTCTACCGGCGAGTCCTGGGTGTCTGTTAGACGCTGTGGCCATATTGAAGCGAGGAGACACTCACAGGCGCGGATGTGTCGGCTCGATCCCGGTGCTTGTCGTGATGCCGTCGCGTCAAGGTGAGTTGCGGGTGAGATGAGTGGTGGATGAGACGCCTCTTGTCAAGTGTAGGCAGCTGCCCCTGTCACCTGTCGCTAATTTCACATGGTGGGGTCATCGGCCCGCATGAACAGCTCACAGCTGTTATCTGCGCGTCCAGTAATACCACCCGACTGCACCACGAGAGCTCCCGATACGGCGGACCGAATTGTGCTTGTACTGGCACCTGCCCCAACTTCTCGCACTTTCACTTTCCTTCACTCCCAGCGACATCTGAATCCGACATCCGACATACCACGGCGACGGCACTGGCCCGAATCCGAGATCCCCCGTCCTGACGCAACGGGATGGCGGACGCGATGTCCGGCACGCCGGAGACCTGCAGCGCGGGCTGCGCCGACGAGTCCTCCTCGGCCCTTGTCCTCGACCGGAAGACCGTCGCATACTCTATACTGGCGGTACTCCTCTTCTCGCAGCTGGCGGGCCTGGTCTTCTCCCGGGTCGTCGGCGGCGTGCTGGGGTGGTACCTGAGGAAGGCGGCGTCCGGGCGGCGGGCGCATCTTATCGGGCTTATGCAAATCGACCAGGACCTATACAATAAGGGCAAGGCACAGGCGCATGGGGTCAGTGAGGGGGCGGAGGCGCAGGTAGCGAGCGCGGCGTCGGGGAAGAAGGGGGCGGAATGGAGGGGTATCGTGGGCTTCTTCCACCCGTTCTGGTATGTCCCCTTGCGCGAACGTGGTTTCTCCCCAGGCGCGGGGCTAATCTGTGTATAGTAATGCTGGAGGCGGCGGGGAGAGAGTCCTATGGGCGGCCGTTCGGGCCACTCAGCTGCGCTACCCCAACGCGCTGTGCGTCGTCTACACCGGCGACCACGAGATGACCAAGGAGGCCTTGCTCGCGAGGGTCACGGTATGTAACTCCTGCCCTCCCCCGCCCCGCTACTCGCGCGCTCTACTGACAACCTACAGAACCGCTTCAACATCCACCTCCACGCCCCCACCATAGCCTTCGTCTACCTCTCCACCCGCCACTTCGCCCACGCAACCACCTGGCCCCGCTTCACCCTCCTCGGCCAGTCCCTCGGCTCTCTCATAATGGCCTGGGACGCCTTCCACCTCGTCGTCCCGGACATCTTCGTTGACACAATGGGCTACGCCTTCGCCCTCGGCCTCTCGCGCCTCCTCTTCCGCCGCGTGCCCACCTGCGCGTACGTCCACTACCCCACCATCTCCACCGACATGCTCGAGTCGCTCGACCCCTCGTCGCCGCTGGGCAGCAAGGGCGTGAATGCGGGGCAGGGGACGGGGTTCCGTGGGTTTGTGAAGAAGTGGTACTGGAAGGGCTTCGCGGCGCTATACTCCCGCGTGGGCGCGACGGTCGACTCCGTCATGACGAACTCGAGCTGGACGCAGGCGCACATCGAGAAGCTATGGGGCCCGCACAGGCACCACAAGACGCTCCCCATAACCGTCAACTACCCGCCTGTGGCCGTGACTGAGCTGGAATCCAAGATCGAACTCACGCCCGCCACCGAGGCACGCCGCGAAAAGATACTCCTCCTCATCGCGCAGTTCAGGCCTGAAAAGGACCACCAGCACATGATCCAGTCCTTCGCGCGCTTCGCAAAGTCCGGCACCGAAGCCTCCAAGGGCGCGCGCCTCGTCCTCGTGGGTAGCGTCCGCGACGACGCCGACTCGAAGCGGGTATACCAACTTCGCCTGCTCGTGAACGAGCTGAATGTTAGGGACAAGGTCGAGTTCCACACGGACGCGTCGTGGCCCGAGGTGCTGGAGTGGTTGCGCAGGGCGTCGGTGGGCGTCAACGGCATGTGGAACGAGCACTTTGGGATCGGCGTGGTGGAGTACCAGGCGGCGGGGCTGGTGTCGGTCGTGCATGCCAGCGGGGGGCCGAAGATGGATATCGTGGTTGACGTTGACGGGGAGCCGACAGGTGGGTGCTTTGCCTCTCCCGAGCAACCAGACGTCGGAACAAAGGGTGTGGGACTGACTGAGGAATAGGCTTCCACGCCAATACAGCAGACGAGTTCGTCGAAGCCTTCGAAAAGGCCCTCTCCCTCCCGGACCCCCTAGCCGTAAGGCAGCGCGCCCGCGTCTCGGCGCGGCGCTTCACGGAGGAGGAGTTCATGCGGAAGTGGACCGCGCAGATGGAGGCGCTGGTCGGCATGCTCAAGTGATGTTTCCCCGCGTTCACCTCCTCTCTTCCTCCTCGGGGCGGCCTTCTTCCCCCCTTCCTCGCCTCCCTCCATCCTCCATCCTCCATCCTCCACGACCTCTCTTCTCGCGAGATCTACTCTGCGTCTGTCCTTGTCTTCAAATCCGGCGACCTGTACGATGTTTTCTGCTGTCTCGCTTGATGGTGTGATGCGGGTTTCATAGACGGATACCCCTGCTTCCTGCCTTTCCTGTTCTTTCCACCTCGTCTCTGGCTTCAGGCTCCATCTTCTTGATTTCTTGACTTGATCTTCCTTGTTCAGTTAGAGCGACGGCATTGCGATGGGTCTTCCATGTATCACTAGTAAGCGCTTATATATAAAGGCCGTGTATCATAATGGTAGTATGGCAGTTGGTGTATGTTTGATGCAATCCCACGTGGAATTCTAGGCTACGTGACGGAGCCCCTCCGAGATGCCTCTACACAACACATTCACGATCCCAACAACGCCCCCAAACCCAACAGGAACGAGACAGCATCACCCCGTCAACCCGCCACTGCTCCTCTGCCTCGGCTCCCCAACCGCCTCAAACACCCCGCCCGAACCCCTCACTCCCTGCACGGCGCTCTTCCCGGGCGGAACCCACACGACCTCGTGCCCCTTGCCCTCCATGCTCTCCACCACCCCGCGGTTGAACCCGTCCTCGAACGTGACGTGGTTCGGCATCAGCTGGTCATGCAGCCTCGGCGCGGCAATGGCCTGCGCGAGGCTCATTCCATGCTCGACGAGGTGCCAGATCGCCTGCGTCGTCGACGAGATGATTCGCGATCCGCCCGCCGCGCCGACCGTCACGATGGAGGACGGGGCCGTGATGATGAAGGGGGTGATGGAGGAGAGGGGCCTCTTGCCGGGCCGGATGAAGTTGGCCGCCGAGGGCTCGAAGCCGAACTGGTTGGGGACGCCGGGGATGGAGAAGTCGTTCATCTCGTTGTTGAAGACGACGCCCGTGACCGGGTCCATGAGGTGCGCCCCGAAGAGGAGGTTTACCGTCGACGTCATGGACACCGCCATCCCGTCGCTATCAACCGCCGAGAAGTGCGACGTCCCTTGGCCTTCCGAGGTGTACAGCCCGCGCGGGTCGTACACGTCGACGGGCTGCGTCTGGTTGTCCAGGATCCTCTCCCGCGTCTGCCGCGCGCGTGCTTCGCTCACGAGGCCCTCCTCGACTTCCGCCGCGCCGGGCACAAAGGCCGGGTCTCCCAGCTCGAGACGCGCGCCGTAGGCGAAGCGCATGGCCTCGCTGAAGCGGTGCACGGTCAGGTCCACATCGGAGCCGTCCTCGAGCGGGTACTGCTCCATGGTCTTGAGGATGCCGACAGCGACGGACCCGCTGCTGGGGATGCCGGCGGTATGGAGCGTGTGGCCGCGGTAGGTGGTGGAGAGAACCTCCCTCGAGATGACCTTGTAGTCTTGCAGGTCGGCGAGGGTCATGGTTCCGTTTGCCGCCCGGATGGCGGAGATCATGGATTCGGCGAGGGGGCCGGTGTAGAAGGCATCGGCACCTTCTTCCGCGATCCTCTGGAGGGTGCTACTGACGGTTAGTATGGTTCGGGGCAAGCCCAGGTGTCGGTTACTTACTCGGCATATTTCTCCCTGTAGAGGGTATCGCCGACGCCGAGAAGCGTGCCTGCTACGGGTCAGCGAGCTGACCCAACAGAGTGAGCCAGTCCTGCGACGTACCATTGGGAGCCCACTGCTCGGCAAACGCGGGGTCGTTGACAAGAAAGTTTCCGTCTTCTATCGCTTCGGCCATGTACTTCACATGGTCCTCCGAGACTACAAGGGTGGTTAACACACTGCCACACACGCGGCACGATAGGGAGAGCATACCCTCGAACCCCTCCCTCGCGAGCTCGATCGACGGCTCGATAAGGGTCTTCCACGGCAGCTCCTGCGTCACGCGTTAGCAGGCGGGGTGGGGGGGGGGGCCGCCGTTTACTGCAATGTCGATAACGTCACTTACACAATACCTGTTGTGAAGGTACTCGAGCCCGCGCACCTCACCCGGGACCGCAACCGCCAAGCCGGACGTGACGCTCCCCTGCGCATTCCCCTCGTACATGTCCTCCGACGCAGCGGAGGGGGCCGACTCCCTAAAGTCGACGACCTCGTACTCGCCGTTCCGGTCCCTGACGAGGGCGAAGCCGCCGCCGCCGATGCCGGTGTGGTAGGGGGCCGTGACACCGACGCAGAAGGCCGTAGCGACCATGGCGTCCGCCGCGTTTCCCTGCATGCCGATTAATACCTTTTGCGTCTCTGGAGACGAATGACAAGGACTTGGGACATACACCTAGCACGAGGGCGTTCCGGCCTATGTCGGAGCACACGGCCTGCTCGGACGCGACGCCACCCCGGGCGGTGCCGTGGAGAGGGTCGTTGGGGGCAATGGCCGGGAGGACGGCCGCACGAGCGAGCGCCGCGAAGAGAGGAGAGAGGATCCTGAGCATGGCTCGAGAGTCAGGCAGCCAGGGACGACCGCAGACCGTGAAAAAGAGAAGAAAGAGGGGAAAAAAAAAAAAGAAAAGGGGTCGTCGGCTGGGGAACGCTGGGACCCAGAAGGGCTGTGTGTCGTCGTCTTGTAGCTCGGCGCGTTTCGCGGGGACTTATACAGGAGAAGACCGGTAAAGGACGGCAGCACGGCTAAGCTTCCGCTCGGGTAGGCGAAACGGGAAGACGCAGAGAGCGGGATGTGGGGACAGAATTTCCCTGCCCTGGAAAGAGATGCAGGCGCGCTGTATAGGAGACCGCCTGCTTGGAGCCGCCCGAGAAGTTAGAACGGAAAGGTTCACGGAACGGAGAGGGAGTAGTAGCTCGTGACCACCTTCTCGAAAGCCAAGATGCACGCGAGGAGCCGGAGCCGGCAAGAATGCGCCGCGCTAGTGCGGGCGACGTGCACCGTATCCCCGCTAGCCGTACTGGGCCGCCGTACGCCCGTCCGACCAATCAGCGCGCCACGTACTCCAGACCGCCTGCTGTACGTGGGCCGTCCTCCCGCCGTTCGAGCCGCTGGCCACCATCGGATCCGGGGCACCAAGCTTTTCCGTTTCCTCCCCCCCGTCCGTCTCAGGTATGCGCAAAAAACCAATCAAAGGCCGGCAATATCCAACCCAATCCCAAAATTTCGCACTTGACGCAAAGAAACTCGTTGGCATTATAAGTCGCGACGAAGGGGAAAAGAAAAAAAAAACACAAAAAAAAAACAAGAAACAAAAAAACGAAACTCTCGTCCTCGTTTCCAAGATCCACGCCCGCCTCACACGCGCCTCTCGTACAGGCGCCGAGTAATGAGGCTCCTGGCACGTCTCGCCCTTCCCAGACCACCACCCAGTGCCGTTTGCCGCGCCTTTGCATCGTCCCCGCGCACCACCCTCGCCCGCAAGATGGCCGCCCGAGAGAACGCCGCGCCCATGACGGAGGGCACCGCGGCGCCCGGGCCTCGGTCCCCGCGCGCCGGCGCCAACAACAAGCGCGCCGCGGGCCAGAGCGCCCGTTCCCTCAAGAAGCAGAAGAGGCTAAGGACCAAGCGCGAGCGCGGCATGACGGAGGGGTCCACGGAGGAGGTCCTCCTCGCTGACGTCCAGGCCCTCGCCGAGACCCTTGCGCCCGCGGACGGCGACGAGGTGCCCGAGGCGCCGCTGCCCGAGCAGGGCTCCGAGATCGACGTCAGGGTGCTGCAGTTGTCGTCTACGGGCGAGGGGCTGGCGGTCCAGGAGCCGCACAGGCGCATCTACACGGTGCCCTTTGTCGCGCCGGGGGACGTCGCGCGGATCAAGGTCTACCGCCACCTCGGGGATGATGGGTACTCCGTCGGCGACTTCGTCTCCGTGACCACCCCGTCCCCGCTCCGCGACGACGCGCGGATAAAGTGCCAGTACTTCTCTCGGTGCGGCGGCTGCCAGCTCCAGATGCTCTCCTACGACGAGCAGCTCCGGCACAAGCGCACCATTGTCGAGAAGGCCTTCCGCAACTTCTCGCAGCTGCCCCCCGAGCTTGTCCCGGCCGTGGGCGAGACCATCGGGTCGCCTCTGCAGTACGGCTACCGGACCAAGCTGACGCCGCACTTCGACGGGCCGCCTGGGTACCGGCCCTCCAAGAAGGGCAGGCCCAAGACCTTCTTTGAGGAGTGTCCTGACATTGGGTTCATGCAAAAGGGGAAGCGCAAGGTGCTTGACATCGAGGACTGCCCTATCGGCACCGATGCCGTGAGGAAGGGCATGGGGCGCGAGAGGGCGAGGATGAAGGAGGCATTCGCAGAGTACTCCCGCGGCGCGACGGTCCTCCTGCGGGAGAACACGGCGCGGTACGCAAAGGCGGCCGACGCCCCCGAGGAGCTCCCCGCCGACGCCGTGAGGGAACAAAGGGGCGAAGGCGTCGACGTCAAGACGTGCGTGACGGACAACAACGCCACGACGACGGAATATGTCGACGACAAAATCTTCACCAACCCCGCCGGCTCCTTCTTCCAAAACAACAACTCCATCCTCCCGCGCTTCACCTCCTACATCCGCTCCCACATCCTCCCTCCCCCGACCACCAACCCGGACGACGAGATCAAGTACCTGATAGACGCCTACTCGGGCTCCGGCCTCTTCACAATCTCCCTCTCCTCCCTCTTCACCTCCTCCATCGGCATCGACATCGCCGACAAGTCCATAGCCTACGCCCGCGACAACGCAAAGCTCAACGGGCTGGACCCCTCGCAGTGCACCTTCATCGCCGCCGACGCGCGGGCCCTGTTCGCGAGCGTGACGTTCCCGGCGCGCCAGACGGTCGTCGTGCTGGACCCGCCTCGGAAGGGGTGCGACGCCGACTTCCTGGGGCAGCTGTTGGCGTTTGGGCCGAGGAGGGTGGTGTACGTCTCCTGCAATGTGCATACGCAGGCGAGGGATGTCGGGGTGCTGGTCAGGGGCCAGGGGGGCGCGAGGTACGAGGTTGAGAGTCTTGTGGGCTTTGATTTCTTCCCGCAGACGGGGCATGTCGAGGGTGTTGCGGTCCTCAACAGGGTGGAGGAGAAGGCCGAGTAGGTATGGCGTGTATACATGTATGTGTCTGCGTGTACGGTGTTCATGGGCGGGTGGATGGGGTTCACGGGGTAACTAAAAGGTCATACTGCGTTGCACAAGCGTGAGGCACTTTGCTCTTTTGGCTTCTAAATACGACTATCTAGAAAAGAAGACATCATCTTATCATCTTGCCATCTAGAATTGTTCCCTTCATTCTCGTATCGTGACGTTCGCCTCCCTGTCGCACCTAACGCCGTCCCCTGAGATGCATAAAGAAAAGAAACAAACCAGACAAGACCAAACAACTCGCAGCCAAAAACTAAAGTAAATAAAAAAAAAAAAAAAAAAAAAAAAAAAAAATGGGGGG